>JAWWNH010000111.1:3000000-3437500 GCA_034641385.1 Darevskia mixta | reverse complement strand
TGGTTTGTTCTTGTTCTTATTCTTACAACAACAACAACAACAACAACAACAACAATTTATTATTTATACCCCGCTCATCTGGCTGGGTTGCCCCAGCCACTCTGGGCGGCTCCCAACAGAAAGCGCAATAGAACATCAAACATTAAAAACTTCCCTAAACAGGGCTACCTTCAGATGTCTTCTAAAAGTCAGATAGTTGTTTATTTCCTTGACATCTGATGGGAGGGTGTTCCACAGGGCGGGCGCCACTACCGAGAAGGCCCTCTGCCTTCTTAGTTTGTATTTTGTGTTTTTTGTTTTTATGTTGCAAACTGCCTTGAGAACTTCAGACGAAGGGCGGTATACAAATGTAAAGGTAAAGCGACCCCTGACCAT
The DNA here is from genome assembly GCA_034641385.1 of Darevskia mixta. Lineage (NCBI taxonomy): Eukaryota > Metazoa > Chordata > Lepidosauria > Squamata > Lacertidae > Darevskia > Darevskia mixta. Next base: position 3,437,125 of record JAWWNH010000111.1, on the reverse strand, counting down.
TAGGTCCAGTCGTGACCGACTCTGGGGTTGTGGCGCTCATCTCGCATTATTGGCCGAGGGAGCCGGCGTACAGCTTCCAGGTCATGTGGCCAGCATGAGTAAGCCGCTTCTGGCGAACCAGAGCAGCGCACGGAAACACCGTTTACCTTCCCGCCGGAGCGGTACCTATTTATCTACTTTCACTTTGACGTGCTTTCAAACTGCGAGGTGGGCAGAAGCTGGGACCGAGCAACGGGAGCTCACCCCGTCGCAGGGATTCAAACCGCCGACCTTCTGATCAGCAAGCCCTAGGCTCTGTGGTTTAACCCACAGCGCCACCCGCGTCTGTGGTACAAATGTAACCAATAAATAAATAAATGGCTAATTTTCAGGGATAACGGGAGCGGTAGTCCATAATATCTGTAGAGCACCACATTGGCTATTCCTAGCGTCACCATCTGCCTAGGAGGCTAACCACCATCTGCCAAGGTCAAAAACCAATCAAGACCTGAAGATTCCTAGCAGGTGCAGATTTACATTGAGGCTGAGCTTGATTTACACAGTATAACCACTTCCCTGCCGAAACAGGCATGCTCTTTCAGAAGTCATCAGCCTTTTTCCTAAGCGCTGCTTTCCTATTAAAGATGACTCTCGTCCTATGAAAATTCATAAACTCTGCAGGCGTTTCCACGGCGATTTGACGCCGTAATCTCCCATCATCTCGGCTTCTCTCTGACAATGACAAGGGGAAGATGGATTTATCAAATACGCGGAGACATGTTTATGACCCTGTTTTGCATAAGCAGGCGCTTGAGCCACGAGCTGCGCGGTTGCAGATAGCGAGGAAACGCTCCCCTCCCACGCCAGGGGCTCTGACAGGCAGGAGAGATATTTGGAAGTACATGAAAAATATATGTATCTATATTTTATTTCCAGTTTCTTTGAGAAAATGGGAAATATAACCCCTCCTTCCCATTAATTTCTCGAGGAGTATGAAAGCTTATTCAATCAATTTTGGTCCCTGAAGTTCTGAAGTTTGGCCTTAAACCTACATTTACCCATGGCTGAAACGTTACTGCTCTAGAGGCATGTGAGAATTCATAGTGGGGAAGGGGATTTGCGCTTGCTGTAAATCGCGGCACCACTGACCAATCAGAGGCCTTCAAAATGGGGGCACTGAAGTTTGTCAGTGTTATGTAGTGAGCTGAATCCTAGAACAATAGGATCCAAAATGCAGCAGTCTGATTGGTCCTAGAACAATAGGATCCAGAATGCAGCAGTCTGATTGATCCGCAGGAGCCACCCAATCCAGCTCCAGGTGGAAGTGAATCAGCGACCTGATTGGCCTGCAAGAGCAGCCAATCAGGCTCCTGGATGAAGTGAATCCGCAACCTGATTGGCCTACAGGAGTAGCCCGGAATTAGCCAATCACGTGGGGCCCATTGTGTAAATAATGTATATATAGCAGACGTTTTGGGGGAAGATTCATTCCTTGCTACTATGAGCTGAATAAAGAGCATGAAATTCACACTTGACTCCAAATATATTTCAGTCAGCATCGTGACAATTCAGCACTATGGCTGTGCATTAGTTGTTGTTTGATAGCGAGCCAATTTTGGGGAGAAACTGTGGAGGGCAATCTTTTAGACTTTTCTATTTGATCCACATTAGCAGCCAGGACGCAACAGTGCCTAATTTGAATGAATATCTTGTTAAATCTGGAGGTAATATGGCCGGTGGTTAAAGGTGATGGGAGCTGTTGCCCAACAGCATCTTGAATGCGTTACCTTGCCTATCTCTGGCCGATATGAATCCACCAGCCCCTTAGGTTTCTAGGGAAGGGTCATAGCTTGGTAGTAGAATAGCAGAATGTCCCACATTCAATCCTCATCATCCCCAAGTGGGGCTGGGGAGAGACCCATGCCTGGAACCCCAAAGAGCCTCTGTCAGTCAGTATGGACAATATTGCACTAGATAGACGAATGGCTGGCCTCTGTGTAAGGCAGCTTCCTGTGTTCCGACGTCCACAACATTTGGAAGGTGCCATATTGGATACTCTTTGGTTGCACTATCTAAATCCAGTTTGGCCTCGGTGCAAATTTGCAGCAGCCGGGAAACGCAAGCCTTGCTTGTTTCTTGCGCGGAATCAGTGGTACCCAACCTCTTTGGCAAATGCGCCGCAAGAAGGTCTGGGCAATGTCTGGTTTCCAACATTGTGATGTATCACCAGCTGAACATCACAATATAATCACAATGTCTGAAATCAGGATGTAACTATGTAGAGGCAAGCGGTGTAATATCCTGGCACCTACTACTACTTAGGGGTCTAAAACTGATGCATTTTTATGTGCCTTTAACATATTGTTACAACTGTTTTACAGTGGTACCTCGGGTTAAGAACTTAATTCGTTCTGGAGGTCTGTTCTTAACCTGAAAGTGTTCTTAACCTGAGGTACCACTTTAGCTAATGGGGCCTCCCGCTGCCGCCGCGCCGCCAGAGCACAATTTCTGTTCTCATCCTGAAACAAAGTTCTTAACCTGAGGTACTATTTCTGGGTTAGTGGCGTCTGTAACCTGAAGCGTCTGTAACCCGAGGTACCACTGTATAGTACAGAGCAACTGGGGGAGGGGCAGGAATCATAAGGAAAGCAATGACCAGCTTCGTGGTTTTCCCCACATCACAATTTTTTACATAGCACATGCACACATTGTGATTTGTGATATATTGCCATGTCGAATATTATGAAACCATTACCATGATGTGAACTTCAAACCAATTTTTGACTACGTATATTGCACACTGTGTGGAATTAATTTATTTATTTCCACAACTTATATCCTGCCCTTTATTGGAAGATACCCCACCACACCACCACAGGGCAAGTTGCAACCAATATATAGGAAATGCACAACAATGGACTATCACATACTGTAATAACAAGAGTCCGCCAGTTCCTCACAACTCAAGCTACTATTAAGAGCCTTAGGAAGCCTATATAAAAATCTATAAAGCAAAGATGGGGAACAGGATTCAGCTGGCTAGCTGCCTTCTTATCTACCCCACTGCCCGCAAGCCAAGTTTGACAGGCGGGTGGCTGCCACACACCTGTCAATTGCTCGACATTGCAGTGATGTCGGGCGGCCTGTTTTGCTTTGCCTGCTCAGTTTGAAATCAAATCAAATGGTGGGGAGGGTGTCGCGAAGGCGCTGGGTGCTCAGCTGATTGGCGGCACTTGCAAAGCCAGCAATCATGGCACTTGCAAAGGCGCCGTGCCTGGCCAAGGTGCCGCCAATCAGCTGGTCGGCGATGCCTGCAAACTCTACTTTCAGCCAAGCCGTGTCTGTAGTTGCCACAAAGTAGCAAGAAACAGTTGTTATCCAAAATAGACTCCCAAAAATAAAAGGAGGGGGGGATATCAAAATGCTCAAGTTCTTCCATTGATAGCAAGGAGGTGGGGAGAAAGATTTGTATTATCAGGGATCAGCTTTGCATTTCGAGTAGGTATGCAAAGACACCTATTTCCAGGGTTTTTAAGCTTTGTAAAAAAATAAATGCTGAAATTTGTTTGAGGCTTTTTTATTTTTAAAAAACCAACTATGCTTGTTTTTGCAAATGCATGTGAGGCATTATTAGTTTTTCTATCTTTTAATGATCTTCCTAACATTGCATAGTTAGGGAAGTTTTTAATCTGTGATATTTTAATGTATTTTGATATTTGTTGGAAGCCGCCCAGAGTGGCTGGGGAGACCCGGCCAGATGGGCAGGCTACAAATAATAATAAATTATTATTATTATTATTATTATTATTATTATTATTATTATTATTATTATTATATTCCGTGGCGTGTTGTGTTACCATCTTGCGAGGGCGATGAGAGGACAATGTTGTGTGTGTGTGTGGCTTTGGTTGTGACGTCACACTCAGGGTGTCAGGACATCGGAAGGAGCCGGGGTGGAGCCGAATGCAGCAGCCATGTGGATTCGATGGCAAACAGCTCTTCCTCCTTCTCCTGTTGCCACCAATGGTGGGGGGGGGCCTGCTCCAACCCTCCTTCCCCTCTGCAACAGGAGAACGCCCCCCCCATATTCCTTTAACAAAATACCCTTCAGTATTTGGGGGAGGTGATGGCACTTCCTCCCCCCTTCCTTCACCCCTACTGAGATAATCCTGATTGGTCGCTCCGGGGAGTGACGGGGCCGGAATTCCCCCAATGGCTCAGGGGATGTTAAGCCATCCCCTGAGCACGTGAATAGGGTCGTGACTCCCGCAACCCCATTTCCTTCCTATGGGCGGAAATGGCTTTGTGATTCTTGCATGGCAGGAGATTTACACCCGATGACCCTTGGATCTCCCTTCCAAATCTGCAATTCTATGATTCTGTGTATCGTGTAGAAACTTCCCTAGAAAGTTCTTGGAAGTTTTGCCCAGGCAGATCCCTCCTCATTTCCCTGGGGATTTCGATATAGGCAAAACAGGTGTGGCAACTCCACACCTCAGCACCCTGACCCATTCCCCCTTTTCCATATCATGTCATTGCGTCTTCATTCCGCGTTTAGCGGGAGATCCATCTGTGGTCTCAGCTGCTTCTCAAACAGACCTAATAGCTGTGGTACGCTCAGACAAGCATGATGGGTAATAGCGGAGCAGATTGAACTATATTGTCCTGGGAGTTCATATATTTTTATACACTCGCAGAGTACACATCATCCTGTGACGGCAATGAAGCCAAGTCAAGCATCTCAGCGATGCAATAAAAGAGATTAAAATAGTCTCCTTTAACTCATTTGCCAGGCAGGAGGGTGGGCTCTCTCACTCTCTCTCTCCCCTCCTTCTTTCATTTTTATTTTTTTTGACGAGGCTAATCAACGAGAGAGACTACTTTACATCCCACTTCGAAACGAGGCTTCCTCAGCGACCTTGCCCTGCCATTATGCCCCTTTCCACTCCTCATGCCAGGCATGCTCACCTAGACAGAAACAAAAAGCAAAAACGGAGCATTGTGAGCTTCTAGGGATAGTGGTGGGCATGAATTCCCAGGAGGAACTGGGTCAGGGGGAGCAGAACTGCTGCTCCTGTTGGATTAAGGATATATCAGCATTGCAGATTTATACTGCTCTGATGGGCATGGCTTCTGCTGTCCCACACAGCTGATGGAAGGGGCTGAGATGTCACTGTACCAAACTATACTTCCTAGGAATCCTTTCTGAGAAAGGCTGTCCCCCCCAGTTTAAAGTCCAAAATAGATCTATTTATTTACTGTGGGAATAGGGTGGCATTCAGATTTAATTAAGTAATTAATTAATTACTATTAATTATAATATTTATACACCGCTGGGTAACTGCAAGCACAGCAAGAGAATGTCATAGGTTGGATCCAGACTATGTTTTATTTATTACTGATTTCCTAAAATTTATACACTATTAATACTGGTAAAAAAAAAAAAAAAAACCCTCAAAGGGGTTCACAAAAGAAGATAAAAACAACGTGACAATTGTTACTAAGGAAAATGAACAATAGTAATTTGAAAGTTAAAATAGCGAGAGACTAAAAACGAATAAAAACTCGCATCGACTTTCTAAACGTCTGTGTGGGCTTGTCTAAGCAAAATAAAAATGTTTTTAGCAGGTGCCAAAAAAGAGTACAGTGAAGGCAAATGCTGGTGTCAATAGGCAGGGAGTTCCTAAGTGCCTGTGATGCCACATACACATACATTGAGCTCCTCCAACATTCGGCATCATGGGATAGCCACAAGTTCTATTTTTTTAAGGGAGAAAAACTAATGTTATAAACTTCTATCATGTTGCCTCTTCCTTGCCTTTTCTCTAAGCTGTTGTTGTTGTTCAGTCGTTCAGTCGTGTCCGACTCTTCGTGACCCCATGGACCAGAGCACGCCAGGCACGCCTATCCTTCACTGCCTCTCGCAGTTTGGCCAAACTCATGTTAGTAGCTTCGAGAACACTGTCCAACCATCTCATCCTCTGTCGTCCCCTTCTCCTTGTGCCCTCAATCTTTCCCAACATCAGGGTCTTTTCTAGGGAGTCTTCTCTTCTCATGAGGTGGCCAAAGTACTGGAGCCTCAACTTCAGGATCTGTCCTTCTAATGAGCACTCAGGGCTGATTTCTTTAAGAATGGATAGGTTTGATCTTCTTGCAGTCCATGGGACTCTCAAGAGTCTCCTCCAGCACCATAATTCAAAAGCATCAATTCTTCTTCGGCGATCAGCCTTCTTTATGGTCCAGCTCTCACTTCCGTACATTACTATTGGGAAAACCATAGCTTTAACTATATGGACCTTTGTTGTTCCTATATGGACCTCTGTTCTCTAAGCTATAAAGCCCCAAACGCTGCAACTTTTCTTCACAGACGAGTTGCGCCATCCCTCGGATCGTTCTGCTTGCCCTTTTCTTAACCTTTCCCAACTTTACAAGTGTCCAGAACTGTACACAGTATTCCAAACGCGGCTGCCCTATAGATTTGTAAAATGGCATTATGATATCATCAGCCTTACGTAGCGTGGGTTCGTACGTTTTCGTTGTCCTGGTTTGAACGGCGCATGTTTGGTGCTGTGTAATTTGCAGGTGCTGACGGGACGAGGGTGGCGCTGTGGTCTGAACCACAGAGCCTAGGGCTTGCCGATCGGAAGGTCGGTGGTTCAAATCCCCGCGACGGGGTGAGCTCCCGTTGCTCGGTCCCTGCTCCTGCCAACCTAGCAGTTCGAAAGCACGTCAAAGTAGAAAAATAGGTACCACTCCGGCGGGAAGGTAAACGGCATTTCTGTGTGCTGCTCTGGTTCACCAGCAGTGGCTTAGTCATGCTGGCCACATGACCCGGAAGCTGTATGCCGGTTCCCTCGGTCAATAAAGCGAGATGAGCGCTGCAACCCCAGAGTCGTCCGCGACTGGACCTAATGGTCAGGGGTCCCTTTACCTTTACCTAATTTGCAGGTGCTAGCTGCATCTGTTGTGGGCATGCTTGCTTTGGGGGGGGGCAATGGGAACATTTGTAGCTTTGCCAGCTAGATCAGGGGGGAGGGCTGTCCCCTACCCCTGGAAGAGGAGGCAAAATCGCAGATCCTTTGCATCCTGGTCATCATCTGTTTGACTTACTTCCATGTGGACGTCACTACAGGACTTTATACACAAAAACGGCCAGGCACAGGAACAGTTTTTTCCCTTGTGCCATTAAATTGTTATATTCGTAGTTGTGTAGCGGAAGGGGAGGCCAGTTATGGGTTGGGTTTCTTTGCTGTGTCATTGTATTGTGAGTGGAACAGTGTTTGTATAAGGTATGTTTACATTGCAATGTAGCAGAAGCAAAATTCCAAGTATGTTGAAAAATGTATGAAATATACTCGGAGTCGAGTGTGGATTTCATGCTCTTTATTCAGCTCGTAGTAGCAAGGAATGAAAGTTTCCCCAGAACATCTGCTTTATATACATTATTTAGACAATGGGCCCCACGTGATTGGCTAATTCCAGGATACTCCTGTAGGCCAATCCGGTTGCGGATTCACTTCCACCTGGAGCTGGATTGGGTAGCTCCTGTGGACCAATCAGACTGCTGCATTCTGGATCCTATTGTTCTAGGACCAATCAGACTGCTGCATTCTGAATCCTATTGTTCTAGGACCAATCAGACTGCTGCCTTTTGGATCCTATTCAACTCAGTACATAACAATGTACTTGGCCAATAAATTATTCCTATTCCTATTCCTAAAATAACACCTTGAAAGGCCCTGTCTATCTAGACCAGTGGGAGGAGTCAGGGCAAAGATAAGGGGCTGCAAATATGGCATTTGCAATTCAGCTGATAAAAGCAGGAGCCGCTGGGTAGGCTCTCAGCACCATATTCGCTTTCCCATTTCCGAGATGACTGAGCTTGGCCTGATTCTCAGAATTTAGACTCCTTGTATCAGCAGTCTCTGGATTTCCATTTCATCTGGCATGGCTAAGATGGATGGGCAAGCTGTAGACCTCCGCGACGCTCCCTTTTATTGTTAATATCTTTGCCACGTCGGCCTGGCGTGGGAAATGTATTAAAGGCGCTGGTTATTTTAACTTGTTTTGCTTTCTGTCGGGTCATCCAACTTCATTTACTAAATCAGATGTGACAGGAGAGGATTTTATAGCCATTCATCCCCCCGCTCCCTCCTTTCCCGGACGTTTAGTTATGTCGAACAGAAAAAGTATTGAACATATCCCTGAGCCATAAGATCCCATATCTCTTCGGCCAATGGCTTCTCCCCCTTCGTGCCAGGGAAAGAACACATTTCCAGAGGGAAATTACCCATTATAGATACAGTGTTCTTTGACTATAGGGAAGAATTATGGAGGCTGCAAAGCTAGAACTAAAAGCGGGTGTAGAAACAGACTTTTCCGCACAGTGTTTTCCGGGGGAATCCATAAGCACAAGACGTGCCATATTGATTTTATTTATTCTTTAAATATATCTTCCATCTTTCTTCTTTGAACAAGGACTCCATGTGGGTTATAACATTACATAAAGCTGCAATAAAGTACCCATAAAGCAATATATTGAAATGACCAAGGGTGGGGTGGGGTGGGATGTTTCAGCATTTAGTAGACAAATTCACAAAGCGTAAGGCCTCATCCAGTGGTCAGGGATGGTGGCATTTGCACTCTAAGAAAATGCCAGTTTGCAGGATAAAGTGATATGCATTTGAGCAGGGCAAGGCTAGGTCTGCTGTAAGACAGAGGCTGCAGAATTTGGAGCTTAATTTTTCTTATTTATTTTATTGTGTTAAGATCCCACTGCTTTCTCCAATGAGCTCAAGGCAAGCACACATGGCTTTTCCCACCACTGTTTGTTATAACCCCACAACAACCCTGTGAGGTAGGGTAGGCTGAGGGACAGTGATTGGCCCAAGGTTACACCCAGTGAGCTCCATGGCTGAGTCTCTCCCAGGTCTTAGTCCAACACCACTCAGCCATGAAATACACATTTCCCAAGGTCTGTTGGGGATTATGTATTTTGACTTGGTAACATGCATAATTCCCTCTTCACTGAAGGAGCATGTGCACTTTTTCCCCGAGACCTGGTGAATGTTCACAATAGCCAGTTATTGTACACATCAATGGCTCAGCATACTGTTTAATGCCAAGACATACTTCTGAGCAGTTTAGGTAAAGGTAAAGGGACCCCTGACCTTTAGGTCCAGTCGCGGACGACTCTGGGGTTGTAGCGCTCATCTCGCTTTACTGGCTGAGGGAGCTGACGTACAGCTTCCGGGTCATGTGGCCAGCATGACTAAGCCGCTTCTGGTGAACCAGAGCAGCGCATTGAAACGCTGTTTACCTTCCCGCCGGAGCGGTACCTATTTATCTACTTGCACTTTGACATGCTTTCGAACTGCTAGGTTGGCAGGAGCTGGGACCGAGCAACGGGAGCTCACCCCATCATGGGGATTTGAACCGCTGATTGGGAAGCCCTAGGCTCAGTGGTTTAGACCACAGCGCCACCCGAGCAGTTTAGCAAAGTGTAAAAATCTGTTGCACAAACATTAGAAATAAAAACTTCCCTCATTATATTGGATAATAAAGCAATCTCTTTAAGACCACAATGGAAAGAGGAGTCTCTCTCTGTGTGAGCCCCTCCACACACACTAGCCGTCATTCCACACACACACCCTGAACTAAAAAAAAACAAACCAACCCAAGCTCTTTACCTTTAAGCATTTCCTCCTAAGCCTATAGACTCATCTCTGATTGTGTTCAGCAATGCTTCTTGGTCCAGTCCTTCTTACCCTGCCTTTTTCTCCTCCTGACCATTCTACTCCCCTCCACACACACACAAACATTTTGAAGAAAAGAAAAGAAAAGAAAAGAAAGAGAAAATTCTTTCCCTATATGCTACAGGGGAGGGGGGTGCAAATGGAATCCGAATGCCATGAACAGGATCTATTGCAGCCTTCTGTAATTCATCAGTCCTACTTATAACGTAATAGCAGTATAACTCATACAAGCCATTGACTCGTGTAAGGCATGGCGCTCTCCATTGCACAGGGGAGGCATGAACACGCAAGCCGCCGAGTCCGTCGCCCACTAAGATTGCAACTCAGGCAGCAGCCTTTCCCCCACACCGTGAATGCAAGAGGGAAACCGCCTTGGGCTGCAGATGCTCAGCAGAGGACTTTTCATTCCCCCACCCCCACCCCGCAAAAAGGCTGCCATCTTTTCCCCATGAAGATATCTACAGTACATAGCTAATTGGCAGGACCTGAATCCTTGGCTCTCGCCCAGCAGGCAGAGAATGCAGGTGGTTCCCGAATCTCCTCTTTCTTTTCCCCTTTGCTCATAACAATTTGCAGGGAAAAGATTTTTCATTCCTGTTGGATGGATGCTGGTAGCGTGTGTGATGCAATTTCCCCCACAATGATATATATATATATATAGGCAGATAATGCAGGAAGTCAAGATGGTGAGTTAGAAAGAGGGTCCTTTCAAATGTGGCTAAGCATTTATTATGAACTAATAGAGGGATGGAGGGACGCGGGTGGCGCTGTGGGCTAAACCACAGAGCCTAGGGCTTGACGATCAGAAGGTCAGCGGTTCGAATCCCCGCGACGGGGTGAGCTCCTGTTGCTCGGTCCCAGCTCCTGCCAACCTAGCAGTTCGAAAGCACAAATTGCAAGTAGATAAATAGGTACTGCTCCGGCGGGAAGGTAAATGGCTTTTCTGTGAGCTGCTCTGGTTTCACCAGAAGCGGCTTAGTCATGCTGACCACATGACCCGGAAGAACTGTTGGAGGCCGCCCAGAGTGGCTGGGGGGACCCAGCCAGATGGGCGGGATACAATTAATAAATTATTATTATTATTATTATTATTATTATTATTATTATTATTATTATTATTATTATTGCTTGCCTGGATTTAAGACAGAGAGGGATGTGTGAACAGAATCATGGAGAAGTTACCTTTAGAGAATTTGAGATCTGTACATCCAAATTCCACATCAAAGAATGGTATGAAACCACTTTGTATCACGAATATGTACACATTCAAAACATTTAAATATAACTACGGTAAGCCAAATGAGTTTTGGCCATGGTGTCTTCAGGGGTCTGAAAATGTATGCAACTTGTAGCATATACAGATACATCAATATAGAATACACCATACAATTAAAGAAAATATATCAGCTTAAATCTGAGTAGCAATGCAAGTTAAGGTTCATTGTCATAGCCCCAGGCAAAGCATTGAATGAGAATGTATGATAGCCAACAGCAAGCCTCAAAGGGAGCACTATGCTGCCTTCAAAGTTAGGGCCTCCGAGACAGCTCAGCACTGTAACCACCATATGACTAATATGCTCCAAATAATAATCAACCAATAAATAAACCTACACTTTGCAGGGGAATGGGACTGAGAAAGCTTTTTCCCACCCTAAACCACAGGAATCCTGGCATCGGGTTGTGTTCAACGTAGAATTGAGCAGATAGTTCTGCCTGCGCAAGGATTTCTCCATGTGCAACGGAACGAGCTCTCCCTCACCTCCTCCCATGTGCCTCCTAAATATATGTTATTTGTTTAACAAAATGTATATATCCACTGGCGGAAGAAGAGGAGTGCGGGGGGAGCGCACCGCCCCCGGCAGCGCGATCCCGGTGGGGTGCCATCGCGGCTGGCCTCCCCCCCGCCCGCACTGGGCACCACGCCCCCCACAGGCGGCGTGCCACGCCCCTGCAGGTGGTGCATCACGCCCCAGTGGGCGGTGCGCCAGCCCCGCCCTCACCTGCTCTCCACCCCCCGGTGCCGGAGCATGAAGCTCCACCACTGTATGTATCACTTGATTGTAGAAACAAAACAAAAACCTCTAAGAGTCTGGCAGCAATTCTATGTGGCTTGCAACCATTGTAAGTGCCTTTCAACAATTCTGCTCTGGGGGTACTCTCAACCCTCTCGAACAGGTCTGGGTGCGGGGAACGCACCGTGGGAGGGGAGGGGTGAAATCCCATCATACTAGTGGTTGAATATAGCCCATTGGATGGATATTGATGTGTCTAAGGGACCCAGGTGGTGCTGTGGGTTAAACCACAGAGCCTAGGGCTTGCTGATCAGAAGGTCGGCAGTTCGAATCCCTGTGACAGGGTGAGCTCCCGTTGCTCGGTCCCAGCTCCTGCCCACCTAGCAGTTCGAAAGCATGTCAAAGTGCAAGTAGATAAATAGGAACCGCTCTGGTGGGAAGGTGAACGGCGTTTCCGTGTGCTGCTCTGGTTCGCCAGAAGCGGCTTAGTCATGCTGGCCACATGACCCGGAAGCTGTACGCCAGCGAGATGAGCGCCGCAACCCCAGAGTCGGACACGACTGGACCAAATGGTCAGGGGTCCCTTTACCTTTACCTTTAGAGGGAGGGAGTACACAGTGTATGTATGTATGTATGTATGTATAATGGGGAAATTTCATTTGTTTATTTGCTTGCTTGCTTGTTTTCTATCCTGCCCTTCATCTGAGAATCACAGGGTGGTTTACAATATAAGCAAGACATCTTTCTGTGCCCTGTACACATCCAGTCATTGCACCCACTCGTGATCCTTGCTAGTGGAAGGTGCCTGGCTCACCTTGAAAAGGGGGTTGGGCAAGCATTTTGCATACCTGATCACTTTCTGCCACATTTTAAGTCCTGCTCAGACCTCGTCTTCATGCACATAGAAGGGTACCAGGATCAGACTCACCTTTGCCCTAATGCACATTTCTTCAACACCATCTACCTTTATGCTACTTTTTCATTCTTTATTCCATAAATATGTACAAACCTGTTTCAATTGCTAGCAAAGTTTCCCCATATATTGCATACATCCATTAAAGATACAAAATAAGTGACACAGGCAGCAAATGCAGTGTGCTTTTTGTGTAAATCGTATTGGTATTTAATAAAGCTATTCATCTCCATAACTTTATCCTTCTTTTTCATTTCCTTTGTCACAACTAATGTACTTCTAATTATTGAAAACACCATCTAGCTGTTTATCAAAACATATCAGAGCCATGCTGGTCAATAGGGAGATCATGGTTTCTCTAACAATATGACATAAAAGGAGACCACATTTCCATGAATTTGTTCTGTTCAATACCCGTTTCTCCTGACCTTATACAAAATGTTAATTTTGACATTAATGCTAGTTCCCAGAGTTTATTACTCTAGTCATTCACCAGTGGTGGTTTCAGGGCCTTTCCGTTTTTGATCCTATAACAATCTTGCTGTTCCTTTCATCTAGCTAGTTAGTTCTCTGGGCTCATTATTTGTTAAGTAAGGCATATCGTTCAGCAACAAATTTAATGGTTCCAGTACTATCTCATATTGTAGCATTTCAGATATCACTTTTGAGATGCTTCCCCAATATTTTTTGTGCAAAAGGACATGCCCACCACATATGGAAGTTAGTACCTGGATTTTTCCCCCTGCATCATCAACACACTTCTGAGTTGTTTTCTATATAAAATTAAATACAACAGGAGTCATATACCACCTCACCATAACTTTATAAAGTTTTCTTTTATCACTTGACTTAGCGAGAAATTTTGCATTTCGCCACACAGATTTTCCCAGACTCCCATGGGAATGTTGGGTGGTATTCAATAACATGTTAGGTCCATTAATTTCAATAGATGCACTCTGGGTAAGACTTAGTTTGACTACCATCCTTTGTCAGTGTCGGATTAAACTCTGTGAAGGCCCCATGGCAGTTGAAATCTTGGGAGGGGGGGCTTGCATGTGTGCTCTAGTAGGATAACATTGAACTAAGAAAGCTTGATTGCAATTTACTTTCAAGATCAAATCAATATTCTTTAGATCCATTGTCACAGGACCCATAAAAAGTGTTGGGTCCATTGGCTGCTGCCCACTCTGCCTATTTTGTAACCCAGCACTGCCCATTGGTACTAATATCTTGTGTCATTTTATCATATAATCTTTATCTTGTTCATGTTCACCATATGCCCTTTTTTGCATGGCATATCAGGCTGAAAGCTGCTCAGCAAGACAGGGGGGAAATTTCATAATAAAATGCAACATTTCACGACTGTGCAGTAACAAGGACAAAATGCCAACAGACATACAAATATGAATACATTGATCAAAACATCTCATATTAATAAAAACACACTGAGATTAAAGCATGTGTCATGGCTTCCTGATAAGGCCTAACAACAGTCATGCAAGAATATCATCCAAACCGCAGAAAATACAAATGCATCTTCACTGAAACTAAATGTAGTCTCCAGCAACAAGCCCTAAACAAGACCACACCCTGAGGATATCTAGGCACCATGAGCTGGCTTGCAGCTTGAGTCACTCAATGTGAAAATGCATCAGATACAACACCTTAAACCCCAAGGGCCATTTTGACAGGTGGGTGGAGCCAGCAGGTGGATTCTCCTGGGTTTTCTCCTTGTCAGAGCCGCCTTGTCTGTTGACGCTTGGCTATTATTGAATTAAGGTGTAACAGGTTTATCACACCGTTATAAATAGCTCCCCTGGAGAGCCTGTTAATACAGGCTTGCAGAAGCATCGCTCCAAATCCAAGAAAGGAGGGATAATGTGGACGCTTACTTGCATATATGAGGACAGCACAGAGTTAATTAACTGTCCCTGAAGACAGAACAAATGGTTTGGACAAGGTGGATATTTGGTCCCTGAATACATTGCCTGTTGAATTGCAATCTTAGCACATACATCACAGCATTCACAGGGATGCCTGCCATCCAAAATCAGTGGCCTGTTCTGCATGCTACGCTAAGCCAAACCATAGCTTAGTGTGAATGGGCAGAACGTATGAATATAAGAACAGCTTCCTGGATCAAGCCAGTGGCCTATCTAGTCAAGCATCCTGTTCTCTCAGTGGCCAACCAGATGCCCCACAGGTAGGAGCTGAGCACAAGAGCGCACTCTCCACCTGTCTCCATGGTTGGTATGAAGCATTGCTGCCTTCAACTATGGAGGCAGCACATAGTCATCATGGTTAGCAGCCACTGCAAGCACACAGATTCCAGGAGATAAGATTGTGTGCCCTTCACTCCTCCCTGGTTGTCTTACTTCTCTGCCAGGCTTAACTAACCCATAGTTTGTCTCAGCTTGTAGTTCAGACCCATGGTCATGATTCAGCAATCCCAGACAAAGCACAACCATGGTTACAGCTCATGGTTAGCCTGAAGAGAGCTGAACCACCAGCCCATCCATGGAGAAAACTCCAAGAAATTGGAGGATGGGTTTCAGCACAATGCAAGCTCAAGGATCAACCATTTGATGTCCTTGCTTGATGATGTGTGTATATACTGTGTCCACTCATAGAAGAATAGAATTGGAGGGTTGGAGGGGACCCCAGGAGTCATCTATTCCAACCCCCTGCAATGCAGGAATCTCAGCTAAAGAATCTCTGGCCATCCCACCTCTGTTTAAAAACCTCCTCTCTCCCTTTTTGCCTTTCCTCTCCAGTAGCAGGTGGCGCTGTGGTCTAAACCACAGAACCTAGGGCTTGCTGATCAGAAGGTCGGCGGTTCGAATCCCCGCGACGGGGTGAGCTCCCGTTGCTTGGTCCCTGCTCCTGCCAACCTAGCAGTTTAAAAGCACGTCAAGTGCAAGTAGATAAATAGGTACCGCTCCGGCGGGAAGGTAAACGGTGTTTCTGTGCGCTGCTCTGGTTTGCCAGAAGCGGCTAGGTCATGCTGGCCACATGACCTGGAAGCTGTACGCCAGCTGCCTTGGCCACTAAAGCGAGATGAGCGCCGCAACCCCAGAGTCGTCCGCAACTGGACCTAATGGTCAGGGGTACCTTTACCTTTACCTTTACTTTTAGCAGGGTCTAGATCAGGAAATGCCCAACTTCTTGTTGTTTGGTGGGGGCAGGGGATGCACCAAGTTCATTCCAAGAACTTCTCTGTCTTGCCCTTCTCCCCAACTGGCTTTCCTGCCTCATATCGGGTGGCTTGGAAATACATTTAGTCTTCCCTCCTCCTTCTTTGTGAGCCTTCTTGTCTCATTTCAAATATAGTTTCTCTCTCATCCACAGCGCCAAAGGGTAAATAATTGAGAGGTGGGGGAGCGGAAATGGCTGAAGTCTGCTTTGATAAAGGATCTATCACTCTCTCTCTCTCTCTCTCTCTCTCTCTCTCTCTCTCTCACCCTATTTCTTCTTCCCGTGCTCCTTCAACCTGTCCACTTTTTTTTAAAGATTCAATCCTGCACATATGGTTTTCCGGGGCTCTTATGCTATCAAAACAGCCTGCTCTCCTTGCCAGGGTTCTTCCCTGAACCCTGAGAAATGTCTTTATGTTATTGTTGCCTTTATTTTCTACCTTTTCCCCCAAGGAGCTCAAGGCAGCATACATGCTTCTCTCCCCCCCCCTCACTCCCCTCCAGCCCCAACCCCCACAACACACACACAATGTTATTCTAATGGTGGTAGAGGAAATCAATGCCTCTCGCAATGCAAGCTCGCCTGTTCCTTTATCAAACTGCAAAGCAAAACACAACCTTTCTTAGAAATTCACATTTCTCCGAATTTTGCGCTGCAGTTCTCCAACTAAGGTATCAGTGCAGAAATGCATATACAGGGGCAAAGCATGCATTAAAATGCACATGTTAGTGAAAATTACATACAACAAAGTCTATTAGGGGAAATTGCCTTCCAAAAGAAATGTGTATATTAGGCAAAAATGTGCACATTGGAAGAAATGGGATAATGTTGCGTCGTGATTTTTTCCCCCCAACTTCACAATGCCAGGTTCATGTTAGCATGCATGCATTTTCCAGCACTGTGTAATTTTCACATTCAAAGGGATTCTGAGAAGTTTGTGGGAAGGGCCCATTGACATTGTAAATCGGAAAGATATTTCATTCAATATTGTATTGTCCTTGCCCTTCAACCCAGAGAGGGCTGGTGTTTAAGATTGTTGGAAGCCTTAGTCCTGAGCAAGAGAGGCACCTAGGCTGGGAATAGGTGTGTGGAGCTGTTGCATCAGCATCTTCCATGCAGCAACTAAAAGTTTAGGGGACTCTGATGCAGGGGCCTCATTCTGGCAAGAACCTTCAATGATGTTTGGAGCAAGCCTTGATGCTGGCTTCTTGAAATTGCTACTGTGGATAACTCAATGGTGATGTTGGGAGTCCAGATTCAGGAAGATGCATCTCATTTGGATCCACTTATTTTTCATGTCCTCCTGGAAATCTTGGTTACAGGTAGGTAGCCGTGTTGGTCTGTCATAGTCAAAACAAAATAAAAAAATTCCTTCCAGTAGCACCTTAGAGACCAACTAAGTTTGTTCTTGGTATGAGCTTTCGTGTGCATGCACACTTCTGAGAACAAACTTAGTTGGTCTCTAAGGTGCTACTGGATGGAAATCTTGGGTTTACAATATCAGGGGTTTGGCACCCCATGTCCTTCTGGCCCTGATTCATAAGAAGAGCCTGCTGGATCAGGCCAATGACCATCTAATCCAGCATCCTGTTCTCACAGTGGCCAACCAGATGCCTCTGGGAAACTAGTAAGCAGAATTCGAACACAGGAGCACTCTCCCCTCCTTTGATTTCCAGGAACTGGTATTCAGAAGTGTTGCTGCCTCCAACCGTGGAGGCAGAGTGATAACCCTGTCCTCCATAAATGTGTCTTTTAAAGCCATCCAAGTTGGTGGCCGTCACTGTCTCCTGTGGGAGGGAGTTCCATAGCTTAACTGCACACTGTCCACTTCCAGATCCTAACAGATAATCATGGGAGAAATGAGAGTCTCTGAAGGTTTGCAAGACAAAAGAACCTTCCCTATTAGCTATGGGCAAGCAGCTCATCTCTTCTTCATTTCCTACCTTCAGATCTTCCCAACATGCCATTGAGTTTTCTGTTCTTTGGCTCTCCTTATTTTAAAAAGAAAAGGCAAAAGAATAAGCGTATCATTGGCTGTTCTCCAAATTCTGTTGAACATGCCACCTGGAAGGAACAGAGACATCTGGAAAAATCCTTCCTGGATCTCTGAGGAAATTACAAAAGAAATACCGGATGATTGGAAAGATAGGCCTTTATGGGATTCTTTCGTTATCAGCTAATTTTGCTTTGAAATATTTTTTTTCCTAAGTAGCATATGTTCAGGATTTTAATAGGAAATCTTTGGGTGCTGGGTGGTTATTTATGAACTTCTTAAAGGGATAATGTTTTGAAAACTTTTCAGGGAGGAAAAACAGGGAGGGAGGGAGATCTGATTATAAAATGTATGAGGATAAAATATTCAGGCTGCAATGCTATTCACACTAATCTGGGAGTAGCTTCCATTGACCTCGGGATCAGTTATTTCCAAGTAGGCAGGTATTGGCTCGCTCTGTCAGTGCAAAAGGAGGTATAGGAACTTTTTTTTTAAATTGCTATCTATTTTCATTTGAATGCCTGCCTAATTCGTCTTGCAGGGCTTTTCTTTGTGCATATTCGTGTGCAAAATAAATGTCCTCTTCTTGCTCATTTTCAGGCTATTTCTATATAGATGTTCAAAATATTGTTATGATGATCTTTCAAAAGAGTCCTTTGCTGTTTTATTCTTTCGGTTTGCTTGTTTTTAGACAATGCTATTTCAGGAATAACATTTGCACTGAAGATACAAATATGGTAGGGTTGCCAGATTTCAAAAAGTGAAATTGTTGAGCTTTTCGTTGGCAAAGTTATTGAGCTTTTTTAAGGGTTGCCATACATCTGCATTTTCCCGGACGTTAAAACGATTTCTGCCCAGACACTGTTTTCATCTGTTGAATCCCAGTAACGTCCAGGAAATTTTGGACGTATGGCAACCCTAAGATATGTCTTGCCTGGTCCAAAACTCGTGAAAGGCAGGGAGGTGTTCAAAATGTAATTTTGGGAATACACTGCAATGTGGAGGTTTAGGGCAGAAACTGAACTTGGGGAGCATCATATGGGCTAGCTTTCAAGAGCAAGGGGGAAACTCCCTCCTTGGCAGTCTCGAACTCAAGACTCTGAGCCAGAGTTCCCAGCTGCAGAACTGGACTGGTTAAAAGGGGTAGAAGTGACCAAGAAGTGGCCACAGTGAACATTACTCCTGTGTAAAGCAGTTGGGGCCACATTTCAGTAGGCAGGACCAGACCCAAAGGAAGACTGGGACACATCCACACACAATCATACACCCTTTGCATAGGGACTCCTTTCCCATGGAAACATAGGCATAAGTTTAATTATTGGAAACCCCATTCAAGTCACACCTTCCATGTTCTTCACAGACCTCTTTTTATATATATATAAAGTTTGAAGGGGTGGGAGGAGTGCTTCCCATCACCTTTTAGCTGTCCTATGAACAAAGGCAGATCTAGGGGAGCGTGGCCGGTGCAGTCGGCAAAAGGGGCCGAATTTTGGTGTCACATAGGGCGTCACTGATATTGCAGACGCCAAGGTTCACCCCTGCCTATGTAAAAAGGCAAAAAGGACTCAATAAATCCAGCTGAAGAATGAATATAGCATCAATGCTGAACTGCAAACACTGCCCTGCAGCTATTGCGAGTCTCAAACTTCAAAAATGCAATTGCATCTCGAAAATCCCATGCATGCAATTGCAATCGGCTTATTGCATATTTGCAAAGAACAGGTCTACTTCTCTGCTGACTCCTCTGCTTTGAACTTCTTGTGGAGGGAGGGAGTGCAATAGCAAACTTTGCACAACATCAAAGCACTTTTCCTCCTCATCTGCTCCTTGCTGAAGGAGGTGAAGGGGCCCAAAGCCTGATGAATCCTGGCTGTGGGCAGGATCTGGCCCACAAGCCAAGGACAACTGCACACCCTTTGCATGCATGCACACAAACGCACACAGATATTTTCCAGGGAAGCAGAAGTATATGTTTAAAGGTAGCTTTTCTCAGCCCCTTCTGGGTTTGTGCTGGGAGCTCTGAAGCTGGGAGGTTTATCTATTAGTTCATGTTGCTGAGAGTGGGTCTGAGGTAGTAGGTAGGGGGAAAGATTGGAGGATTGGAGGGATAAGCTTAGTGATTTCCATTCTGGGACACTTTGGCATGTTTCCCACCTTTTCAATTCTGTTCCATTGCATTTCTGCATTAACCCATGATTTTTAAAAGAAACAACCTCTCAAAATTTATATTTAAATTGGTTACTTAACTAGGGATGGTTACGTAATATATCCAGCAACCATCTCTTTACATGCTCACCCATCAATTTGTTCAATCACATCTTTGTGTTAATCTGAAATATTTTCTTTTTGAAAATCTGCATGGAAATCTGTGCTTAAATATGTATTTCCCTCAAAATGCTATGTCTAAAAACATTTTCTCTTTAAAAGAAAAAAAAAAACCCGCATTTTAAAACTATTTTAAGATATTGTTTTCCAGCGAGAGCTGGGTCAGGACGCGTAGGAAGTGCTAGCGCTGGTTGCTAAACAAAACTGTAGTCCTAAACACACCTGGGATGAAGTCCCAGTGAACTGATTGCAGTTTACCTGAGTGTCCTGGAAGGTACTTTATTCCACATCAGAATTCATCATCATCATCACTTTTAATTTGTATACCGTCTTTCTATCTTACAATACTCAAGGTGGTTTACAAGCTGAAGAAACAAAGAACGTACACAAAGAATTCACAAAGCTCTAATTCCTCAAGCATCCTGAACGCCCATCATTTCCTCTCCAAATATGCATTTAAATGTGCGTCCGCTCTCCAAATACGTATTTAAACACCTATCTCAATACGCCGGCAATGCCAAGGACAGCATTGCAAAGTTCAGAGAATTGCAAAAGCCTCTGGGTAGCCGAGTTCCCCCTTGTTCATCCGAGAGATTCCGATCAGGTCGTTCGGTGTAGGAATTTGCCAGAGCACAAATTCCTCCAGCAAACCTACAAGGAGGAGGTCGCTTCACAGGCTGATAAGGCAGGCAGCTCTGCACCGGGATCCTGTTTGCTGTGGATTAGTTTCAGAGCCGGAAGCTCTGCTTTGAATTCACACCCATGCCTCGTGCTGCTAGGAGCACTTACCCCTTGGCCACCACCTCCCCAGCCCATTTCCCGCAATATATACAAGACTTCCAGCAACCTGGCCAACTTCCTTTCGTTTCTCCGTGCAATTTCCTTCCCTTATTTTTTCCTGCTCAGCTGAGATGAGGTGAATGACAGGAGGGGAAGAGATATTATCTCTGGTTCGTAAACATCTTGAACATTTGGAGGCTTTTAAGCAGATGCTCTCTCTGGCAAACTCTGTTCCCAGGCAGCCACCTGCATATGGTGTGTGTAAGGGGGGGGGGAGGCATTCCCTTTTTAAGTTAGCCTCCGATGATATGGATTTTACAGGTGGAAGCTTAGAAGCGCACACACCAGCCTAAGCCCCCAATTTCCTCTTCTCCCTCCTTTGTGTGTTTAATCCTAAACTGTACCACCAGCAGCAGCAGTCCCGGCGAGTCAATTAGTTTAACAAATACACAGCTTGCAAACAGAGGCTCAACAGAGGCATGGGAGAACAAGGCGATCTGACTCTGAAATCAGCCGCCACCAAAAATAAAAATAAAAATAAAATCCATTACCAATGGCACAGATCTTTCGTGCAAGAGGAGCTGTGTCCCCAGCTCCAGTTGGGTTCAATCCACCAGAGTCTTCCTGACAGCTGCTGCCTTCTGTTATGCTGAGCTCAGTTCTCCCCCAAAGGATGTCCCATCTTGTAGGCTGTGGTGGTATCAATAAGGGAAGGTGGAAGCCCAAAATTTAACAGGGGAAAGTTAGGAACTTCTTTCTCCCCTTTGAGGTTTCTTTCTCTGTCTTCCAGCAGGTGAAAAGACAAACAGGACTAGAAAAAAAAATGTTAAAATGAAGAGGGAGAACTCTTGGACGGGGGGGGGGGGAAATAACAATAAAAAGTTGGCTCCGAGGGGTATATTATACACATAAAGGCATAAAAACCTGCTGGATCAGGCCAGTAGCCCATCTAGTCCAGCATTCTCTTCTCACAGTGGCCAACTTGATGCCCCCTGGAAATCTACAAGCAGGATCCGAGCACAAGAGCCTTGTCGCCTTCTGTGGTTTTCATCAACTGGATTGCATTGCTGCCACCAGTTGTGGAGGCAGAGCTGAGACATCATGGCTGGTAGCCATCAATAGCCCTCTCCTCCACAAATTTGTCCAGTCCTCTTTTAAAGCCATCCAAGTTAGTGGCTTCCAGTGGGAGGGAGTTCCATAGTGTAACAATGCACTGCATGAAGAAGGACTTTTTTTTATCTGTCCTTAATCTTCCAACGTCAGCTTCATTGGATTTCCCCAAGTTCTCGTGTTATGAGAGAGGAAGAACGCCTTTTCTCTTTCCATGTTCTCCATACCATGCTTCATTTATAAAAGCTTCTATCATGTTGCCTCTTACTTCACTTTTCATTAACAAAAGGGTCACAAATGCTGCAATCTTTCTTCACAGGGGAGTTGCTCCATTCCCTTGATCATGGGTAGCCAATCCATGATCTTTTTCTGAGATATTAGACAACCTGTCATGGTCCTTTTGGGTTCCTGCTGGTCTCAGAGTGGAGGAAAAGGTTATCCATTCTTCAATTCTTCAGCCTTGACCTTCCTGCGATCATTCCCGGGATCATTTAGGTCAGGCAAAGAAACCCACTTGGTCATATTCTCCTCTCTCAACTTTCTGCAGGTCTCCTCCATATTTCCCCAGACCTCTTCCACCTTTTCAAAGTTGGAATCTGAGTAGAGTTCTCAGACTTGGACCTGGGAGACGAGGGTTCAAATCCCCTCCCAGCCATGAAGTTTGCTGGGTGACCCCGTGCCAGTCACTGCCTCTCAGCTTCACCTATCGCACAGGGCTGTTGTTTGGATTAAATTATGAGCAGGAGAACCATGTACACCTTGGAGAAAAATGTGGGATAGAAATGTAATCATCATAATCAACCCCCTTTTCAATCAGACATTCCATTGTTAGCCCCACCTGGAAGAATTGTGACAATATGGTCACACCTGGTTGGAACAGCTTCTCTGTGTCCATCCAAGCCATGATAGGTAAAGTTGCCTCTTGTCCTTCAGTAACCGACGTCCAACTCTGCATCAACATGAGCTGTGTCTAAAAAAGAGGCACCAGTTGCCCTTAGGTGTCTGTTTTTGCCAGTCCAAAATGCAGCACAGAAAGTCTTGCATCTCCTTGAATGGCAGCATCTCGATGCTCTCCCACAAACAAGAAAGCTGAAATCTGGACGGACAAATACCAGCGGCATCTCTTTGGCGTCCACCTACACTTTGACTTGGACGTTAGAAGCTGGATTTGTCAACATTGTTTAAATCAAAGGTAAGCAGGAACAATAGAGCTGGGATCCTTTTGAAAAGGTGTGATGGGGCCTTTTATCTTCCCCATAAGAAGAGCCAACAGAGGAAGAGTCTGGCGTGGTGGCTCAACTGAAGGTCAGTCCTTCTGACAATGCGGAGCTGTCTGAGATAATCCGAGCCACCACAGCCCTTGTCCCTTTGATAAGGCTCTCTTTCTTCTCTCCCTCTTGCTTGACCTTGCGATTCGGCTCCCTGCGCAGGAATGTGAACACACATCTGCCGTCTTGTTTGTTCAATTCGCAAAGGCGCTCCCAGAAGGCCTGCAAAACGCATGTAAGCCTGAGAGCCTACCACCGTGGCAGCCAGAACAACCAACGCCGTAATCACTAGCCTGTAGCCTGAAGGGAGGGGAAGGTCCTTTCCTTCCCCATAGGGGAATTTCTTTACTCACTGGTTTGTTTACAAGCAATGAAGAGAAGGGGGGAAATGGACTGGCAAGTATTCTACTTTGACGTGGAGGAATGCTTCAATGTGCAAATTATTTTCTTATATTGCTCACATCATTATTGCTCAGTGTGTTGATTTCACGATCACAGGGGGCCATTAATTGGACCTGCATGCTATCCTTCCATCAAACAGCTCAGGGTGGCAAGTGTCAGGCCGTTTTCTCCTTTTATCTCCACAAAAGCCCTGCAATCATCATCATAGGTGAAGCTGGTGATTCTGACTGTTCCGGAGTCACACGACAAACTAAGCTTTACCTTTGATTGAGAGCTTAAGCTTGAGTCACCCTAGTTGAAATGTCCATACCTGCAGAAAGTATGAAGATCCCAATGGCTGATATCAATAATATAAGCACCCACACAACCATTGCCGAACTAACGATGCGCTTCAAACACTAAACTAACGCAAAGCGTAGCACACAAAAGTTGGCTGCGTTTGCATGGTGTTCGCTTACGAAAACCACGTAGAAGACGAATCTGTGCTGTAGCACGGTCAAATAGCAGAAGCAAATGTTTATAGAATCATAGAATCATAGAATCATAGAGTTGGAAGAGACCACAAGGGCCATCCAGTCCAACCCCCTGCCAAGCAGGAAACACCATCAAAGCATTCCTGACAGGTGGCTGTCAAGCCTCTGCTTAAAGACCTCCAAAGAAGGGGACTCCACCACACTCCTTGGCAGCAAATTCCACTGTCGAACAGCTCTTACTGTCAAGAAGTTCTTCCTAATGTTTAGGTGGAATCTTCTTTCTTGTAGTTTGAATCCATTGCTCCGTGTCCGCTTCTCTGGAGCAGCAGAAAACAACCTTTCTCCCTCCTCTATATGACATCCTTTTATATATTTGAACATGGCTATCATATCACCCCTGAACCTTCTCTTCTCCAGGCTAAACATACCCGGCTCCCTAAGCCGTTCCTCATAAGGCATCGTTTCCAGGCCTTTGACCATTTTGGTTGCCCTCCTCTGGACACGTTCCAGCTTGTCAATATCCTTCTTGAACTGTGGTGCCCAGAACTGGACACAGTATTCCAGGTGAGGTCTGACCAGAGCAGAATACAGTGGTACTATTACTTCCCTTGATCTAGATGCTATACTCCTATTGATGCAGCCCAGAATTGCATTGGCTTTTTTAGCTGCTGCATCACACTGTTGACTCATGTCAAGTTTGTGGTCTACCAAGACTCCTAGATCCTTTTCACTTGTACTGCTCTCAAGCCAGGTATCACCCATCCTGTATTTGTGCCTTTCATTGTTTTTGCCCAAGTGTAGTACTTTACATTTCTCCCTGTTAAAATTCATCCTGTTTGCCTTGGCCCAGTTCTCTAATCTGTTAAGGTCATTTTGAAGTGTGATCCTGTCCTCTGGGGTATTAGCCACCCCTCCCAATTTGGTGTCATCTGCAAACTTGATCAGGATGCCCTCAAGCCCATCATCCAAGTCATTGATAAAGATGTTGAATAAGACTGGGCCCAAGACAGAACCCTGTGGCACCCCACTAGTCACTTCTCTCCAGGATGAAGAGGAGCCATTGATGAGCACCCTTTGGGTTCGGTCAGTCAGCCAGTTACAAATCCAATGAATGGTAGCATTGTCTAGCCCGCATTTTACCAGCTTCTTTACAAGAATATCATGGGGCACCTTGTCAAAGGCCTTGCTGAAATCAAGATAGGCTACATCCACAGTGTTCCCTTCGTCTACCAGGCTTGTAATTCTGTCAAAAAATGAGATCAGATTAGTCTGACATGACTTATTTTTCAGAAACCCATGCTGACTTTTAGTGATCACAGCGTTCCTTTCTAGGTGCTCACAGACCGTTTGCTTAATGATCTGCTCTAGAATCTTTCCTGGTATTGATGTCAGGCTGACTGGGCGGTAATTGTTTGGGTCCTCTCTTTTCCCCTTTTTGAAAATAGGACAATATTTGCCCTCCTCCAGTCTGCTGGGACTTCACCTGTTTTCCAAGAATTCTCAAAGATTACTGCCAGTGGTTCTGAAATCACCTCTGCCAGTTCTTTTAATACTCTGGGATGTAGTTCATCTGGCCCTGGAGACTTGAATACATCTAAACTAGCCAAGTGTGCTTGTACTACCTCCTTACTTATTCTGGGCTGTGTTTCCCCTGCTGAATCATCTGCTCCATATTCTTTAGGTCGGGCATTGTTTTCTTTTTTGGAGAAGACTGAGGCAAAGAAGGTATTGAGGAGTTCTGCCCTTTCTGCATCCCCTGTTCGCATTTCACCTTCTTCTCCTCTAAGTGACCCCACTGTTTCCTTGTTCTTCCTTTTGCTACGGACATACCCATAAAAACTCTTTTTATTGCTTTTAACCTCTCTAGCAAGCCTGAGTTCATTCTGTGCTTTAGCTTTTCTGACTTTGTCTCTACATGTGCTGGCTATTTGTTTGAATTCCTCTCTGGTGGTTTCCCCCTTTTTCCATTTCTTGTACATATCCCTTTTAAATCTTAACTCAGTTAAAAGTTCATTAGATAGCCACCCTGGCTTCTTTAGGCACCTTCCATGTTTTTGTCTCATTGGTACTGCTTGAAGTTGTGCTTTTAATATCTCCCTTTTAACAAACTCCCATCCATCATGAACTCCCTTCCCTTTTAGTATTACTGACCATGGGATCACACCCAGCATTTCCCTAAGTTTTCTGAAGTCGGCTTTCTTAAAGTCTAGAATTTGAGTCTTAGTATGCTTGGTTGCTCCTTTCTGATGTATAATAAACTCCAGAAGAGCATGATCACTCCCACCTAATGATCCTACCACTTCTACCCCACTAACCAGGTCATCACTATTGGTTAGGACCAGATCTAAAATGGCTGATCCTCTTGTTGCTTCTCCCACTTTCTGGACAATGAAATTGTCTGCAAGGCCAGTGAGGAATCTGTTCGACCTTATGCTCTTGGCTGAGTTTGACATCCAACAAATATCAGGATAGTTGAAATCCCCCATTACTACTATCTCATTTCCTTTTGAATGCTTGGTCATCTGTTCCAGGAAGGCATCATCTATGTCCTCCGTTTGGCTTGGGGATCTATAGTAAACTCCCACCATGAGATCACTGTTATTTTTCTCTCCCTTAATTTTGACCCAGATACTCTCAATTTGGCTTTGAAGTTTTAAGTCATGGATCTCTTCACAGGTATACACATCCCTGACATATAACGCCACTCCTCCTCCTTTCCTGTTTGGTCTGTTTCTCTTAAATAGATTGTATCCCTCTATTACTACATTCCAATCATGAGACTCATCCCACCAGGTTTCAGTGATGCCTATTATGTCGTATTTAGTTTGCTGTACCAAGAGCTCAAGTTCATCTTGTTTATTTCCCATGCTCTGTGCATTTGTATACAGACATTGAAAACCATTGATCATTCCCCCTAGTCTCCTACTTAAGGATTTTTTCCTCCCACCACTAGGTCTGTGCGCTGTTTGCTCCATTTGGTCCTTGACTTTTGGATGATCATCTTCAGCATTTGATAGACTCCTACCTTCAGGACCACTGTCTCCCTTCCCCACATAAGTCAGTTTAAAGCCCTCCTGATGAGGTTTTTGAGATTGTTGGCAAAAACATTCCTCCCAACCCTTGTGAGGTGCAGCCCATCACTTGCCAGAAGTCCATCTTCAAGAAACTGCAGACCGTGATCTAAGAAACCAAACCGTTCCTGCCGGCACCATTTGCGAAGCCAGTTGTTCACTTCTCCTATTTTCCCCTCTCTTCCTGGGCCACGGTGTTCAACTGGGAGGACAGATGAGATGACAATTTGTGCATTTAATTGCTTCAGCTTCCTGCCCAGAGCCAGGAATGCTAGTTTCACCGCACAGGTTGAGAGTCAGTAATGCTAGTTATAGAGAGTCAGGAATGCTAGTTTCACCGCACAGGTTGGCAAGCTGTTGCTCAGAATTGTGAATGCATTGAGGGCGAAATGTGTATTCTGTTAATTATTACATAAAACATATGCAAGATACCAGACTTCCAGGCCCCAGAAATCTACTGGCTCCTCCACCCCTCATCTCATCGGTCCTGGTTGTGATCGTGCCTGTACACTGCTCTCTCCATCCCTCCATCCCTCCCTCTTCCTCTTCTCTCCTTCCCTCCACCCTCTTCTCCTTCTCTCCTTCTCTCTTGCCTCCCCTCCCTCTGCTTTCTCGCCATCTGATCTTGCAGTCCGGTATCTGTCTCATATTGCTTAGAATCCTCCCCTCCTCTGTTATTGTATCATGAAGCATGAACAGCCGGGATGTTATTAAACTCTGCCAAGAGGAGATGTCATCTGCCATGCAAGCATCTTCCTGACACTCCACTTTCAGACAATTTCGGAGACTTCGCTCAGATGGTTTCAGGTTGGGTAAGCCTGCCAGATATGATAAGGCCCACGGAACTGCCTCTGTGCTGGGTACAACCTGGTGCATCGCAGCAGGAAACGCCACGGTACTTCTGTGGAGTCAGTAGCTGGACCATCTCTCAATGCTCGTTTGCAGCCCTTTCTCCCAGGGAGATATCACTGGGGAAGAAGGTGCTTTCAGGAGAGAAGTAGGAGGTTGCATTTCTGCTAGGGATGAGAGAAAATTTCAGATTCGTACTGAAAGGGGAATCTACCCAATTCTTGCTTTATAAACCACAGCAGCCATTTGAAATTTGCACTTCTCCAAATTTTGCAATGCAAATTATCTTCAGCCAAGCAACGTGTAAAAAAATAATAATATGTGTATATTAGGGTAGCGTGCACATGAAAATGCATATATTAGTGGAAATTGCGTACAAAAATGCAATGCATATGGGGAGATGGTTTTTGCAAAAATGTGTATATTAGGGGAAATTGCATGTTCTACCCGCACTGTCAGAGGCGTTATGCTTCTGAATGCCAGTTGCTAGAAACTGGAGGGGAGGGTGCTGCACTTATGTCTTGTGGGAAACCCGCAAGCATCTGATTGGCCATTGGGGGAAGCGGACGCTCGACTCAATGGGCCATGGGCCTGATCCGGCAGGCTCTTCTCATGCTCTTACAAATTTAATTTATAGATTGGTGTGCTGTTGTTTTTTTAATGACAAGTCAATGCGACTTACAACATTTTAAGCACAAAGCAAACACATACCGGTTCATACATTAAAACCAGCATGAAAGAAATATAAAAGACAATTCTATTTAAAATAAAATAAAATGACGAACTGAGTTTGAGAGTGGAGAAATGGGGAACTGAACTAGACAGAGCCATCTACCCCTGCAGGTATGGTGGAAATATCTGTAGATTGAGCTATTCATTAGTGCCGAGGTGCCTCCTGGACACCCCAGGATTGATGTCCTTGAATGCTTCCAAAAGAGTCCAACTTTAGCTGCAAGTGGAGAAGTTAACGCTGAAAGCCTCGCAAGTAATTCAAATGAACTGTGGCTATTAAAGGCCAACCGATGCGTCTCAGAAAGAGGGAAAGCGAACATGCCTGCATCAATCCATCAACTGAAGTTCAAATCAAGGATCTCAAAGCTTGATTGGCTGATGCAATCACATGACCCCAATGTCCTTAAGCCCCTAGCTACAGTGGGTGCAGAAGGGTGTCAATGGTTTGCACTAATCAGGAAGTCATGACCTGGGGTTTGTTTGCTTCCCCTTACAATAATTGGGGAAATATGGAAATCATAATTTATAATTCACAGGATATCGTAGTGACGTATATTTATATTATTTAAATGTATGTCTAATTGGAGCAATTCTGTATGTATTATTCAACTGGACTTTGTTTTCCCCTTCTGCTGTTAACCTCAAATGCAATTTTAATGGCCCATGTGTCATAGATCAGGCCAACTTGTACTTGGGGGAAACACATTAATTCACCAGCGAAACCATGTCAGTACTGAAGACATAAGAATCAAAATTTAGCTCTGTGAGAACAGGGGCAACATTTTTGGGATGAGGTAGAACGTGGGAAACAAGAGACAACCTTATACCAAGTCATTGGTCCATCCATCACAGAACTGTCTGTAACAGGATAGCCAGTATGGTACTCTCCAGATGGTGTGGACTACAACTCCCATCATGCTCTACCAATGGCTTTATGGCTTGGGGGTGATGAGAATCGGAGTCCACACAATCTGAAGGGACCTATGTTGACTACCCTCGCTCTATACTGCCACAGTAGCTTTCCATGCTTTCAGATGGGAGACTTCCCCAACCCTGCTTGGAGATCATAGAGTTGGAAGGGACCCTGAGGATCATCCAGTCCAACTCCCTGCAATGTAGGAATATGCAGCTGTCCCAGAAGGCGATTGGACCTGCAACCTTGGCACTATCAACACCATGCTTTAACCAGCTCAGCTATCCAGACGTGAGGGTTTGAACCTGGAACCTTCTGCATCCAAGATCTGTGCTCTACCACTGAGCTACTGTTGAGCACCCTCTTGACATCCTAGCCCCTTGTTCATCACCAACAGTCATGGAGGACCATTGTGGCTACTAGCCACAATGGCTATGTTTATTCATTATGTTGTAATTTATACCGCTCTTCATGCGAGGATCACAGGGCAGTTTGCAACGTTCTGCCTCTATGGTCAGAGGCAGTGATATTTCTGAAGTCCATTTGCTGGGAGCTGGGAGAGAAATGCCATTGTGCCCAGGTCTTGCTTGGGGGGTTTCTCAAAGGCATCTGGTTGGCTCTGTAACAACAGGTTGCTGGATTAGATGACCCACTGGCCAGGTTCTTCTTAAACGTCCTTTTTAATCAGATTGGTAGCCACAGCACAAGTCTGTGACTTCATCAGCCCTGGTGGAACTTCTTCACCAGCAAAATCATGCGGGTCGCCACAGCCAATAGAGCAAAAAGGAGTGGAGGCAAATGAGGATGGGGCAAAGCAAGGTTGGACAATGGCAATGGGAACTATCTTCAGTGAAATGTCATAAACGCATTCCCAACCTGCCTGTATTTCCAGTGGTTTCCCAGCTGCAACAAGCAGGCTGCTTTCAGGGTAAATGTGCGGAGAAGGTTTTGGAAACCAAGCCTTATGAGGAATGGTTGGGGGAGCTGAGCATGTTTAGCCTGGAAAAGAGGAGACTGAGAGGAAATATGATAGGTAAAGGTAAAGGGACCCCTGACCATTAGGTCCAGACTCTGGGGTTGCGGCGCTCATCTCGCATTATTGGCCAAGGGAGCCGGCGTACAGCTTCCGGGTCATGTGGCCAGCATGACTAAGCCGCTTCTGGTGAACCAGAGTAGCACACAGAAATGCCATTTACCTTCCCACCAGAGTAGTACCTATTTATCTACTTGCACTGTGACGTGCTTTTGAACTGCTAGGTTGGCAGGAGCAGGGACCGAGCAACAGGAGCTCACCTCGTCACGGGGATTCGAACCGCCGACCTTCTGAACAGCAAGCCCTAGGCTCTGTGGTTTAGACCACAGCGCCACCTGCGTCCCTTGCAGCGCCAGGAAATAAGATAGTCACCTTCAAATATCTCAAAGGCAGCCTTGTTTTCTCCTGCTCTGGAAGGTAGGACTCAATCCAATGGATTCAAGTTACAAGAAAGGAGATTCCAACTCAACCCCAGGAAGACCTTTCTGATGGTAAGAGCTGTTGAACGGTCTCAGGAGGTTGTGGACTCTCCTTCCTTGGAGGTTTTCAAGCAGTGGTTGGATGGCCATCTATCATGAACGCTTAGTTCAGATTCCTGCATTGCAGGGGATTTGGACTACATGGCCCTCGGGGTCCCTTCCAACTCTACAATTCTATGATTCCATGGGAAATTAGATAATATCCTTTGTTGCCCCCACCCCATTGGTTCTGTGCAACCCAAGGAGAAGGTTGCCAATTATTTGCTGGATAATGAACAAGTGGACTTGGCCTTAAGGAAGCTGCTGTTCCATGCAAAACAGGAAAGGAGTTTGCAGAGCAAGGAGCCATCTATTGAGCTTCCAACTTCCGCTCATTGCAAAGTTGGCTCAGGCAGGTAGCAGAAGTATTAAGTGATAAAAGGGAGGGAGGATCAAAAGTGACAGGCAGCAGATGCATGTAGAGTTAATTTGGTGTGATAACCCACCAAATTCTATTTTAATGAACTTAGCTCGCTCGCTCACCATGCAGCAAGAACCTGCCAGGCAGGAGACAGTGAGATGGTTGGGGAGGAAGGGGGGGTCTTCCAGAAATAGCCCGGTGCAGAGGTGTGAGGCTGCCAAGGAGAAAATCTGCAGCCCCCACAATGCTTACTTTCATTGAGGTGAGCATAGGCACCAGCCAACCGCCCTGCATCGCGTTACGCCGGTGACAAGAACGGCAATAATACCAAAAGGTGCTTGTTAAAATGTTGGTACTCACCGAACAAAGCAAGGGAAGATGTGAAGAATAAATTATACATCACAGCTTCTAAAGATAACTTTGGAATAGGGTAATACAAAGGGAGAGATTCATTCATTCTTTTCTCCCTGGATAATGTGTTCCTTCACTCTTCTGGCTCCGCATATTATGTGACAATGACCCTGGGTTTGTATATTATGTGGATATTGTTCCTCTCCCAGTGCTTGGAGGGGGATGAATTTGCCCAACCCCGTGGCCAAGGAAGACTTAGGAGATGTTCCTTCCGATGAGAGGGAGCAAGGCAGCAAGTGGATGGTCCTGGCCAATCAGCAGGGGCCTGGTGCCCTCTTTAAAAGGGAACCACCACCCTCAAGGCTTCCTCTTTTGGACCAGCATGGCATATCACCCACCTACCCAGGCAGTGGTGGCTGGTCCTGATGGGGTCCGGTGCAGCAGAAAGCAGGGAGCACAACAGTACAGGGAGCCAGAACCAGTGAGAGAGAGAGCCAACTCATTCTAGTTTTACCCCTACTGAATTCTACAAGGGCCACCCTGAGATGGAGGAGCAGGCAACTGGTAGGCAGTGCCACCCCTTGGACTGGTTGTACGTAAGAAGGCAGAAAG
The DNA here is from genome assembly GCA_034641385.1 of Darevskia mixta. Classification (NCBI taxonomy): domain Eukaryota; kingdom Metazoa; phylum Chordata; class Lepidosauria; order Squamata; family Lacertidae; genus Darevskia; species Darevskia mixta. The sequence continues at coordinate 3,404,480 of JAWWNH010000111.1, read as the reverse complement.
GTGGGGGCTGGCTGAGGTTGGTGGGGGAAGGCCCCATTTCCCCCAGTGGTCCAGTCATCACTGCACTCATGGAGTAGTGTGGGATTAGCTTGTCAACCCAAGCAAGGATTTTTTTGGGGGGGTACTCCATAGTCAGCTGTTGGGCTGCCTTTTTCTGCCTGCCCTACACTGGCCTCCAAATTCCTCTTAGGTGTGGTGGTGCCCATTTGGCTAACTGGTTCTTTCATGATCATAACTTGAGCATGTAGTGCATGGATGCGAAGGGAAGGAGGGAAGGAAGGAAGCATGGCCCTGGTGAGTACTCAGAGGCAACTTTGGGTAATGGATACTTGATTTATCTACCACTCATTCCTGACCAGCTCATGGAAGTTGTGTTGTTTGGATGTTCTTGGGCCCTGAGTTCACAACGAAAGGCTTACATCAGTCAAATGGGAGTTCAGGGGAGAACTGCTGTCCATCCTTGATGAGTTAGGTTACCTTAACCCTAGTTCTGGTGTTGAAACTTCATTCCTGGGTGCAGGGGCAGTGCCAATACTACAAATCCCAGGATGCAGTGTAACCTGATTTCTCAAATACTGATGTTTTTATGTATCACATTTGTACAACTTCGTTCCTCCAAGAATCGCATTGGCAACATGCTTTCACTCACCCTGCTACAGTATATCCTCACAAAATCCCAGTGAGCTGCTTGAATAATTGGCCCTCATAATAATCGATCCAGCAAATTCTGATGTGGGGCCAGAGTTTCCAGAGAAATCTGTTCAGCGATTCTAGATCAGTGGAACTCGGAGCCAATTTATCTCAGGGGATTAGAAACAGAGCAAAATTCTGTTGCTTCAGCCTGCAGCGATGTCTACGAGAGGCTGCCAGATTATTTAATTTAAAGCAATGACCCATGGAAAGCCAATATGCAGCTGACATTTGGCTCCAGCTGCTTTTGGAGTGAGGGTCTCTGTGATAAAAAAAAAAACCCAACAACCCTCTAATCTGAAAGGCTCAAAGCAGCCCCCTGACTGAATTCGGGAACTCCACCCCCCACCAATAAAAAAATTCAAACATCAACACCTGACCTCAGATTTTGCCTCTGCGGATCCTTGCAGATTTTGAAATGCAGAATTTAATTCTGCCCTTAACCTTTAGCGATTGTTAGGCTAACAAGATCATTTGTCAAGTGCGAGAATCTCTTAAAGTGCCTCACTCCACCGCAATATACCCACAAGGCAAACTAGACAAACTGCCTTTTATGAAAAGTAGAAAGCAAAAAATAAACAGCACAAATGACACCAAAGGACTTACTAAGCAAATAGTGCAAGCCTCCTTGATCACACCAGCATCTGCATTAGGAAGAGACACAGGGCTCCTCCCATGCAGCTGCTAAGGAATCCAAACTTGGGGTGTGGGATTTGGGTGGGATTTAAATGCAGACCTGCCTGATTCACACTTCCCAAAACAACATTCAAACTGAAGCCCAGCTAGTCTAAATTTGTCTGAATTCTGGAACGCAGTTCTCCAGCCAAGTGCCGTGTTACAAAAGGTGTGTTTTAGAGGGAAGCAAGCATTAGAATGCATATAGTCATGAAACTAACGTACAAAGATGCATTATATAAAACTGCTTTTAAAAATGTGTATATTGGGCAAAACTGCATATAGAAATGTGCTTTTGATGAGAAATCTGCACTAAAAAGCCGGTGAATTTCCATGAGGAGTTTTTAATAATAAAACCCACAAATTGATGTGGAAGTGTGGAGAATTGACACACACACACCCCAGCAATTCAGTGGGGCACATGGGGGAGGAAAGGGGGGAAGCCCCATTGCACAAACAAAAGTCCTCACGCATGGATTCTGCTGCCTGAATCCCACCCATAAATTTCAAACACTTAGATGGCTTGAATATTCACTTTTCTTCCTGGATCAGGCAAATGGAACAGACGGGTGTGTGTGCTATGAGACCTCCCCTTCCACTCCTCTCAACTGCAGCCCCCACCCCAGTGCACCCCCCCCAAATCTTCTCCATGGGATTGGGAGTCCCTCCAGAGCAGATGGGGGGGGAGAGACAGAGGTTCGGGTGGGAGCAGAGGAAAAGGACGTCCCATCACACAAGTAGAACTGTACTTATTTTTCACCCTATAAGTGTGTCAGAGGAAGGGGGAAGGGAGGGGAGGGAGGGAGAAAGAAAGAAAGAAAGAAAGAAAGAAAGAAAGAAAGAAAGAAAGAAAGAAAGAAAGAAAGAAAGAAAGAAAGATGCATTTGATTAGCCTCTTTGTGGTGCTTGGATATGACGCCTCTTTGAATATGGATGAGGCCTACAAGAAAGATGATCTGGCAAGAGGAGTTGTTACTGGGGAAGTAAGTGATGCAGGAGGTCAGAGGTCACCTGTCTTGCTGGCTAATGAAAGGATTCTAGGAGACGGAGCTTTTCTCTCTGATTAATGCACGGCTTGCCACTCCTGCCCTCCCCGCCATCTTATCTGGCCTCCCTTTCGAAAATATGCCAAAGCTCCCTGCTGCAGTGCTTGCCAGGCAAAAGTGTGGCTGCGGGGGGGGGGGGAATCTCTCCTCTCTCTTTTTTCCCCCTTTTAACCATTGCTGTTCAAATAGCAGCTGGGATTTGTGCGCAGAGTTTGGGGAGGAACGGGCAACATTGCAGTTCTGACAAAGGGGCCACTTAAATTCACGAAAGCTTAAGCCAAGCTTATTTTTTCAACTTCATTTCTACCCTACCTTTCGTCCACGGAGCTCAAGGTGGCCAACACGGTTCTCCCCAGTTTCATCCTCACAACAACCCTGTGAGGTAGATTAGGCTGAGAGGCAGTGACTGGCCCAAGGAGACCCAATGAGTGTGGATTTGAACCCTGGCCTCCGAGGTCCTTTTCCAACACTTTAACCACTACACCAGTGTTCCCCAACCTTGGGCCTCCAGCTGTTTTTGGACTACAACTCCCATCATCCCTCGCTCGCAAGACCAGTGGTCAGGGATGATGGGAATTGTAGTCCGAAAACAGCTGAAGGCCCAAGGGTGGGGAACACTGCACTACACCACACTGGCTTATAAATGTGTTCATCTTCAAGGCGCCACAGGACTCTTGGGCCGTGTTTGTTGCAAGAGACTAGCGTGGCTACCCTTTTGGAAATCATTATTACAACTGAATGCACTTCTCATATGTGGGGTTTTTATTCCTCCTCTGCAACCCTCTCACCAAAAGTGGGCTTTGGTGAGGTCATTTGGGTAGGTATCCTGCCCCTTTGCATTGCTTGAGAGTGATTCCATTGTGGGGCCTACCGCTTTCGATTCAAAAGGTATTTAAGGATAGAAACAAAAGCCACATCTGCACCACACATTTAAGGCACTGTGATCCCATGTTAACAGTCATGGCTTCCCCCATAGCATCTTGGGAAGTGTAGTTTCTTAAGGGTGCTGCAAGCTCTTAGGAGGCCCCTAAGCTACATTTCATAGAATCATAGAAACATAGAGTTGGAAGAGACCACAAGGGCCATCCAGTCCAACCCCCTGCCAAGCAGGAACACCATCAAAGCATTCTTGACAGGTGCCCATCAAGCCTCTGCTTAAAGACCTCCAAAGAAGGAGACTCCACCACACTCCTTGGCAGCAAATTCCACTGTCAAACAGCTCTTACTGTCAGGAAGTTCTTCCTAATGTTTAGGTGGAATCTTCTTTCTTGTAGTTTGAATCCATTGCTCCGTGTCCACTTCTCTGGAGCAGCAGAAAACAACCTTTCTCCCTCCTCTATATGACATCCTTTTATATATTTGAACATGGCTATCATATCACCCCTGAACCTTCTCTTCTCCAGGCTAAACATACCCAGCTCCCTAAGCCGTTCCTCATAAGGCATCGTTTCCAGGCCTTTGACCATTTTGGTTGCCCTCCTCTGGACACGTTCCAGCTTGTCAGTATCCTTCTTGAACTGTGGTGCCCAGAATTGGACACAGTATTCCAGGTGAGGTCTGACCAGAGCGGAATACAGTGGTACTATTACTTCCCTTGATCTTGATTTCCCAGAGTTCCTTTGGAAGAGGGATTGATTGTTAAACCACGCTGGGAATCGTAGATCTGGGAGGTGAACAGGGTCCCTTCCGACACAAGATTTCTATGTTTTCATGAACATGTGGTAAGTGCCGTCCATAGGGCACTGTGGGGAGCAGAGCAACCAGTCCTGGCTGGCTGGGCAATGGCTAAAGTTCAAGTACAACACCAACTATATTTAGCAAAGAGTTGAGGATGAAACATTTCTCCCCTGATGGGAAACAGAACAAGAGGCTGGAACTTTTCCATATTGGAGGTATCAGTCAAAAACTTTGTTATCCCGTCAATCGATACCCACACAATTGAGAAGGAAGATGCCTTGGCTAGGGAGCTCATGTGGTCCCACGGCGACACCTGGATGTTGATAGTTAAGGAGAGCGTAGCGGCATGATCCATCTGCACCAAGGTATTCTTTAAAATAAAATAAAATATCCCCATTCCCTTTTCAGTGCTGAAGCAGCCTGCCAGCCCTCGGGTTCTTTATTCCAGCACAGTTTGACAGAAGGGAGTTGTGTGCTGCTATCCTGCACCTAGGTCTAATTTATTCTCTAGGTATTGTAGCGTTTTTTATCAGGCCCAAGCTTGGAATGATGCCACGGCAGAATTTATTAGCGGGATTTTCGCTCCACCAACAGAAAAGGTTTACTTAGCACCAGATAAAGGAATGAGCTGGAAAGAGGTTACAGGCTTGTGATTGTTAAATGGATTTTATCTTTCAGAGATAATTCCGCCCCCTTCCCAGCTCTGTGGATGTACTTGCATGCTCTGCTCTTCTTATGCGTTTTACCCCTCAGTTATGTTCCCCGACCCCTTGTGGGGAAATTTCCATCTGTATCCAAAGTTCTGTCTGCCTTGAGCAGCACATTTTCTGGCTGAGTTTTGAGGGACAATATCCCAAGATTCTGCTTTGCAGCTTGCTCCACCCACTTCTCTTTTAATCTGGACCATCTTGCAAAAAAGAAGTTAATTTCCTTGCTGTGGTTTCATAATTGATGCCACTAAGGCAAGCTTTGCAAGAGCTGCTGCTTAAAATGTGTCCACTGTTCTTCGTGTGAATTAGATTTCATCTCCCCAGACGCAACTGCGTATCGAGGCCCCATGACCACCCTGTTTCCTGAGGTGCGAATAACTAGACAACACGCGGCATAGTGGTTTTTGGGATCAAATAAGGCCACGACTATATAGGTTACGGGTGTGAGGTTTGGCCATAGGCATTGTGGTATGCAACGGAGCATGTCGCTCCTGCCCGTGTGCTGGGAGTGTTTCTAAGGGTGAAGCTGGGGGGTGGGGACAGACACCCTATGACCTACATCCAGGACCGGTGCTAGGGATTTTGGCGCCCTAGGCGAGGGGGTGGGCCACGTGATGTCATTGCGCATGACGTACGGTGCCCCGCCCCCTGCCCGGCCGGGCGCCCCGCACCGCTGCGGTTTTCGCCGCTGGTTGGGGCGGCACCGGGCGGTGGTGGGGGGCGAGGGGCAGGCTGGCCAGCTCCCCCTCCATTTTGGCGCCCCCGCCGCCATGGTTTTCGCCCCAAGCTGCTTGCTCCGCCGCTGGTTGGGGCGCCACCGGGCGGCGGCGGGGGGCGGGGGCAGGCTGGCCAGCACCCCCTCCATTTTGGCACCCCAGGCAACTGCCTAGTTTGCCTTAATGGACGCGCCGGCCCTGCCTACATCAAATCGGGGTGTCCCCCAAGCGGTCCCTGTTGGAGGAGTGGTATGGCCCTAGCCCCCGTCTGGGCATCGGACAGGAGTCACTCCTCCTGAATCCTTTTAACAGGATATCCTTACTCATGGAGGGGCAGCAAGAGAGAGGCCAAAATGCCCCGCAGGCCAGGCATTTAAACTTCTCCTGAGTGTGACACCAAGGGCCGCAATTGGTCGGTCCCACGCTCAGGGGAACGCCCCCCAACTTCCACCGCCATTGGCCCATTTGACGACAGGAAGGTGATCTGGCCTGCAATAGGCTGCTTTACTAGGGAGGCCACCCAATAAGGGAGCAAAAGACTTCCCAGCTAGTATTCTTGCCTCCAAGAGCAGTTGTATTTTTGCAGAGAAACCATACCATGAGATAAGATATCTCTGTGATTCTTCCACGATTGTTCTTCATTGAGATTTTTCATTACCCATGTTGAGAAACAGTGCACCACCAGGGATATCTTCCAGTGGAAGAAGACCCATGGGAAACATCTCAAAAACCAGATGTATCATTGGTCACTATAGCGAATACAGTGGTACCTCAGGTTAAGAACTTAATTCGTTCTGGAGGTCCGTTCTTAACCTGAAACTGCTCTTAACCTGAGGCACCACTTTAGCTAATGGGGCCTTTCGCTGCCACCCCGCCACTGCCACATGATTTCTGTTCTCATCCTGAAGCAAAGTTCTTAACCCGAGGTACTATTTCTGGGTTAGCAGAGTCTGTAACCGGAAGCGTTTGTAACCTGAAGTGTCTGTAACCCAAGGTACCACTGTAATCTTAAGGATGCCTAACTCTCTGCTGGGCTGTGTTGGTCACAATGATTTCCATGTGAACAAGCAAGAGTGGATTGGGGAGGGCTGAAGATAAGCAGGGATGACGTTGGTGGTCTATGTCATGAGGCCCATGGAGACTTCTTGGCCGGATTGATCAGAGCAAGATGAGGGCTGGGATGAGATTGTGGAGCTGGATCTCGGAGAGGGGCCAAGTGAGTAGTCAGGGAAGAGTCCCACCTCAGTGTGGAGTCCACACCTCTGGAGTGTGGTGGCAGAACAACTTGACTTGGTGTCTGCACCACCTCTGGTGGTGAGATCTCAGGTGAGATCAGACAATGAGCTACCCATGTCAACTTTTCTCCATCACCATGGATGTGGCAACAGTAGGGCCAGAAACCCCGGCCTACTGATCAGAGTCCACACTTGCTTGCCCAGTCCGGTGATTTGGGACGACAACCACACAGATGAATGGTAGCCTTCCTGCGTCAACTTGGGACATGGGTGGAACAGTGGGGAATGTGTTCTTGGAAGAACTAAGGCACCCCAGCAGGTCATGGGGTGAATGCAGGCTTTAAAATATGCCGGTTCTTCTGTCCCTTGCCAACTTTTACGGGTTAGGAAATGAAAGGAACAGACATGCTATTTCCATGGCGCATAATGCGCTGGCTGCCATTGACTTCAGCTCATTCTTTCCTCAGCCACAATACCCGGAGAGCAAATGTGTTTATCCTGGTGAGCCATTGCCAAGCCTCCGTTGGGAACCCTTTGATCTCCAACCAGCACCCACGCAATGCGTGATCGGGATGGGAAGGAGGGGCAGAGGAGGAATAGAAAGAATCAGGCAAATAAGAACTCTTGGATTTAGAAGGTCATGGGGCGGGGAGGGGGGGAGACGCAGAGAGATGTATTTCTCAACTTTTTTGTTGCACCCCCAAACTTCCCCTCCCCTCTTTATCTTTCCTCCACCGAAGAGCAAGCAGCCATGGAACATTTCAATGATACAGCTCCAATACTTTCAAATGAAGCCGTTTCTGGAGAAACATACTTCATTTCCCAAGACTCTCTCGAGCTGGGGGAGGAGGGGGGATTTGCATCCTTAAAAAGGACAGTTGGAAGGAGAGAATCACAGTGCGCCTCTACATCTGAGCGGCATCTTCATTCCCCCCTCTTTAATTTATTTCTTTTTTCTCGGGATGTTATTTTTGGTCTTCTCTGACCCCCCTCCCGCCATCTTCGCCATACGACTGTCGATGAAAAACCAAAGGGTCCCTGTCTCTCGACAACATTCCCCCCTCCCAGCACTATGAAACAGAAGTCACTGTCTCACACACATACATTTCTTTTCCGTACTGTTAGCAGCTGAGCCTCAGATTATAACCCCAACAACAAACCTAATTAAAGGCACCAAAGCATGCATATATATATATATATATATATATATATATATATATATATATATGCTTCAATTGATTTTTTTTTCATGTGAGGAAAGAGAGAAGAGCTATTGCCCACCCCACACTCAACCCCCCCCCCATTCAATGACCAACATGCTGCGCACTCTTAGCTACAAATAAGTCCTTTGATCATCCATCTCCCCCACCCCACCCCAGCCTATGAAAATAAAATAATTTACTGGGTTTTTACTGCACACTTGTAAGTACAAATAAAACAGCCACAGTTGAGTGGGAGGGGTTGTCAGCTCAGATTTCTCTCCTGCAAAACATCATCACAGGAAAGAGCAGGGGGGAAAGGGGGCAGGAAAATCTAAACATCACAGCTGCTGAGATGAAACTGTACTGGAAAAAGAGGAGACGTAACTGAGGTTTAAGCTAAGAGATGAAATGGGTGGACCAGTGGGAGGAGGGGAGGGAAGATGGGAGGAACATAGGGAAAGAGCAGAAGTAGCTGGATGCCGAGGTCCGAATTTAGAACCAAATAAGTAATGTTACCTATGTACGTAATGATGATTTAAAAGAGTATGAATCTGTTAAAAAGGACTGACTATGAATTCAACAATGGGGACTCGAGGAAGTCATCTGAACTATGAAATTGAGAAAAATAGGGATGCCTGGCTCATTGAATTGGGCCAGGCCCAAGCTTTGTGAATGAAAAATTTACTAGGTTAAAAGTACAATGAATATGTATACCCCTGTGAGAGGGGGGGGTGGTTTGTGAACTTCCCACGGTGAGAGGGGGGAAGTATGAAAATGTAACCGATATGTTCTGTGTTTAAAAATTGCAAAATTTTAATAAAAATTATTATAAAAAAAAGAAAAAAGAAATGGGTGGACCTCATCAGCCAGCGATAAGAAACCTGCATCCTTCCATAGACGTTGATGGACTCCAGTTCCCATTTGCTCGGCCTGCATGCCCAATAGTCAGGAATGATGAGAGTTGTAGTATATCTGGGAGGCCACAGATCATCGCCACTGTCAGGAACCATGTTGGAATCTAGTGTTTTGTGGGTGGATCTGTTCGGGAGTGGTTTGCCTACCAAAGAGCCCACATTTGGTTCCCAGCACCATCAGATTGAAGGCTCCCAGGTGGCATGATTGGTAAAAGCCTTTTCTGAGGACCCCCCCCCCCAAAAAAAAAACTATAACAAACTGGCAGTGGCAGACTTTGGCTCTCAAATTTCAGTGGCGCCCTGTGCTGTGCTAAAATTGGCGCCCCCGCCTCTCGCGCTCTGTTCTACAGCATTGGGTTTTTTGCGCCCTTTTGCAACACGGCGCCCAGTGCGACTACACTGGTCATGCTACCCCAAAACCACCACTGCAAACTGGTGGACCAATCCCAGAATGGTCTCAGGGCCAGGTACAATCCTTCGGGATTGTCTGCACAGGAGACTCCTATTCTTCTTCTTCAGGTCAGCCTGAGCTACAGAGGCTGACCCTGCTCTGGTGCTCAGAGGTCGAATCATAGAATTATAGCATTGGAAGGGACCTCCAAGGGCCATCAAGTCCAACCCCCCGCAAATGCAGGAATCACAGAGAAAGAATCCATGGCAGATGGCCAGCCAACCTCTGACTGACAACCTCCAATGAAGGAGAGCCCATCACCTTTTGAGATAGCCCGCTCCACTGTTTTGCCATCAGAAATATTTTCCTGATGTTTAGTCAGAATCTCCTTTCTTGCAACTTGAGTCCATTGGTTTGGGTCTAAGCCTCTTGGTATCTGAAGATAGAGCTCCTTTCACCTAGTCTGCTTTGAAAAACAGACTGAGTTCCGCTTTTAATTGTGGCTGAAAGCTGTTGGTTGACTGACCCTCCAAGTATGTGTCCAATTCTTGTCTTTAAAACACCCAAGATGGTACCAATTCATGGAAGTACTTTCTGAAATTTATTTGTGATGTCTGCAAGTGCTTCATTTTGCCTTTCCTGAACCTAGAACACTTCAAATGTACTGAGTCATCCTGAATTCTCATATTATGGGAGCAGGGTAAATGACTATGTCTCCCTTTTCATTCACTCTAATCATAAGAACACAGGAAGCTGTCTTTACCAGAGTCTTACTCATTGGCCCATGGAGCTGGCAGCTATGACTGTCCTGGGTTTCAGGCAGAGTACATGTTCAGTCTAACCTGCAGAAACCCTTGGGGACTGAACCTGGGTCCTTCTGCATGCAGAACAGGTGGTCTACGGCCATTGTACCCCCTCTGCCCCCCAAACACTTTAGCCTCTCCTCCCAGAGAAAGGGATCTCTTGCCTGCCCTTTTCTGTGCATTTGCTATCTCTGTTTGTATCCACCCTCTCTGTTTCGGAGGTGGGGGTGCCAGATCTCAACACAGTATCCCCAAAATGCAGGTGCTGTAAGGATAAAATGGGGAAAAGGACTATGACTAATAATAATAATAATAATAATAATAATAATAATAATAATTTATTATTTATACCCCGCCCATCTGGCCGGGTTTCCCCAGCCACTCTGGGCGGCTTCCAACAGAACATTAAAATACAATAATCTATTAAACATTAAAAGCCTCCCTAAACAGGGCTGCCTTCAGATGTCTTCTAAAGGTCTGGTAGTTGTTGTTCTCTTTGACATCTGAAGGGAGGGCGTTCCACAGGGCGGGTGCCACTACCGAGAAGGCCCACCTTGAGCTCCTTAAAGGAAAAGGCAAGCTATAACTTCAAAGAAGGAAGGAGGCGAAATATTCAATGAAGCCAGAGTTTACTGTTCACTGCTAATAATTTCTTGCATCGAATATGCCTTTTTTGCTGCTGCTCCACAATTGTGGCTTGTGCACACCTCCATTTGCCCCACTGCTTTCCCCCAGGGAAACTTGCAGTTCACTGCTGAATCGGACCCAAGGGCAACTGCGTTTTTCACAATTGTGTTTGCTGTTTGTTCCAATTCAGCAGTAAAGAGCATTTTTCGGGGGGGGAGGGGACTGTGGGGCAAATGCCTACAAAACACAGGGCAAGTTGGAAAACCTCTCAGACACATGCTTTCTAGGCAGGGGGGAAGCGGAAGTGTGGACAAACCCTCAGTCAATGTTTGACTGTGCTGTGCACACCAAGCTCAAGATCTCATTCCTGGAGATTTGCCAACAATTCAGAGTTCATCAGTGCAATCCTAGAACTGTAAAATTGGAAGGGATCCCGAGGGTCATCTAGTCCAACCCCCTGCGATGCAGGAATCTCAAAGCATCAATGATAGGTAGACTGTGTTGCCACACGTATGCACATTTTTAAAAAAACCCTCTCCAGCTTCTTATCTCACTGTATTTCTGGTGACTGAAAAGTGCTGAAGTCTCTCCTCATTTTTCGCTCTTGCAAATTGTCACAAAAACATCTTCATCTCTGATTTGAAAAGGCAAATTGTCAAAAAAGAAAACGGCCGGGGGGGGGGGGGGCAGCCCAACCAATACCTGGTTGTTTGGCTGAGATTGAGAGAAAGGGAGGATTGTTTAAAGAAGTGATTTGGCCAGAAGCATTGCTATAAAAAGGTATTTCTACCTGCAGTGTCAGAAACGATGGCATTTATGGGCTAAATTTATTTTCAGTTCTCCCATGCTAGATTTGATAGGTGAATGGATTGATGCTGTAAATTTCAGCCTGAGCCTAGTCTATAGTGACTGATGTCTGCTTAATGGCATATATCAAATAAGTTTCTGATCAATGGTAGCCAATTTCAGAGAGATACTCACATCCTAAAACTTGACAGCCACAAGCAGAGAAATTACAGGCACCGGAGATTTCAAAGGCAACTTTCAAAACAAGTCTGGATTGACCATTTAGGGTAGAGATTTTTTAGACTCTTTACAAAGCTGATGCCGTTTGCACTGACATCCTTCTCGGCTCTGCTAATTCCCCACAAGCAGAAAAGAGGGGATTCAGATGCACACGCATGGGTAACGTCTACAACAGGCGCACTTGCGCCCAGCATTAAGCACCCTATGCAAATGGTATCAGGTTGAAAGGGAAAGCAAATATGAGGGAATGGGAGAGACGATTCCACCAGCTGCCTCGATTAGGCAGGAGGAAAAATACATTTCATTTAGAGAACTCCATATGGGAAGCAGTTCATGCTGCAGCCTTTCAAAGGAAACTGAAATTGGCACCTGTATGGCTCCAACTGTGGCTTTGTCAGCTACAAGCAACAGTCCAGCAAACTTCAATTAAGTTATTACATGTCCTATGTGCCATATTGCAGTGAGTGCTGGAAATTGGGTAGCTTATTGGGTTAGGGCATGATGCTGATAACAACAAGGTTGCAGGTTTAATCTCTGCATGGGGCACCCCCATATTCCTGCATTGCAGTGGGATGGACTAGTTGATCCTCTGCAGTTCTATGCTTCTATGAATGGTAACTTTTACTGGGATTTAGCATGAGCTTTGAAAAGACCATAATGCCAGAAAATTCAAACTTCCACCCACAGATCTCACCACTGGGTTCCACTGGTCATTTTTTATAAAGGTATCTGAAGAAGTGTGCATGCACATGAAAGCTCATACCAAGAACAAACTTAGCTGGTCTCTAAGGTGCTACTGGAAGGAACTTTTTTATTTTTTATTTTGTTTCGACTACGGCAGACCAACACGGCTACCTACCTGTAACTTTTACAAATGTAGTTTATATACGGCACTTCCCCACTGAACATTTATGAATACCATGTTCACTCAAATCTAACTGTAGGCTTTTGTTGCATGTGCTCATTATTTGGCTTTATATAGTTCCATCTGCCTTGAGGTAGAGACCTTGGCCAGTTTGCATCTGCATTGGAATTGTTTTTAAGGTCTCAAATGTTTTCAAGATTTTTAAAATTGTTTTATCGCTTGTTTTCCACCCTAGGCTCCTTTGGGAGGAAGGGTGAGATATAAATCAGATCAATCGATCAATAGACGATAATTGATCCCTGATTGTTTGGGATCTCTCCAAGAAAGAAGGCCTCAGCAGGGGAAAACTGTCGAGGAGAAATGGTGGAGGTGAAGTGAATATTCTAATTATTTAAGCCTGTTTGAGAGGGTGGGATTTGTCCATCTCCATCCAATACAAGCATTACCTTTGACTTCCGGGGAAAAAAGGTAAAAGCTTGACAAAACTCTAATCGTAATCATGGGTCATTTCCTAGAATAAATGTAAAAGGCTAGAGAATCGATCGGGTTGCTTTCAAGCCAATGGTTCAATAGATTTGGCAAACCTTTTAGATTTTGCAAGCCAGCCAAGACAACACAAACACATATGGCTCATTCTTTTACTCTTACAATATGCAATGCTTGAAAGCGTTCCACTTTCCAACATGCCATTTGGAATTTTATCGGAATGAATCCAGCGATTAGCTTACGTTGACTTGAAGCATGAGCCCAGGTTAGTAAAGGTGACCCCGCCATCTTGGATCTGGTTACAGGTTGGTAGCCGTGTTGGTCTGCCATAGTCGAAACAAAATTTAGAAAATTCCTTTCAGTAGCACCTTAGAGACCAACTATGGTAAGTTTGTTATTGGTATGAGCTTTTGTGTGCATGCACACTTCTTCAGATACACTGGTAACTTTTACTGGGATTTAGCATGAGCTTTGAAAAGACCATAATGCCAGAAAATTCAAACTTCTACCCACAGATCTCATCACTGGGTTCCACTGGTAATTTTTACAAAGGTATCTGAAGAAGTGTGCATGCACACGAAAGTTCATACCAAGAACAAACTTGGTCTCTAAGGTGCTACTGGAAGGATTTTTATTTTATTTTATCTTGGATCTGGAATGAGAATCAACTCGTCCAGACAGCTATTTCCAGCCCGCTTGTGTGAGGTTCCTGCAGCTCAGAGGGTTGTGTGTTGTAGCCGTGTGGAATCCCACCCAGTGCTCTTCCTCTACGCGGCTTAATTACCTCCCAACCACAGGCCACTCCACACATGATCTGCACAGCAAGTGTGGCTCTATGTGCCGTATTAATACATATGTATGTGGACTTTTACATATCAGTTCTATGGGGCTCAGAACTTCAAAAGGAACCTGGATAATCACAGCAGAAGATATAGAAGATCAAACAGAATATCTTTTAAACAGATCTGAGAAGATTAATTTTCATCCAATGTTACTGCAGGAGGTTTTTTTCCTACCCTTTCTCCCCCTCCTCACATTTTTTCCAACTTCCTTTAGTTGCTTTGATCTGTTTTGATGTCTTTTTCAGCTCATCTTTCAAATAAAAAATCTGTTTAAAATCTTTCCCTTTTTTTTCCAACTTTCTTTTCCCCCCAAAGTCATGCACACTTCTAAGGGTGAGGAACAAGCTTTAGTCTGTGCTTCACACACTTCCATGTTTGGCAGGGACAACTCTCGGTTATACAGAAGACGAGGGGAATCAAAAAAGCAAAAGGGTGGGGTGATTTCAGGACAGGCCTCTCTCCACACACAACAGATGATTCATTTATGGGGTTTGCTAAAACAAGAGGTCTGTTCATGCAGCAGGGTTCTGTCCTGGGCCCATTGTTGTTCCACATCTATATAAATGTATTGGATGAATGTATTGAGGGGATGCTAATCAAATTTGCTGGTGACCCCAAACTGGGTTGTTGTTTTGTGTTTAGTCGTCCAGTCATGCCTGACTCTTTGTGACCCCATGGACCAGAGCATGCCAGGCACTCCTGCCTCCCGCAGTTTGGTCAGACTCATGTTGGTTGCTTCAAGAACACTGTCCAACCATCTTGTCCTCTGTCGTCCCCTTCTCCTTGTGCCCTCCATCTTTCCCAGCATCAGGGTCTTTTCCAGGGAGTCTTCTCTTCTCATGAGGTGGCCAAAGTCTTGGAGCCTCAGCTTCAGGATCTGCCCTTCCAGTGAGCACTCAGGGCTGATTTCCTTAAGAATGGGTGCCCTCAGCAGCAGGCAGTTTCCATTTGTTCCTAGAGCTATGAGAAATTTGGATTGCACTTTCCGCTACCCATTAACACTGGTGGTACAAAGCTAGCATTTGATTTTTCGGATCTGGCCAATATAGCGAGTTAGACTCTCCAGCCAAAAAAACCTAGATCATTAGTTCAAATCAGTATGTGAAATTCAGGCACGTCACCCAGCCCCCAGTCCTTGGCACCCAGGTTGCCAGGGCGCAATGCAACAGCAGAAGCCAGAACTGCGAGATTTCCCCCGTTCCATGCAAACTCTTAAAGTGTTTAAGCTCTAAATCCATCACCCCTGCACCCCTTACATGACCCACCAAAACTACTCCAATCCTTAGTAGCTGCGCCAGGGTTTTAAACCCACTCAATCCGAGAGGCTGTGCGGGCTGCAGTTCTTTGCTCCCTGAGCAGTTGGAATGTTTCTGAGCATTCCACGCCAACCCATTAGCTCAGCCAATGAGTGTCGGAGGCGCCTCCGCCCCAAGCACAGCGCAGTAAGGATTGGCCTCTGCCATGCTGGCCATTGGTGCAGGCACACCGTAAAAATCTCTTTGCAGCTTGAAACAGCGTTTCTGCTCTTTTGATGCCAGGCAAAGCCTTAATGGGCGTAAGTGGCGTTCCGAGCACACGAAAATGTACACATTTGTTTTTTGGGGTTTTTAAGAAAGCTCTTTTTAAAAATTCTGGCTGCCTCCTGCGAAGTACAAAGCTGCTTTGCCTGCCAAGGCAGCTGAGCTGATCTCAGTCCGAGACGCAGGGTGGCGGAGATTTAATCCTGGATTTCCCAAATCTAATCGAAATGGCACAAGGCTTGATTAATAATTTACCACTTTATTACTGATACGATGCCTCGGACCATCACAGCATCTGAATAATTGATCTGCCAAAAGGAGCGGCTCGTCCTCTGCGAAAGCGGAGGAAGTTTGACTGGAGTGTTACCAAGGAAAGCTGGATAAACGCATTAAAATGGATTTCGGCTTGGCTCTCAGAAATCCACTCTCTTGAACGGGAGTGAGAGGCGGGCAGAAACCAAGCCTTGCACCAAAGGGGGATGAGCTGCTAGAAATGTTCTCTGAAAGGAGCACACTGCCCAGCCGGTGCCATCCTGAACTTCTCCGATAGAATGCACCGGTCTCCCTACATCATCTCAGGAACAGTGGTTTTTAATTTTTTTTAATTATTATTATTAAATTCATAGACAGTACTGCCTTTCGTCCAAAGAACACAGGGAGGTTCGCAGCATAAAAACGCAAAATGAAAATACATTTTTAAAAAGCAAAAGCAAAACAAACCAATAACCACCACCACCCCAAAAAACCCACATTTAAAAGGCCTAGAATGTTAATGAGCCCGGTCTGGGTTGGTTCATATGGGGGAAAGTTGCTCTTGAGATATTGCGGTCCTGATTTCCTAATAATAATAATAATAATAATAATAATAATATTTTTTTGTACCCCGCCCATCTGGCCGGGTCTCCACAGCCACTCTGGGCGGCCTCCAACAGATATTAAAATACATTAAAATATCACAGGTTAAAAACTTCCCTAAACAGGGCTGCCTTCAGGTATTTTCTAAAGATCATGTAGTTGTTTATCACTTTGCTGGGAGGGCGTTCCACAGGGCGGGCGCCACTACCGAGAAGGCCCTCTGCCTGGTTCCCTGTAGCTTTGCTTCTCGCAGTGAGGGAACCGCCAGAATCTCAGGGAACCGCTGGATCTCATTGTCCAGGCTGAACGATGGGGGTGGAGAAGCTCCTTCAGGTATACAGGACCGAGGCCATTTAGGGCTTTAAAGGTCAGTACCAACACTTTGAATTGTGCTTGGAAACATACTGGGAGCCAATGTAGATCTCTCAGGACCGGTGTTATGTGGTCCCAGCGGCCACTCCCAGTCACCAGTCTAGCTGCCACATTCTGGATTAATTGCAGTTTCCCTCATCTAGCCCAGCCAGCATGGCCAACAAGTAGGGATGCTGAGGGCTGGTGGCATCCAGGAAACATCTGTTTCCCCATCCCTGCCGTGTAAAGAAGTGTGGGTCAGATCATTTGCACTTGGGTGTAATACAGCGGCTTTGTTGCTTTTTTATCTGTTGTTGTCTTATATTAGGTTGATTTTGCCGCTCCTTTAATTGCATTTAGCTTTTCACAGAATCACAGAATCATAGAGTTGGAAGAGACCACAAGGGCCATCCAGTCCAACCCCCTGCCAAGCAGGAAACACCATCAAAGCATTCCTGACAGGTGGCTGTCAAGCCTCTGCTTAAAGACCTCCAAAGAAGGAGACTCCACCACACTCCTTGGCAGCAAATTCCATTGTCGAACAGCTCTTACTGTCAAGAAATTCTTCCTAATGTTTAGGTGGAATCTTCTTTCTTGTAGTTTGAATCCATTGCTCCGTGTCCGCTTCTCTGGAGCAGCAGAAAACAACCTTTCTCCCTCCTCTATATGACATCCTTTTATATATTTGAACATGGCTATCATATCACCCCTTAACCGTCTCTTCTCCAGGCTAAACATACCCAGCTCCCTAAGCCGTTCCTCATAAGGCATCGTTTCCAGGCCTTTGACCATTTTGGTTGCCCTCCTCTGGACACGTTCCAGCTTGTCAATATCCTTCTTGAACTGTGGTGCCCAGAACTGGACACAGTATTCCAGGTGGGGTCTGACCAGAGCGGAATACGGTGGTACTATTACTTCCCTTGATCTAGATGCTATACTCCTATTGATGCAGCCCAGAATTGCATTGGCTTTTTTAGCTGCTGCATCACACTGTTGACTCATGTCAAGTTTGTGGTCTACCAAGACTCCTAGATCCTTTTCACTTGTACTGCTCTCAAGCCAGGTATCACCCATCCTGTATTTGTGCCTTTCATTTTTTTTGCCCAAGTGTAGTACTTTACATTTCTCCCTGTTAAAATTCATCCTGTTTGCCTTGGCCCAGTTCTCTAATCTGTTAAGGTCATTTTGAAGTGTGATCCTGTCCTCTGGGGTATTAGCCACCCCTCCCAATTTGGTGTCATCTGCAAACTTGATCAGGATGCCCTCAAGCCCATCATCCAAGTCATTGATAAAGATGTTGAATAAGACTGGGCCCAAGACAGAACCCTGTGGCACCCCACTAGTCACTTCTCTCCAGGATGAAGAGGAGCCATTGATGAGCACCCTTTGGGTTCGGTCAGTCAGCCAGTTACAAATCCACTGAATGGTAGCATTGTCTAGCCCGCATTTTACCAGCTTCTTTACAAGAATATCATGGGGCACCTTGTCAAAGGCCTTGCTGAAATCAAGATAGGCTACATCCACAGTGTTCCCTTCGTCTACCAGGCTTGTAATTCTGTCAAAAAATGAGATCAGATTAGTCTGACATGACTTATTTTTCAGAAACCCATGCTGACTTTTAGTGATCACAGCGTTCCTTTCTAGGTGCTCACAGACCGTTTGCTTAATGATCTGCTCTAGAATCTTTCCTGGTATTGATGTCAGGCTGACTGGGCGGTAATTGTTTGGGTCCTCTCTTTTCCCCTTTTTGAAAATAGGGACAACATTTGCCCTCCTCCAGTCTGCTGGGACTTCACCTGTTTTCCAGGAATTCTCAAAGATTACTGCCAATGGTTCTGAAATTACCTCTGCCAGTTCTTTTAATACTCTGGGATGTAGTTCATCTGGCCCTGGAGACTTGAATACATCTAAACTAGCCAAGTGTTCTTGTACTACCTCCTTACTTATTCTGGGCTGTGTTTCCCCTGCTGAATCATCTGCTCCATATTCTTCAGGTCGGGCATTGTTTTCTTTTTTGGAGAAGACTGAGGCAAAGAAGGTATTGAGGAGTTCTGCCCTTTCTGCGTCCCCTGTTCGCATTTCACCATCTTCTCCTCTAAGTGACCCCACTGTTTCCTTGTTCTTCCTTTTGCTACGGATATACCCATAAAAACTCTTTTTATTGCTTTTAACCTCTCTAGCAAGCCTGAGTTCATTCTGTGCTTTAGCTTTTCTGACTTTGTCTCTACATGTGCTGGCTATTTGTTTGAATTCCTCTCTGGTGGTTTCCCCCTTTTTCCATTTCTTGTACATATCCCTTTTAAATCTTAACTCAGTTAAAAGTTCTTTAGATAGCCACCCTGGCTTCTTTAGGCACCTTCCATGTTTTCGTCGCATTGGTACTGCTTGAAGTTGTGCTTTTAATATCTCCCTTTTAACAAACTCCCATCCATCATGAACTCCCATCCCTTTTAGTATTACTGACCATGGGATCACATCCAGCATTTCCCTAAGTTTTCTGAAGTCGGCTTTCTTAAAGTCTAGAATTTGAGTCTTAGTATGCTTGGTTGCTCCTTTCTGATGTATAATAAACTCCAGAAGAGCATGATCACTCCCACCTAATGATCCTGCCACTTCTACCCCACTAACCAGGTCATCACTATTGGTTAGGACCAGATCTAAAATGGCTGATCCTCTTGTTGCTTCTCCCACTTTCTGGACAATGAAATTGTCTGCAAGGCCAGTGAGGAATCTGTTTGACCTTATGCTCTTGGCTGAGTTTGACATCCAACAAATATCAGGATAGTTGAAATCCCCCATTACTACTATCTCATTTCCTTTTGAATGCTTGGTCATCTGTTCCAGGAAGGCATCATCTATGTCCTCAGTTTGGCTTGGGGATCTATAGTAAACTCCCACAATGAGATCACTGTTATTTTTCTCTCCATTAATTTTGACCCAGATACTCTCAATTTGGCTTTGAAGTTTTAAATCATGGATCTCTTCACAGGTATACACATCCCTGACATATAATGCCACTCCTCCTCCTTTCCTGTTTGGTCTATTTCTCTGAAATAGATTGTATCCCTCTATTACTACATTCCAATCATGAGACTCATCCCACCAGGTTTCAGTGATGCCTATTATGTCGTATTTAGTTTGCTGTACCAAGAGCTCAAGTTCATCTTGTTTATTTCCCATGCTCTGTGCATTTGTATACAGACATTGAAAACCATTGATCATTCCCCCTAGTCTCCTACTTAAGGATTTTTTCCTCCCACCACTAGGTCTGTGTGCTGTTTGCTCCATTTGGTCCTTGACTTTTGGATGATCATCTTCAGCATTTGATAGACTCCTACCTTCAGGACCACTGTCTCCCTCCCCCACATAAGTCAGTTTAAAGCCCTCCTGATGAGGTTTTTGAGATTGTTGGCAAAAACATTCCTCCCAACCCTTGTGAGGTGCAGCCCATCACTTGCCAGAAGTCCATCTTCAAGAAACTGCAGGCCGTGATCTAAGAATCCAAACCGTTCCTGCCGGCACCATTTCCGAAGCCAGTTGTTCACTTCTCCTATTTTCCCCTCTCTTCCTGGGCCACGGCGTTCAACTGGGAGGACAGATGAGATGACAATTTGTGCATTTAATTGCTTCAGCTTCCTGCCCAGAGCCTCATAATCACTTTTGATCTTCTGGAGGCTATGGCTTGCGGTGTCATTGGTTCCCACATGGACTAAAAGGAAGGGGTTTTTATCCGTAGGTTTTATTATTCCTTGCAGCCGTTCTGTAACATCATGGATCTTGGCCCCGGGGAGACAGCATACCTCTCGAGACATCTTGTCAGGCCCACAGATCACTGCTTCGGTACCCCTCAGTAGGGAATCCCCTATCACCACTACACGTCTCCTCTTAGGCTTGGTCGGGATTCTTACACGTGCTGTCCCTTCCAAGGTCGCCTGCACATTCCCGGAGGACTGACTATGCTGCTCGTCTTCATATACCTCATCAACTGTGATGAGGGAGAGATCTTCCAATGGAGTCTGGTCTTCATCTTCCAGATTTGAGAGCACTTCAAATTGATTTTGTAGTTCTCCAAAATCTTCCGCAGCTGCCACAGGCCCTGTCGGAATTTCCTGTGGCTGTGGGGGACCCACAGCCACATCTAGAATGTTTTGATGGCAAAGCAAGCGTAGAGTCATGGGGCTCGCTGGTCGAGCAACTTTGCAGGTCCCGAGTTCAGTTCTTGACATCTCCAGGTCAGGTTAGAAATGCCCCATGCTTGAAACCCTCGAGAAGGTGCTGCCAGTCAGTGTAGAGAATATTGACTTAGATAGACCAGTGCTCTGTCTCAGTAGAAGGCTGCTTCCTACGTTTCTAGAGGTGTAGTGATCCTCGGTCACCGGGGGTTGAAGACCCGTTATTATTTCTGCACCAGGATCCCTGTGTCCAGCGTCCTAGAGCTAGCCAATCAGCACCCTTCACAGGCACCGGGTTCCAACCAACTGGGGGGGGGACAGTGGACGCATGTGATGTCATGTGGCGGGAGGAGGCCTGCTGGGGTCCCCCACAGCCACAGGAAATTCCGACAGGGCCTGTGGCAGCTGCGGAAGACTAGGCAGGGCCCACCGCAGCTGTGAAATATTGAGGGGGCCCGGCACCCTCCTTGAAAAAATTTTGGGGCCCCTCAGCCTCACCTAGATGGTGCCCTAAGCAGCTTTTATGCTTATTGGAGCCAATCAGAGGGAAAGGAGGTGACTTCTGTTTCAAGAGAATGGGGTGCAAGTTCTGTTATGTGCGACGGAACTTCAAGGAAAACACAGCTTAAGTCAGGGGTAGGCAACCTAAGGCCCGGGGGCCGGATGCGGCCCAATCACCTCCTAAATCCGGCCCACGGATGGTCCGGGAATCAGAGTGTTTTTACATGAGTAGAATGTGTCCTTTTATTTAAAATGCATCTCTGAGTTATTTGTGGGACCTGCCTGGTGTTTTTACATGAGTAAAAGATGTGGTTTTTATTTAAAATGCATCTCTGAGTTATTTGTGGGGCATAGGAATTCGTTCTTTCCCCCCCTTCAAAATATAGTCCGGCCCACCACATGGTCTCCTGCCCACCTAGCAGTTCGAAAGCACGTCAAAGTGCAAGTAGATAAATAGGTACCGCTCCGGCGGGAAGGTAAACGGCGTTTCCGTGCGCTGCTCTGGTTCGCCAGAAGCAGCTTTGTCATGCTGGCCACATGACCCGGAAGCTGTATGCCAGCTCCCTCGGCCAGTAAAGCAAGATGAGCGCCGCAACCCCAGAGTCGTCTGCGACTGGACCTAATGGTCAGGGGTCCCTTTACCTTCACCTTTACCACATGGTCTGAGGGACAGTGAACCGGCCCACAGCTGAAAAAGGTTGCTGACCCCTGGCTTAAGTCATTTTGAAAGAAGAGGTTGGATCACTCCAAATCATTTGCCCATGTACCTGCACAGAAGATAGAAAATCTACCTGAAAGGCAACACGTTGATCACTGCCATGTCTCTATTATTATTATTATTATTATTATTATTATTATTATTATTATTATTATTATATCATTATAAGTTTATTATAGAAGGTTGCACAATTGTAGAAAGGGGCATGACTATCATGAAGGAACACTGCACTTCTGAATTTCCAGCTACTTTCCTAAAGGTCTGTCCTGTTGTATTAAAGACCCTGGAAGGAGGATGCCATAGCTGCAGTTAACCTGCCGGTGCAAGAAGCAGAACGCCCTCCGTCATTGCTTTATTTTTTTGAAGCACACACATGAAAGGAGCAGGCCTGTAACACTCGAGCCACTAAAGAGGGATTGGCCAGGAAGAGGTTAATCTAATAGGGGCCAGGATATATTGGCAGAGAGGTTTTGCTCTCCCCCTTTGGTCTCGTTCTGGCGGTTAAATAGAAAGCAAGTCCAGCTGCCTTATTACTCTCATTGTGCTGCGATATTGCATTAAAGGAGTTTAGGGTTTCAAATTGAATGTCAAATATAATATTGGAGGGGAAGCTTGAAGAGTGTGCCGGCCAGCAGCTCAGCTCCAGCAGTTGCGGAGGCTGTTATCATATCTGCCCAATAGCATGCTGAACAAGCGATCCTCCTGTCCAGCCCAGCAACTTATCTTTGCTCACCAGCTGAAATGCAGGGAGGGTTGGGAGAGGGAAAGGAATGGATGGCTACTGGGGGGGAAGCAGAAAGAACTGATCCCGCTTGGGGGGGGGGAATGCATCAGCACCCAGTAATAATTATTCAACGTTTGGTTCACTTTGCAATGGGGTTGAAATTAAGGTGGCACGCACACCATGCAACTAAAGTGATGTGATTCCACTTTCAACAGCCATGGCTTCTCCCCAAAGAATTCTGGGAGCTGTAGTTTGTTAAGGGTGCTGAGGGTTGTTAGGTAAAGGTAAAGGGACCCCTGACTGTTAGGTCCAGTCGTGTCCGACTCTGGGGTTGCGGCGCTCATCTCGCTTTACTGGCCGAAGGAGCCGGCGTACAGCTTCCGGGTCATGTGGCCAGCAGGACTAAGCCGCTTCTGGCGAACCACAGCAGCGCACGGAAACGCCGTTTACCTTCCCGCCAGAGCGGTACCTATTTATCTACTTGCACTTTGACGTGCTTTGAAACTGCTAGGTTGGCAGGAACAGGGACAGAGCAACGGGAGCTCACCCCGTCGCGGGGATTCGAACCGCCGACCTTCTGATTGGCAAGCCCTAGGCTCTGTGGTTTAGACCATAGCACCACACGCGTCCCTGAGGGTTGTTAAGAGACCCCCTATTTCCCACCCAGAGCTATAATTCCCAGAGTTTACGGGCCTTGCCATTCAAACGGCACGGATGCGCCAGGTCTTGTGATCAGTTAGGTGGGGCAAGGCTTACCTGGCCCCTTCCCAATATTTTATTCAAACTGGCAACCCTGGGAGTAGACTAGCAGAAGATGGTTGTTATGTACTGGGTTACAAAAAATGTTGTTAGGCAACCCACAGCTGTCTCAGCTTTGGGCCTCCTCACACCTCCAGCCACACACACACACACACACACACACACACACACGATTAGAAATACAGTGGTACCTCGGGTTACAGATGCTTCAGGATGAGAACAGAAATTGCATGGTGGCAGAGCGGTGGCAGCGGGAGGCCCCATTAGCTAAAGTAGTACCTCAGGTTAAGAACAGTTTCAAGTTAAGAACGGACCTCCAGAAAGAATTAAGTTTTTAACCCGAGGTACCACTGTATAAGCAAAATAATAGACCTATTTAAATTGGGAGAAAATCTTATTATTGTGTTGACGTCTCGTTTCTAGCAAAAGGGATCTCCCTTAATCAGTCCAGAAGGGCAGGAGAAAAACAGCAACTTTGACGATGGAGTTACTCTGTGTTGCCTGTTGTTGCATTTTCTGCTGTAGGGGAGGATTTTGTAAATAAAAAATAAAATCTTAAAGCCCACACCCTTCAGGGTTAAGTTTGCATTTTACAGCCATGCTGTTACAGTAACATGGCAAGAACTGTGCACTCATCCTACAGGCAGTCTCTATTTAGTGGCAAACTAACGGAGCCTTCAGAACGTCCATCAATCACTGAGATAATTTTCCATCTCATCAATTATGCAAATTGAACCACATGCACACGCACAAAACTATGTTCAAATAATGCTAAGGGTCTGACATAAACCCATGAAAGCGAGTAACTCAGAGCAAGGGTTGGAATTCCCTGTGTCTGTTTTTGGGAGCTGCCGTAAATGAAAACCTACGAAGCCCTCCACCCTGTAACCAGGAGGTTGAATCGGATACAGGTGGAACTTCTGGGAGCCTTACAAGGCTGTTCCTGAGCATACGAGGAGTGCCTTTGCGTCCCCCCACTGTGTAAGTAGAGCTGGCCCGTATTGGCATTAGCTGCGCTATCTCTTGTTTGGGGGAACTGAGGCTACAATCGCACCATATGTTTGAAGCATTGCAATACCACTTTAAAACAGTAATGGCTTGCCCCAAAGAATTATGGGAGCTGTAGTTTATTAAGGGTGCTGAGAGTTGTTAGGAGACCCCCATTCCCCTCACAGAGCTACAATTCCCAGTTGGTCATTGGTTGGCCATTGAGGAGTGCACCCTCAAAAAGTGAACTCAAACCGTTAGAAGGTGATAGCGCCTGCAATCTTTCTCAGCTTAATAATCAATCCCTCTTCAATGGATACCAAAATAAAAGCAATTGTCCTATCAATAAGTTCATCACTCAAAAATAAAATTTAAAGGAGGGTTATGCCAAGGAAATGGATTAGCAGGGTTTAAATCATTTGAAATATTCATAATTGTTCTTTTTTATGTTCTTCAAGCTTTGTAAATCACTCTAAGACTTCTTACAACTAAGAAATTGAAATAACAGTAATAGTAATAACCCTATATGTTGCATTTCTTATGTCAATCCAATTCTGTGTTGATTTTGCAACTGACACATCCACTGAAGAAAGTCAAATGTGCCAGCCTCGTTTGGGCACTTGCAAAATTAGGGATCCTATGCACAGGCTATTCTGAATAATCTGTAAGGTGTTTTCTAAACCAGAGGTTTCTCGTGTCCCTAACGAGTCCCTGGATATGACTGGTGGACAGCTTTTGGCTTGGCGGATCGCAAGTGGTGCAGGGCTGCAGTGGTTGATAAATAATTCTCCATTAAGCAATGCCTCGTTAGCAGCATCTAAGGCTATACCCAGAACTGTACACTTGTCACTTTCCATTTAATTGTTCATTCCGGATTTGCTCCTCATTGTGCTGTCCCGAGCGTCACGCATTTTCCCATACATACCCTCATCTTTTTTTTCCTGGAATCGTGAGCTCATTTGTGTTTTTAATTTCTTAATAACCGTTGAATTAGTGTAATTGCGGTAATGCAGCTGTACACACTACTCTGATAAATTTGATGTAATTTGCCAAAAGGCAACGAGAGAGGACATTGAGATGGGCTGCTGAAGTAGCAGCATTGCAGGGCTGGGAAGATTTTGGCTGATAATAGGCTGCTATTGTTTGTCTGCAGAAAGCCGTAAACAGTCTGGAACCAGGGTCGCTCCTTGCAGTGTAAACACTCCTCTCCCATCTCAGCAGGTTCTGTAGGTATTTGTCCTCTTTGACCGGAGGAAGCAGTTGGACAAAGAAACATCTCTGTACACCTGTGGTGGAGAGCCACCAGTCCATGGGTCTCATTAGATCGGGCAGGATACCCAACAAGGTCCACAAAACTCTTTTTGTAAAGCCACCTGCGCCGCACCTGAAATCGCATATGAAACTATGTGGCAAAGTGTGGGTTGCTAGTACCACCATCCAGCTGTTCAGTGGTGCCCCAAAGCCCTGTGCCTTTGCAAGAACTGCTGGAGTAATGTCTCCAGTTCTGGGCATCACAGTTTAAGAAGGATATTGACAAGGTGGAAGGTGTGCAGGGGAGGGCGACCCAGATGATAAAGGGTCTGACAACCAAGACTTAAGAGAAACGGTTGAGGGAGTTGGGGAAAGTTAACCTGGAGAAGACCGAGGGGTGCTGTGATATCTGAAGGGGTGTCACATAGAAGATGGAGCCAGTTTGTTTTCCACTGCTCCAGAGACTAGGACCAGAAACAATGGATTGACAAGAAAGGAGATTCCAACTAAATATGAGGAAGAACTTTCTGCTGGTAAGAGCTGTTCAACAGTGGAGTGTTTGACAATGGCCGACTCTCCATCGTTGGAGGTTTGTAAACAGAGGTTGGACCATCTGTCAGGGATTTGTTCACTGTTCATTTGTTCCTGCATTGCAGGGTGTTGGACTAGATGTCCCCTTGGTATCTCTTCCAATAACTACGATTCTTTGATTCTATGATCAATTGATTGGTGGGTACTGTCAGGCAAGGGCTTTGCAAGACCCCTTGCCTGAAAATGTCCCTTCAAAGTCCATTGGCAGGCTTGGTTCGATTACAGACTGTGCCTCCAGATGGACTTCAAAGGGGTACTTTGTAGGTGAGCTGTCAGCACCAATCCGCTGATTGGCTCCAACAGCGCACCTTCAGCATAGCTCTTGCCCCTGATCAGCTGAAGGTGTCACCGGACATCATTAGGACCCCACGGGACTGAGATGGGGGTGAATCTTCTCACACCCACTTTCAAGTCTGTTTCCTGGCTCGGTTTCTACTAGATTTTATTTTATTTTTTAATATAGTGTGGAGAATGGGAGACACGTCATGAGTGAAGGGACTGTGGGGAGAGACACAAGGTCTCTGTACAGCTCTGTGCCTGCCTGAGAATGATTCTCCTGAGAGCCTTCTTAATTGGCAGATCTCTGGGTCTCTAAGGGCCTTTGACAATTGAGAGAGCTCTGCGCCACACAAGGCATGGATATAATGCGAGTTTGTGTTGCACATTTCCATAGACCCACAGAAAAAGAGTGTGACAGGGCTGGACATAAGGCAAGTGAGGCAGAGGGAAATGAGCGAAATGCCTTTCTCCTGCTTCCTCTACCCATCACATCCGTAGACAAGGAGGATAATGGAATCCGTTTTCCCAGGCCAACTAAGAAGCAACCTTCTGTGATCTTCAAAGCCTCATCTTCCCCACCTGTCAAAAGAAGGCGCCACCGTCAGTCCCTGACCAAATACGTTTGCCCATCAGCCTCCGTAAGGGTTGTCATGTTTGCTCCCTTTTGTGCACATGGGTCTCTCCCCTCCTAGAGCCACAAACTTTTGTTCATGCTGCCTCGAACTGTCACCTTGCTCGCCTTGGGAATGCAAATCATCCAACACCCAGGAGCAAGCTTGTCATCTTCCATGATGAACAGGGGAGGAAATGACACAGACATCTGTGTCCCTGTCATGGTTTGCTGGTGGAGGGCGGGGAAGAGGACAGATATAGATCTTATTTATGGGCCCACAGCTTGCCACCATTGTTGTCCTCATCATTGCTATGGCCCTCTGTTGAGTTTGCACATCCTTTGGGGGAGGGGGGGACAGCGAGCCACTGGCTGCCTGCAGTTGGGGACAAGGTGGTCAGGGATCAGGGTCACCATGTTTGGTGCTTGACTGTCTTTGGATAGGCATGGCTTGATGCCAGCACATTGGTCCCATGGGTAGGGACTCGTTGTGTCTTTCAAGTATCACCCAACTACAGTAAGCATAAAATCCTGGATCAAAATCTTGGAATGCACCAGGTGATTTTAAGTTACACACATTAAATTTTATCTTCATAGGCTGCAATCAGATGGGCTGTCCCTGTATGGATGGTGGAGGCACCACCAGCACCCCATCTCTGTATACAGGGCTGGATTGGACATGTCAAGTGTTGTCCAGTGAGCCTTCTGAATATAGAGATGATGCTAATGAAGGATGTTCGGGAGAATTAGGGCAACCTATCAGGGGTGATGTCCAGCCTCACCTGGTGAGTTAGACTCATCTGTTGTTCCTTGCAGAAGCTCACTTTGCAACTACGGCAAAGGGGCATCTTTCACCTACTTCCCTTTAACCAGATGTGTGTAAGGCAGGGATGGAAAATCTGTGCTTCTTCAAACGTTGCTGAGATGGGTGTTGGATAAGTTAATTGTGTTCATTATTTTCAGTGGGTCTGCCATGAGTTAAAAATAGTTGAATACCACCCTCCATGTCTGACAACTAGAACAGGTACGTGGAACCGTTGGCCCTACAGACACTACAACTCCCACCATCCCAGGCCATTAGCCATGCTTGCTGGGGCTGATGGGATGTGAAGTTCAGCAGCATGTGGAGGGCCAAAGCTTCCTCACACCTGAACTTGAACACCAATCCAGAGTATCTTCATTTAGAGACGCTGGGTAGCTGGGGAAAACCTCCGTTGCACACCCGCTGTCACACTGAATAGAGAATCCTGACCTCGATTCTCCCAGGCTTTTAGTGGGGACTGACAGGGAGTAGATTCTTGGCTGTGGTGGCTGCTGTAATGTTGTTGGGGAAGGTTTTTATAATTGCCGTTGGCTCCTGTTTCGCGTTCCGTTTCGTTGTGAATTGTTTATTTTAATTTTGCAATAGCTTCTCAGCCATTGTTGCCCACTCCGGGATCGTGAAAGTGATGAAAGGCAAGATGTGAATCCAAGTAACAAATAAATAAGTGGTTCAAGAGTATAAGGCATGCTCAGATTAGGAGCTCAGTAAACTTCCTATTTTTGCAGCTTGTTGGTGGTGTAGCACAGAATATATCATCAGCCCTACCCACCCCTTCACCACCAAAAAAAGGGCTGTCTTCCCTCTCTTTGTCCCCAACTGGTTATGACCAATGATGCTCCCAGCTTCTTCAAAGGGAACTTTCAATAATTCAGAGTAGCAGCTTGTTCCCTGGTGCGTCAGTGTGGACTGTGGCACACGAACACTTGCTTGTGGCCATTAAAGAGACAGTGGCCCTTTAGGGGACAATAAGAGACTTAACTCTCTTTTGCTGGGCCAATTCCAGCTTGAAGAACCACTCCAGACTGCCTGCCTCAAAGAGCCAACGTTCTCAGCTTTCACATGGCTCTGGAGTATTTTTAGCATAAAACGCAAAACCAGCTGCTACAATCTGTCCCCAAAGTGGCTCAAATCGGGAGAGCGGGAGGGAAGTGATCCTGAAGGAGAGGTGGAGGAATCAGGAGGAAGAGAAAG
This sequence comes from Darevskia mixta, assembly GCA_034641385.1. Taxonomy (NCBI): domain Eukaryota; kingdom Metazoa; phylum Chordata; class Lepidosauria; order Squamata; family Lacertidae; genus Darevskia; species Darevskia mixta. Next base: position 3,375,243 of record JAWWNH010000111.1, on the reverse strand, counting down.
GAAAGTGATTTGGGCATGTGCCTTACAGACCTTCCACGTGGCACGTTGTGAAGTAGCCTATTGGTTAGCAGCAGTTCCAGACTGTCTCATAGCACCACACTAGAAGAGAAGAAGAAGAGTTTGGATTTGATATCCCGCTTTATCACTACCCGGAGGAGTCTCAAAGCGGCTCACATTCTCCTTTCCCTTCCTCCCCCACAACAAACACTCTGTGAGGTGAGTGGGGCTGAGAGACTTCAGAGAAGTGTGACTAGCCCAAGGTCACCCAGCAGCTGCATGCGGAGGAGCGGGGACGCGAACCCGGTTCCCCAGATTACGAGTCCACCGCTCTTAACCACTGCACCACACTGGCTCTCACTAGTTGGTTACACCACTTCTAAAGTTGCTACACACACACACACACACACACACACACACCCCACGATGTGCCATTATGTTTTCCTGAGAAGGCATAAGAACATCAGAAGAGCTGGATCGGGCCAAAAGCCCAACTAAGTCCAGCATCCTGTTCTCAAAGTGGCCAGCCAGATGCTTGTGGAAAACCAGCAAGCAGAATTCAAACACAAGAGTCCTCTCCCCTCTCCCCTCTCCCCTCTCCCCTCTCCCCTCTCCCCCTCCTGTTGCTTCCAGCAACTGGTATTCAGAAGCATTGCTGCCACTGACAGAGGAGGCAGATTATAGCCACCATGGCTAGTATCCTTCAGTAGCCTCTCTCCTCCATTATTTTGTCTAAACCTCTTCTAAAGCCATCAAAGTTGGCGGCTATTGCTGCCTCCTGTGGAAGCAAGTTCCATACTTTATGCACTGCATGAAGAAGGATTTTAAATCCAATTGCCCCAAGCATCTGCTTCAATGAGTTTTGAAGAGTCCAGAATTACCTGGTCCCTCTGAACCTAAACACATTACAAAAAGAGAAAACGAAAAACTTGGGATTTTCCAGTGCCGCCTGTAAATCTTACCGCAAATCAAAATTGGGAGGGGATGTGGCTCAGTGTTAGTGCACCTGTTTTGCATGCAGAAGGTCCCCTTTTCAAGTATGGCTGGGCAAGACCCGTCTGACGAGTCACTGTCAGTCATCATACTGCGGTAGATGGACTCGTGGTCTCATTCAGCATAAGACAGCTTTTCTTCTTTCTGTGCTCCTAATTCCGTGACTCTGGCACAGGGAAATGTAGTTATGGCAAAATAAAATTGTTCTCCTGTGAACTCTTACCGAGGAGTAGCTCCTACTTAACAAAGGAAGAGTAGCCTCCGTGCATTGGATCTGGGCTATGCATTGAAAGCAATAGGCTGAAGTTAGCTGCAACTAAGCTTAAGTGCCATTGGACCGGAGGGCCGTATTTAATCTTTGTTCTTCATTTGAATCAAATCTAGTTACTTCCTCCTGCAATATCTCACACTCAGTGTCCCGCCTCTTTGAACTCAAAGTGATGTGAATACCCAGCAGTCATTTTCCTTATTAAACAGGATCGACACCAATGAAGTAAAAAGCTGGTTGTCTCATTGTCCGGTCAAATTATGTTGCATGCTGTGAGGAATCTCACAGGACTTTTTTTTTCTAAAAAAGAAACACAGCACAACAATTAGCCCTCAGCTGTTTTTGACGTGTTTCTTCAGTACCGCGACGGTGCCAAATGAGTCCAGTTCACATCCCTGTCAGTGACACAGATGGGCCTCTAAGTGTCAAACACCACGCAACACGAGAGATGAAGAGATTACTCCTTAACACAAGGCTATGATGGAGGGGAGGGCAAGGGCTTTATTTATTTTGTTGTTTTGTCCGAGGCAGGAGGTTCCACAATTGGAAAGAGAAAGATTTGAGGAAGGGGGATTTGTGTGTGTGTGTGTGTGTGTGTGTGTGTGTGTGTGTGTGTGTGTTTGTGATGGAGTCTGCTGTCAACATCCCTCAAGAGCTGGCTATGTAAGAGCCTTGCAGATGGGCCTTGGGGAGTGATTTATACAAGGGGCTGATACAGTAAATGCAATTTGTTTTAATTAAGGCGATGGGCTATTGCATAATTCACGTGGCTCCCGCTAAAATGACCACGCGAGGCAGTTTTGGAGAATTACAAGTCGTTCTCATAAATTCCATTAACTATAATGCAGCAAATGTTGCAGGAAACCTGAAAGGGGAGAGCGAGCGAGAGGGAAAGGGCTCCGTCAGGAAACATAAACGCAACATTGCTGTTTATATAATAGAAGCGGCTCTGATACGCTCTTGCTCCTCAGTGCTGCGGCTCTATATGAGTGACAGAAGGCCTCTAAATGAGAAGCAATCTGGAGCAAAACGGCTCGGAATGAGGGGTGTGCTGAGGGACAGCATCTACGGGGGAAGAGGCAGTCGCCTCCGAGTTCATGGCCTGCTTGTGGGCTTCCCGGAAGCATCTGTCCAGTCTGCTATAGAGAAGCAGGATGCTGGGCTAAATGGACCTTGGCTGTGGTCCACAAGGCAGTTTTATGTTCTTATGGAAATGAACTGACACTTCATATAGAGCGGCGTGGGCCTCCGCTCAGGCTCGGATCATCTCAGAAAGAGTTGAATGCCATTGCGATGAAGATATCTGTTCCATAAATACGGGAAGCTGCTTTTTTAACGGAGTCAGGCCATAAAAACATAAGAGGAGCCCTGCTGGGTCAGGCCAATGGCCCATGTAGTCCAGCCCTCTGCTCTCACCATGGTCACCCACATGCCCATTATGGAGAGCCCCATAGCAGAACCCGGGGGGCAACAGGACTCTCCCCACCTGAGATTCCCAGCAACTGGTATTCAGAGGTGCGCTGCCTCGACTCAGGTGGATTTCCTTCCATCCACCCACTCATTCCCCAAGCAAAGGAGCAGGGTGCAGTACTATGCAGGATCAGACCTTCTCACTTTACAGATGGTAGGCTGGATGAGCCAATCCTGCACAGGGCTGCTCCTAGGCAAGTGGCTTCGCTGCATTCAATTGGAGCAAGCCAGATTAAAAGGTCCAACCCCTGGACCCAAACAGGTTCCATACCCTTCAAGTGTCTCGATTTTCCCGGGACATCCTGAGATTACAGAAGCCATCCTGGCTTCTGATTTGATCCTGGAATGCCCTGCTTACCCCCTCCAGTGCCACTGCTGAGCTCACGGAGGAGGTGACAGCGCTTGCAGTGGTGCCGCACTCTGGCACAAGTCAGCTTGCTCCTGCAAGAGTATGTGTGACACCAGCAGACACATGTTCTGATTTTCATCACAGGAATTGAAATATACTAGGAGTCAAGTGTGAATTTCATGCTCTTTATTCAGCTCATAGTAGCAAGGAATGAATCTTTCCCCAAAACGTCTGCTATATATACATTATTTACACAATGGGCCCCACGTGATTGGCTAATTCCAGGCTACTCCTGTAGGCCAATCAGGTTGCAGATTGACCTCATCCAGGAGCCTGATTGGCTGCTCTTGCAGACCAATCAGGTCGCTGATTCACTTCCACCTGGAGCTGGATTGGGTGGCTCCTGCGGACCAATCAGACTGCTGCATTCTGGATCCTATTGTTCTAGGACCAATCAGACTGCTGCATTCTGGATCCTATTGTTCTAGGATTCAGCTCAGTACATAACAGGAGTGTTGGAGGATATGAGATTCTCCCACTTAATCAGGATCTGATCCTGGCTGAGGCTGCTTTGTAAGCAGTCTATAAGAGGCAATATTTGAGGGGGGCAGCCCCCCCAAAAAAGGTTGATAGACATCGCACAATGTAATGTGATTGATTATACAGGGTAGGGGCTTACCTGCCCCCTCCAAAAAATATTTTATTCAAGTTGGCACCCCTGCAAGTAGTTGTCCCCTCCAGAAAACCACATTCAAAGCAGAACCCACACCCCATAGGATCAATGCCTACATTGATCCTGCAAGGGAGCCATTGGACAGGAAGGAGAACTGTTAGCACCCTATTGATAATTTGTTCTTTGTGCCTTGGATTACATCAAGAACAACAACAACAACAACAACAACAACAACAACAACAACAATAATAATAATAATAATAATAATAATAATAATTTATTATTTGTACCCTGCCCATCTGACCGGGTCCCCCCAGCCACTCTGGGCGGCCTCCAACAAACACTAAAATACATTAAAATATTACAGATTAAAAACTTCCCTAAACAAATTATCAACAGGGTGCTAAATTGTCCCTCCATGGTGCCTGAGTGGCAGAAAGGAGTCAGGATGACAAGTTGATATGGAGCTGTAAAATCAGACTAGCGAGATAGGCGGCAACCCTAATGCCACTTACTTGGAAGTAAGACCCACTGAATTCAATGGAACTTACTTCCAACAGAATTGAAACTATTTATGGCTTTGTGTTGGGCAGTTGTTGTTGTTGTTTAGTCATTTAGTCGTGTCCGACTCTTCGTGACCCCATGACTCCCCATGATTCCTGTCTTCCACTGCCTCCCAGTTTGGTCAGACTCATGTTGGTAGCTTCAAGAACACTGTCCAACCATCTCGTCCTCTGCCGTCCCCTTCTCCTTGTGCCCTCCATCTTTCCCAACACCAGGGTCTTTTCCAGGGAGTCTTCTCTTCTCATTAGGTGGCCAAAGTATTGGAGCCTCAGCTTCAGGATCTGTCCTTTCAGTGAGCACTCAGGGCTGATTTCCTTAAGAATGGATAGGTTTGATCTTCTTGCAGTCCATGGGACTCTCAAGAGTCTCCTCCAGCACCAGAATTCGAAAGCATCAATTCTTCGGCGATCAGCCTTCTTTGTGGTCCAGCTCTCACTTCCATACATCACTACTGGGAAAACCATAGCTTTAAATATACGGACCTTTGTTGGGCCATTAGACACTTATTAGCTTTGTCTTTTCAGTGCCATGTGACTCTTTGTTCATTTTACTGCAAAGTCTAACACTGTTACCCCTCTGAAAATTAATTAAACTTGAAAGGGAAATGCACAGTGGAGGTAACTGGTTTGTAAACATCTGTTGGTGGCAGAGATACGCGTGTCTATTGCGCACTATGAGATTTTTCAAGTGTGCATTTCCACACCAGTGGAGGATGGAGCGAAAGAACGATGTTCAAAATGAACCACTGGCAGCAGAATTGAAAATATTGGATGAAGGTGCAAGCGAATGTCAGAATGGACTGGGTCCCATTCATTTGCATATCCCCACTTCGTGCATCTACTGAGGGGAGCTGAGCTGGCAGTGATTAATCCAGAAAGAGGCATTGGGGTCAAAGGAGCAAGCTGGCTGGAAATGTCAGTGGCAATGGAAAAGACAAAGTCAGTATTAAGAACTGATAAGGAACGGTACTGAATATACAACAGCATATAGCCAAATGCCATTATTTGAATACTGCGTGTCGTTCGTTCTCAGCCTGTCTCAGAAATGATATCGCAGAGGCGGAGAAGGACAGAAAATGGCAAGTGAAATGATGGGGTGTTGATGCTGGAGCTTTCGTTCATTTAGAAAGAAATTGGTTGGGGTGGCATGATACAACAGCTAATGAAATTATGAATACTGTGGAGAGAGAAAATGGAAAGACATTGTCTTCCTCTTCCTTCTTCTTCTTCTTCGTCATCATCTTCTCCTCCTCCTCCTCCTCCTCCTCCTCTCTCTCTCTTTCTCCATCTCTCTGTCTCCCACTCAGCGCTGGAACTTGGGTCCGTCCAACAGGTTGACTGCTAAGTTCAGGAGAAGCAAAATGAGGAGGTTCATATTTGACATCTGGAATTTGTGGTGCCAAGATGTGACCCTTACCTTGGTTAGATTTTAAAATGAATAGGCAAATCCATGAAATTCTTGAATGTGAGGTCGACCACTGGCTAGTATGAAACTTCCATGTCTGCAACAGTATACACTAGGCCAGGCATCCCCAAACTGCGGCCCTCCAGATGTTTTGGCCTACAACTCCCATGATCCCTAGCTAACAGGACCAGTGGTCAGGGATGGTGGGAATTGTAGTCCAAAACATCTGGAGGGCCGAAGTTTGGGGATGCCTGCACTAGGCGGATTTAGGGGAGCACAGCCAGTTCACCCCCACTGGGCACCGAGCCGAGAGGGTTTAATGGGGGGCTACTGCAACAGTGATGAGCAATGGAAGCCAACAGGCAGGAGGGTGAACTTTGGCTTCACACAGGGTGCCACTGAAATTTAAAATCCAAAAGTCCACCACTACCTCCTTACTTCCTTTGGGAAGGCAGTGTGAGGGCTGGGGGCACCAATTTTGGGGCTCGCACAGGGTAGGATTGGGAAAGACTTGCTGTCTGAAGCCCTGCAGAGTCACTCCCTGTAAGTGTAGACAATACTGAGCTAGACAGACCAATGGTCTCATAGAATCATATAATTGTAGAGTTGGAAGGAACCCAATGGGTCATCTAGTCCAACCCCAAGCAATTCAGGGGCCGTGTCTGCTTCCTAATGTTCTAGCTTCATCACTTGACATCCTGAGGCTTACAAGAGCCTGGAAAAGGCTGCTGCTAGGCAGGATAGACCAGTCTTCCCTAACCTGGTGCCTTCCAGATGGGATGACTCCAACTCCCATCAGCCCAAGGCAGCATGGTTAATGGTTAGGGGGCATAAGAATTGTAGTAAAAAAAAACCTATGGAGTATACTAGGTTAGAGAAGGCTGGAATAGACAGTACTTGGTTAGAGAGACTGATGGACTGAGTTGGGACAAGGTAGCTTCATTTATTCAAAAATATTGTAACCATTCTTCTAGGAGCCAGCGAGCATGCTCACACTGCTGTAAATAATATTTGCACAGGGAGGCAGAAATACAAGCAGAAGACCTTTCCCTTAAAAATGAGCAGAAAAAGAATGATCTGGGAAGTCATACGTTGGACACATGGTCAATACTCCCATAATCCACAGGCCAAAAATAAATCGGGCTGATTGCTAGTATCTAATAAGTTATTGACAAACAATTGCATATTAGGCAAGCTGCAAGACGTCTAGACACATTTAGAGGAAATTCATAAGCAGCTGCCTATATTTCAGGTTGAGTCACTTGCTGACTTGAAAGCCATTTCGCTTATTAAATTCTCTTCCCAGGTAGGTGGTTAAGGAGGATAGTTTTTGTGGAATGAGAGGATACCACCTGGATCAAAGAAGGCATTTGCCAACTCTGGGGGACCGACCTGGACGCTGCCGTCATCAACTAATGACTTCTTTGGGTGCCTCTCCCGTGAGAGGTCCAGAGGGCGGCAACACGAGAATGGGCCTTTTCTGTGGTGGCTCCCCTTTTGTGTGATGCTCTCCCCAGGGAGGCTTTCCTGGCACCTTCATTACATATCTTTAAGCACCAGCCTAAAAAAGGCCTGTAAAAATTAGCCTTTAGCTAATTAAACAATCTACGGCTTTTTTAAACTGGGGGGTGGGCATTGTTTCTGTTTGTTAGTAAGTTATGCATTTTGGTGTTTTTACATTGTAAAGAAGCCATCTTCAAATATCTCAAGGAAGATGGGGCAAGCTTGTTTTCCTCTGCTCCAGGGGGTAGGACCCAAACCTCAAGTTACAAGGATGGAGATTCTGACAAAATGCTAGAAAGAACTTTCTGATGGTAAGAGCTGTTCAGCCATGCAGCAAACTATTTCAGAAAGTGGTTTTCAAACAGAGGCTGGATGGTCATCTGTCAGGAATTCTTGTGCTGTGTGTGATTCCTGCATGGCAGGGGATTGGACTAGATGATCCTTTGCAACTTTACAATTCTATGATGATGGGTTTGACCTAGTGAGGAGAGCTAAGAGAGTCAGAGAGACCTGAAGGGCTGAATTTGGCCTCCAGGGCTGAGGTTCTCCACCCCTGGCTACACCAGCTGGCAGAAACTCTATGGATTTTCAGCAGTGGTGAACGGAACCGCTTGGCTGCCCGGGGTGGCAAACGCGGAGGCACCCCCTGAGGGCAGGACGTTGCTCCGCAGCGCGCATGCGTCGTGCATCGTGACATCACGAAGCACGCTTCAGGACGAACGGCGCATGTGCGACATTCTGCACATGCGCAGTCCGTCCGTGCTGGTGCTGCTGCTCCCGCTCCCGCGGCAACCTTACGAGCCGCCGAGCGAGCAGCAACTGGTAAGGCTGCCGTGCGGACAGCGCGCATAAGGCTGCCCCGTCCGTGCTGCTTTTCACGCGCGGGAGACTTACGAGTTGCCGCTCGAGAAGCTGCCACGCGGACGGGGTGCCAGGCGGTGGGGCTCGGCTTGGGTGTCGCGGTGCCCAGAGTGTCGCCCCCTCCAGGGTGGAACCTGGGGCGGCCCGCCCCCAACTTCCCGCCCTTGCTCTGCCCCTGATTTTCAGGCAGAAGACATTCCCATCTCTATCTGTAGGTGTGAGGATTAGTAGGAGAACCCTATCCTTTAGATGATTGTCTCTGTGTCTTTCCTGTTTCTACCCCACCAGAGCTTGCAGGTTTCCTCCATCCCCCGCCCCGCCCCCCAGCTTCAGTGTGCGCCTAAGAAGAAATATGAAGTGTGTCATGTTGTTCATGGACTGTAGCTCACACCTCTAGGTCACCTCTGTTTTTGACTCAGTCAGTCAGGGTTTGCTCCCCGTGACGAGTGTCGCCTGCCATCCCCCAGCAAATAGGGGAATGATGAGCCCATGTCACACGACGGAGGGCACAGCCTCACCTCACGCTGTCCCCTTCCCCTCAGGAACATGACTGAGGATGACAGGGACACGAGGCCAAGAGTAGGGCAAGCCTGGGATCTCCATCGGCGAGGCAGTGATGGGATGCTTCCGAGAAATCTCCGGTGACAGAGGGAGTTGTGAAAAGTTGAGTCGCAACTCAGGGAAAGAGCTCAATTATTCCGCGCAACAGATGGACAGATTCCTTCTGGCAATGGACCAGAGATGACAAAGAGTTTAGAAAACATTTGTGGAGGATCAGCGGCTCTGAGCCACAATAACCAAACCGAACCACTGTGTTGCTGGAGATCAGGAGATGAGGACAGGCAATGAAGGAATAGTTGCAGGCCCTATCATTAGGTAGAGTGGGTTAGCCACCTGGTTTTTCCTTGATGGAAGATACAAGTGTGGCAAAGACAATTAGTCATAGGATGAATCCAGACTATGTTGTTTTGTTTTATTTTATTTTCATTTATATGTCACTTGATAGTTTTATTTAAAAAAATAAACCTCAAAGCGGTTTTTCATAGGTTTTAAAAATCAATAGGGGGAAAATAACAGAAATGTTAAACTTTCAAAAAGTTAAAATAACACTGAAAGATTAAAAATTTGCATCAACATTCTAAAAATCTGGGTAGGCTTGTTTAAACAAAAATGTTTTTGTCCAAAAAGAGAACAGTAAAGGATATCAATAGGCAGGGAGTTCCAAAGTGCAGGTGCCGCCACACTAAATGATTGAGTTTTTACAAATGTGGAACGAGTATTATGTGGCACCTGTAACAATGGTTAGAATGTCAGGCGAGGAGCTGGGAGGCTCTCAGTGGGTGGCCATAGACCAGTCACCGCCTGTCAGCCTAACCTGCCTCGCAGGGTTGTTGTTGAGGGGATTAAATGAGGAGAGGGAGAACCCCGTCCACCACCTTGAGCTTCTTGGAGATTTAGGATACAAATGCAATAAAGAAATCTATTGAATAAGTAATAATAATAATAATTTATTATTTATACCCCGCCCATCTGGCTGGGCTTCCCCAGCCACTCTGGGTGGCTTCCAACAAAATATTAAAATACAATAGTCCATCAAACATTAAAAGCTTCCCTAAACAGGGCTGCCTTCAGATGTCTTCTAAAAGTCAGGTAGTTGTTCTCTTTGATATCTGGTGGGAGTGCGTTCCACAGGACGGGTGCCACCACCGAGAAGGCCCTCTGCCTGGTTCCCTGTAACTTGGCTTCTCGCAGCGAGGGAACCGCCAGAAGGCCATCGGCACTGGACCTCAGTGTCCGGGTAGAACGATGGGGGTGGAGACTAGTGGTTTGGGCTGAGGAAGTTGTTCCAAAGGCTTCATGGGCTTTGGATGAGGAAAGGCAGTTCCATCTGAGAGGGTATCACTGGTTCCCCTTTATCCTCCAAGTGGCAATCAGATAACGTAAGAACACCAGAAGAGGCTGGATCAGGCCAGTGGCCCATCATAGCGGCAGACCAGATGCCTGTGGGAAACCCGTAAGCAGGATCTGAGTGCAAGGGCAACTCTCCCCTTCTGTGACTTCCAGCAACTGGTATTCAGAACCATTGCTGCCTCCAACTGTGGAGGCAGAGACTAGTAGGTGGCACTGTGGTCTAAACTACTGAGCCCCTTGGGCTTGCCAATTGGAAGGTCGGCGGTTCGAATCCCTGCGACAGGGTGAGCTCCCGTTGCTCTGTCCCAGCTCCTGCCAATCTTGCAGTTCGAAAGCACACCAGTGCAAGTAGATAAATAGATACCGCTGTGGTGGGGAAATAAACAGCATTTCCGTGCGCTCTGGTTTCCGTCACGGTGTTCCGTTGCACCAGAAGCGGTTTATTTTTTTTTATTTTTTTAAATAATTTTTATTTGGTTTTACATTTTTTCCGGCCATCAACATCTTCGTTAAACAATCTTGGGTGCCCCCTCTCTCACTCGGGGGCTCCCATATACAATTCAGCGGTTTAGTCCTGCTGGCCACATGACCTGGAAAGCTGTCTGTGGACAAACGCCGGCTCCTGAAAAGCCTGAAAGCGAGATGAGCGCCGCAACCCCATAGTCGCCTTTGACTGGACTTAACCGCCTGGGGTCCTTTAACTTTTTTACCTTACCTCTCCTCCACAGGGCCACAAGAAACGTGGCTTCGTCTGGACCCTTCCCGAAAGACCCACAGGGGTGGGGCAAATTGGTGGCAAGCAGGTATCCCAAATTGCATCCAATTAGGCCCACAGAGGTTTGTCCTTCTAGAAAGCGTCACAGCACAACGGGGCTGGAAAATGGAAGGGTGGCGATTCCAGCGCCCGTGTGCCAACAATGCTTATTTCCTTTCAATCCCCAGAAGACAAAAAGAGGGCCAGGCATTTGTTTATTTATTTATCCCCCCCCCCGCCCTGCCGTGGATGAAGGGTCAGAAAACAGGGGGCCTCCCGGCGGGGAGCAGCCGTGTGTCTCCCTCCCGTTTCCATAATCGCGAGCGCCAATGTTTTCAGGCTCTCTTCCCCTGAGTATATATAACAGGCCGTCAAAGTGATCTGCATTTTTATGGACAGCTCAGGAATAATAGTTGTCTAATTGTAGCCCTTGATTGTAGCCCGTGTCAACGGATAGGCAAATAAATGCATTCTGCAGAACCTTTTCAGGAGATGTGGTGAAGCGTTCCCTCATGCCACCTGCATCAACCCTATCTCCTCTGCTACAGGCGAGAGCTCTCTGGACAGACAAATTAGCTGGGGAGGGAGGTGCGTGTGTGTGTGTGTGTTTATCCTCTCTCTTTTCTTCCGCCCGTCCTCCTTTCTCTCTCTTCCTCTCCCTCTCTCCTGCACCCCTTATTATTATTATTATTATTATTATTATTATTATTATTATTATTATTTCTATTATCATTATTATTATTTCACAGAGATGCCAGCCATTATCGCTCGTACGGTGGTGGCCGCCATCAAAAATTACCGAAAATGACATGGTAACAAGGCACTCTGAAGGGTGGGTGTTTGCTGGGATACAATAATAAGTGATTTGTGTGGGCTGTTGCAGTTTGAATGTCTTTCTGTTGAAAGCTTGGGTGAGATGGGGCGGGTGTGGGGAGTGATAAGGGGGGGGGACCCGGATAAAGCGAAGGGTTCTCCACCCACTGACAAACGAATGCTAATGTTGATAACAAAGCTGAACTTTCAAAAGAGTGGCCGAAACAATCCCCAGTAATCCCCAGTTCGACTTTTAATTTATTGCTAGCAGAAATGTTCTCTCGAGGCTGCAGTAGAAGCACACACAGAACACACACACACCCTATAGCCAGGATCGTGGGCATAGCCGGGGGGGGGGGTTAAGGGAGCAGCTCCCCCCCCCAAAAAAAAGAATCGAGTAAATAAATAAATAAAACTTAACTGACAAACGGTTCTGGCTGCCCTCCACCCCAACATAAAGCCTGCCCCCACCCAAAATAAATCCATGACCAGGACGCTGGTTTTTCCCACATAGAGGAAGCTGTGCTTAATTCTGGGGAGAAAGCTGTGACTTAAACCACAGGCTTTTAAAAGTGGTTTAACAGTCAATCCCTCTTCCGAGTTCTCTGAGGTCTCCAAACAATGCAGCTCTCAAGATTCCAGGAGGGAAAACCATGGTGGTTAAAGTGATATGTATTCAGTATAAGGAGACAATGTGGATGAGGCCATAATGCGGACCCACCTAATTCATACATGCCAAGAGGCAGACTGAAACACATCTGCCCTTCCAAATTTGCACACTTCTCTGAGCATCTGTGATGCAGTTCCCCAGCCAAACAATGAGTTGTCTCCCAGGGTAGTCCTGCTCAGAGTAGATATAAAAATGAGTGAGCCCAACTAACTTAGGTTCACTAATTCCAGTGAGTCTACTTAGGGTCGGACTTAGGTGGACACAGTCCATAAATGCTGGACTAGATGGGCCGTTGGCCTGTTCCAGAGGGCTGTTCCAATGTTCTGATGTTGAGAAGCCAATAAAACAGGCTCTGTGAATCTGTCTAATGTCAACATGTATGAATCACCACAAGAGTTTCAGCATCTACTTTAGGGAAAGACCAGGGTGGGGTCTAAGAATACTACCATTGGTTGGTTGGTTGGTTGGTTGGTTGGTTGGTTGGTTGGTTGGAAGTCATTTTGAGTTGCCTTGGGCAAGACAACAAACAAATTAAATAAATTAGACTAAAAGTGATGCCCGCATAAAAGTTACAATGGTACTTTGGTTCTCAAACTTAATCCGTTCCGGAATCCATTCCAAAACCAAAGCGTTCCAAAACCAAGGCACGCTTTCCCATAGAAAGTAATGCAAAACGGATTAATCCATTCCAGACTTTTAAGAACAACCCCTAAAACAGCAATTTAACATGAATATTTGAAAACCAAGGCGTGGCTTCTGATTGGTGCAGGAGCCCCGGAAACAATAGCCGACAGCCGCATCAGACGTTCGACTTCCAAAAAACGTTCAAAACCCAGAACACTTACTTCCAGGTTTTCGGCCTTTGAGTACCAAGGCGTTTGAGAACCAAGGTACCACTGTATTTTGAAAAGCAAGGAGATCCAGCAGGCTCCGTAGACTTTCTGTGGATTTCCCAGAGTGTGCGAAGGCAAAGCAGGGGACTCCGGAGAAATAAAGTTGCAGGTTTGGCAGGTATATCCCTACTCGCGAGCAAAGCATGACAGAGACGCTGACCCCTACTGTGTGGCTCCATCATTTGATAATCAAACGCATCCATGCTCTGAGCACCTATGCCAAGTGAGCATGGCTAATGGTCATTGATAGAGCTATCTTCGCTGGATTTATTTACCTCTTTTTAAAGAAGCCATTATTGCTAGTGGCCCATCACAGCAGCCTGTGTCAATTAATTCTATAGGGTAATTATGCGTGGCATGAAGAAATGCTTCCTTTTGTCTGTCTCAGACCTGCTGCTTGTCGTTTTCATTGAATGGCCCACAATCTCGGCGTCAGAGAGAGCAAAAGGCATAGATGCACAGAAGGCTGACATATACTAGACGTTGGTCCGTCTAGTATTGTCTACACTAACTCGGAGGATCTCTCCAGTGTTTCAGATAGGAATCTTTCTCAGTCGGCCCAGCGGATGCTAGGGATAGAACTTTTCAAATGTATGCTCCGCTACTGAGCTATGGTTCTAAAGAGCATAAGAATAGCCGGCTGGATCAGGCCAATGGCCCATCTAGTCCAGCATCCTGTTCCCACAGTGGCCAGCCAGATGTCCATGAAAACCCTGCAAGCAGGATCCGGGCACAAGAGCCCTCTCCCCTCCTGTGGTTTCCGGCAACTGGTGTTCAGAAGCATCACTGCTTCCAACTTGTGTGAAGAACTTTCTTTTAACAAAATAAAAAAAAATCCTTCCAGTAGCACCTTAGAGACCAACTAAGTTTGCTCTTGGTATGAGCTTTCGTGTGCATGCACACTTCTTCAGATACACTGAAACAGAAGTCACCAGACCCTTATATATAGTGAGAGGGTGGGGAGGGGTATTACTCAGAGGGGTGGTGGAAATGGGTGAAAGGCTGATAGTTTAAGCTTGGTAATGAGTTGCAATGAGTTGCAAAACCATGGAGAGACCTGGTCTGAACAAAGACATTGGATTCTTATCTCATTATACATGACAAAGCTTTTTTAACCTTCTCACCCCTTGCTTTTTCCTGTAAGACTAATTGCAGTCGTTAACAGTCGTCAACAGGTTTACCACAGCTATCAGCCTTTCACCCATTCCCACCACCCTTCTGAGTAATACCCCTCCCCACCCTCTCACTATATATAAGGGTCTGATGACTTCTGTTTCAGTGTATCTGAAGAAGTGTGCATGCACACGAAAGCTCATACCAAGAACAAACTTAGTTGGTCTCTAAGGTGCTACTGGAAGGAATTTTTTTATTTTGTTTTGACTATGACAGACCAACACGGCTATCTACCTGTTTCTTTTAACAGTCAGACACTGAAAAGACCTGTCAGGAGTAAGCATGGATCAATGGTACAAAATAGTATGGGAAACTAGAAAAATTAACCAATAAGCTGAAAATGACACAGGGACAAATAGAAGAAGACTCCTTCACCCCGGTATGGCTCCCCTTTATCACACACACAGACCAACAAGACAACGACAAAAATCTACCAACAGCATACAAATCAATATGGCTAACCTGATCCAAAACACCCACCCACCCCACTCACACACGAAAACAAAGACCACCACAGCCAACCACAAATGAACAACCACACCCTACGCCAACCCCAACCTCTCTCACCACCAAAGGAACACAAGCGAACAAAAGAGAACCTGCACAAGCAACGCTGACATCAAACCCTACATATATTAAGAAAAATAGAAACATCGTCACCCAACCTCACCCCCACCCATCCTCCCCACCCCTGTTCACCTCTTTCCCCCTTTTCTTCCCAATGTCTCAACAAATGAATCTGGTTTGTAAAAATGATACATGGAAAAAATACGAGAGAGAGACATTGCACATACTTTTGTAAATCAAGAAATCTTTAATAAAAATACTTAAAAAAACAACAACAGTCCTTTAACAATCCAATCTTCCAACTTTTAGCTTCCATGGGTGTCCTCTTGCCCAAGAAAGCATACCTCGCAAAGTTGGAATCTGAGTAGACTGCCAGACTAGGACCTGGGAGACCTGTGTTCAAATTCCCACTTGGTCATGAAGCTCACTGGGTGGCCTCGGGAGCCAGTCACTACCTCTCAGCCTTAACCTACCTCGCAGGGTTGTTGCGGAGATTAAAAGAGGAGAGGCGGAACCATGTATGCCACTTTGAGCTCCTTGGAGAGAGAAAAAGAGAGGTTTTAAAGCAATAAATAAATAAATGTAAACTTGCAAATCTGCAACTGTCTGCCCACATATGATTGCTGCTCCTTTGTACTTGGCGTTGCCAACTTTTTTTTCTGGCAAGACTCCTGTGCTTTTAAGAGCTACAGGACAGGCAGAAATCAAGCAAGCGTGGTACATTTCCATAGCGTGGGGTTACAGTGATGAGGAAGCGCCGCCTGTTGTGTTTGTGACCGCCGTGCAGCTCTTAAAGAGCACTGTTTCGAAATGGGGAGAGTCTCCTCGGCGAGGGTCACCCCCTGGCCAAGAATGTGACACCTTCGGGTGGCGTCTTTCCCCCTCGGAAGCTTGATCCTTCTGTCTCTCTGAGATGGCAGCAGCTGGAAGGAAAATAACAGTAAAATTCTATAGCTGCAATAAAATGCATTAGCCATCTGAACACTCATTTCAATCAAATAATGCAGCCCATTCATATTTAAACAGGAAATATTGTTTAATGTTTATGGTAATGACCGAATCAAATTTTAAAAATTAAACATGGAATTAAACATTAAAAGAGGCTCCAGAGTTTGGCTTGCACAGGGTGGGTGTGTGCATGCGAAGGAACAGGCCGTACCAGATGCAGAGGTGTTCTTTGAGAGATATCGATAAGGTTGAGGCGGAGTGGAAGGGGTGCATTTCGTGAATATTTTCACCCTGTTGGGAAAGTGCCCCTTTTTCGGCAGGGTTTAAGGGGCTGGCTGTGAACAGGGACAAAAAGAAAGAGAGATACATATCCACTCTATGGTTCTCTCCTCGACATCACACAGAGCAAAGCCAACGCTTGTTTCCCTCGCTCTGCGTTGGCTTTGAACTGCCATCATGTAAATTAATGGCTCCCAAACTTTCTTGGTAGTTCTATCAACTCATCCCTACTACCTGCTATCCTACCCTAAGAAAGCAATATTCAAAATAGCAGTTTGCACACAGTATTATTACGTATTTTTCTGTGGATAAGATGGTGCTTTTTGCTTATTTTGGGGGGCCCAAAATAGAGGGTCGTCTTGTACACAGGGGTTGTCTTACAAAAAGCATATCGAGCCCCTGGATTCCTTTAACGGAATTCCCCTACCACCAGCAACAATTGGAGGGGCAGACACAGTCAATCATAACCCCTCCTCCAACCAACATAATAACCAATGCCTAACCGCCAACCTTACAAGTTGTGACTGTTTGCTACGCAGTAGGCGAAAACCAGATGGCACCAGCCAATCAGCCAAATGGAAAAATTCCTACCAGGCCCCTGCCCCAACAGCAGACGACCCCATGACAGGCATAGCAATGTCAACGCAGAGGCCTAAAATATAGGGAGGGAGGGCGGGTGATCAGAAGCACGCAGCCAAGAGGGGGATCAGGTTGCATACCCACCAATATATATCCGCTGGGCTGTCCATCAATAAATTGCAACATACAATTCTCCCCAACAACACCCAGGGTCCAATCACAACAGTGGCCATCCATACGATCCCGCCCAGAACCAGAGGGGTGGGTTGCTGGCCCCCACCGCAACACGTGCTCTCCATGAAGGAGAACACGCTTTATGCCTCTCCTTTGTACCCACCCACATGCTGCTTCCTGAGGCTTGTGCTGTCTGCTTTCCATAAAACAAATGGAAGCCCTGCTTTCTCCCCACCGCCTCCACCTTTAAAAATAAAATAAAACGTGCTTAACACACACGTGCACACCCAAATCCAACAAGGAGACGGCCTCCCTGATGGGGTTCATTGGCAAAGTGGAGGCGACGGAGATGGTGTTTAAAAGAGAGAATAAATTAGCCAGGCAAGTGCAGCAGAATGGCAAGATTTATCTTCACCTGTGACTATCACGCTGATCCTCGTACCATGCACTTTAAATTGGATTGGTATCCTCTAAGAGGCTGTCAAGGATTTCATTTGTTCTGCTTGACATACAGATGTACAATTGGTAAAACTGCATCTTATCTTCGTAATTGTCTACACTGCTAAGCCTGCGCCTAGTTATTGACTTCAAAAGTCAGGCCTCAGCTGCGTGGCTCCCTGATCCAATGTCAGCGCAGGCTCTCCCCCCCCTTCCCCCCCTTGCTGGTCAGGCTCTCTCTGTCCAGCCCAGATTTACACCCAAAGAACTATGTATTGTGGGGCAGGATATTGTATCATTATTTATCATTATCATCATCATTTTAAGAGGGCCACCTAAGTTGAGAAATCTTAAAAAGTCTGCAGAGTGCAAGACACCTTTCCGTGTTGAGTTTGGACTTTTGAAGCATGCAAAAGCCAGAGGTTATTGATCCATTGATCAGTTTCTTAATGCCCAGCAGCCCTTAACTCTCCATTGAGGGAGACTTTTCCTTACTGCTTTCCTAAGAATATGCCTCATCTGTGCTGTTTTGACTTCTCCCCAAACATGTTCTGACACCCCATTGCTCCACCCTCTCTTCATCCAACCACAGTCCTGGGAAACAGTTATTCAAAAAAAAAATTAAGCTGTACATTCAGAATGCTCCTTGCAGCTTATCTGGAGCTGTTTCTTACTCTTCAGCAATTAAAAAGGTAAAGGGACCCCTGACCATTAGGTCCAGTCGCGGTCGACTCTGGGGTTGCGGCGTTCATCTCGCTTTATTGGCCGAGAGCCGGCGTACAGCTTCCGGGTCATGTGGCCAGCATGACAAAGCCGCTTCTGGCGAACCAGAGCAGCACACGGAAACACCGTTTACCTTCCCACCGGAGCGGTACCTATTTATCTATTTGCACTTTGACGTGCTTTTGAACTGCTAGGTGGGCAGGAGCTGGGACCGAGCAACGGGAACTCACCCCGTCATGGGGATTCGAATCGCCGACCTTCTGATCAGCAAGCCCTAGGCTCTGTGGTTTAACCCACAGCGCCACCTGGATCCCATCTTCAGCAATTAGGTTCCTCCTTAAACTGGTTCTTGCCATTTTTCAGTTCTGGTCAGTTCCTGCTGAAAAAGAAAGCCCTGCTGATAATGAATTTTGCATACTTTCTACCTCACCATCCCAGTCAGGATGGATGTTCTGTCTGGGGCAGGCAGGGGTCGTAGTCTAATATGTTTGGAGATGGGAACCAGGGAACCAGGCACAGCGTGATTCTGTAAACCCTTCTGGGGATTCGCGCCATAAAAGTGGAGGAATGGGGTGGTTGCTTCAAGACTATTGTACTCTTGGGTGTGAGGGCTGGAATCAGCGGCGGAGGACGCCGCTCGGGCACCTGGGGCGGCGCGCCCAGGGGTGGGGCGAGCCAGCCATAGGGGCGGGGCACACCGTGGGGCCTCCAGAGACTGCCTGCCTCCTCCCTCTCAGCCACCCTACAGCTGGGGGGGGAGGCAGCGGGTGGAACATTTGGGCAGCGCAGAGCCTGCGCGCGCCCAAGCCACTATGTCTCTCCCAGGAGAGGTGCGTGGCTCAGGCGCGCTGCAAGCCCCGTGGTGAGTGCCGCCCTCAGTGGTGACACCTGGGGCAGCCCGCACCCATCGTACCCCCTTCCTCCACCCCTGGCTGAAATGCCTGCTCCCTGCCTTATAGGCCTTTTCCACCTGGCCTGGGAGGGTGGGGCGGGGGTTGTGTGTGTGCTTTGGGGGGGGGCGTTGTTGCTGTTGCTTTTGTTCTTTTGTATCTTTATTTTAGATTTATGTGGAAATGGTTCCCTTTGGTTGGGTATTTTTTGGAGGTTTACTTTATCGCTGGTGACTACTTTTGTTATGTTGTAGCTATGTATTTTCCCCCTCATGTTGGAATCCGCCTTGAGCATGGTCTGAACTGTGGAAAGGCGGCTTACGAATAAAATTACATCTGTATGCTTTCCCCCATCCCCCCAATGAAGAATTCACAGCATTCGCCTTCCCCATGGGGCCAAGGGGCAAGGCAGTGGATGGATGGCCGATTTTTCTCCAGGTACTAAAAAAAAACCACCCAACTTCTGTGCATTTCCCCTTTGCTTGAAGTAACTACAGTTCCTGAGAGAGAGCAGGCTGGTGGCTAGAATAAAACTTGCTCAACGCAGGAAGGAGGAGGAACACGAGAGAAGACACTGTGGGAAAAGCCGGCATGGCTTTCTCAGAGATGAGGCATGTGACTGGAGGGTCCCTCTGGACTCCTGGATGCGGCGCTTTGAAAAGAGAGTCTTAGATTCCACGTCCTGTGCTTTGGGGAGCTGCCTTTTCTGAAGGCAGCTGCAGATGCGCAGGCAACATCTGAAAGAGGAGCAAGTGCAAAGGCACTTCCAACTCATCATCCCACCGACGCACAGGTATCAGAAGCCGATCCTGTTTGCAGGATGTACAACAAGGCTCTTTGGAGTCGCTGCTTGTCCCTCTGCAGCCAAACCTAAGGGAAAAGGCTGGAGGAGGAAGTGAGGGTATTTTTAGGTTCTTAGGTTAGCACAGAGAAGATCAAGGATGGGTGCATTTTCCATATGACGTGCTCGTGTATCAGTCCCTTTTCCCCCCTCCCGAGTCACCTCCTCTAAAGGTAAAGGTAAAGGACCCCTGACAGTTAAATCCAGTCATGAACAACTCTGGGGTTGCGGCGCTCATCTCGCTTTACTGGCCGAGGGAGCCGACATTTGTCTGCACAAACATTAGAAATAAAAACTTCCCTCATTATATTGGATAATAAAGCAGTCTCTTCAAGACCACAATGGAAAGAGGAGTCTCTCTCTGTGTGCGCCCCTCCTCACACAGGGGCGTAGCAACGGGAGCGGGCGGGCGGGCTGCCCCGGGTTCCACCCCAGAGGGGGGTGACACTTTAAAAAAGAAAAAAAAAATATTTTTTTAAATTTTAACTTCATTGGGGGGAAAAAGAGATAATAGACACACACACAACCCCCACACCTCACAAAGTGGCACCATCAGAGGGGGGTGACACTTTTTAATTTTTTTAATTTTTTTAATTTTTTTTTAATTTTTATCATTTTTTTATTTTTTTATTTTAACTTTATTGAAAAAAAAGAGATAATACACACACACACACACACACACACACACACAAAACCCCCACACCTCACAAAGTGGCACCATCAGAGGGGGGTGACACTTTTTATTTTTATTTATTTACATTTTTATTATTTTTATTATTTTTTATTTATTTTAACTTTATTGGAAAAAAGAGATAATAGACACACACACAAAAAAAATTCCGCCCCCGGGTACCACCTGGGCTTGCTATGCCTCTGTCCTCACACACTAGCCTTCATTGCACACACACCCCAAACTAAAAAAAAACCCAATCCAAGCTCTTTAAAGGTAAAGGTAAAGGGACCCTTGACCATTAGGTCCAGTCGCGAACGACTCTGGGGTTGCAGCGCTCATCTCGCTTTATTGGCCGAGGGAGCCGGCATACAGCTTCCGGGTCATGTGGCCAGCATGACTAAGCCGCTTCTGGTGAAACATGAGCAGCGCATGGAAACGCCGTTTACCTTCCCACCAGAGCGGTACCTACTTATCTACTTGCACTTCGTGCTTTCGAACTGCTAGGTTGGCAGGAGCAGGGACCGAGCAACGGGAGCTCACCCCGTCACGAGGATTCAAACTGCCAACCTTCCGATCGGCAAGCCCTAGGCTCAGTGGTTCGGACCACAGCGCCACCCGCATCCCCTGAGTCACCTCCTAGGTATGGGCAAATCTCGTCATTCCAGCTTCTCTCTGATTCTCATTTCCCCCTAGTCTTAAGTCCAGTTCTTCACAATGCCACATGATTCGCAATGTTTAAAAATGATCGAACCCTTGTGACAATTTATCGGCATTTTGGCGTTGGAATATTTGGGACAGATTTTTAAAAGGGACTTCTTTGTGGATTCAAATGACAAAAGGATATTCCGACTCAACATTAGGAAGACTTTTCTGGCAGTAAGAGGTGTTTGAAAAGGGAACGGACTCCCTTTGAAGGTGGTGGACTCTCCTTCATTGGTGGTTTTTAAACACAGGTTGGATTGGGATTCTTGCAGTCCAAAACCTTGCAAGCAATGCAAGAATTGCTGTCTCTGGTCTTGAGTGTATTTGTCATTTAGCCCTGAATCCTTTCCATTTTCTACACCAATCCTCAGAGTCATGCTCCAGCTGAGACCTAAGATTTGCCAGATACGTTATGCACATTTATAGACATTGGAATAGATGGAGGTGGGGCAACAGTGGACTCTAACAGTAAAGGGCTCTCTTTCTTCTCCATAGACATCTGATGGTCCTTAGGGCAGTTGTCAACACAAATTAATTTGCCGCCTTCTGCCTCAGCTCACTCCCAAGCGATCATGTTGCTTTTTTGAAGAAAAAAACTGTATTACAAAATATTGCAATGCACCCATCTCCCTTGCCCTGATCCCCAGTCTCTTGGCATGCTCACAATTCACCTGTCCTGTAAGAAAGCATATCATGATCCCTCCTGACAGATGTCGACAGTGATCACATCAAGGACTTCGCTGTGTCACCCCAATGATATTGTAGGGTGAGATCAGACCTTGACTATATTACACCCTCTTCAGGCCCCGAGGGAAGAGGGCAGAACTATGCTAATTGATTCTGATGCTTGCCAGCCTATTGAAAAAATTAGGCAGCTAGCCTTTGAATCTCACACTTCTCTAAGTTTTGTGATGCAGTTTTCTAAGCAAAAAAAAAAGTTTATCTTACAGGGAAAGTGTGCAAAATGCATATATTTGGGGAAATAACAAAGTGAAATGCATTTTATATGGGGAAATTGCTTGCAAAAATGAATCTATTAGGCAATATTGCATTAAAACGTATAAGGAGAAATTCACATTTAAAAAATGAGAAGCAGAAAGAAACTGAAATTGACAGATTTGCACATCCGTAAGCCGAGTGAGTCACATCATTATGGCTCTTCCTCTCAGTCACATCAATTTTTACTGGATCCAAAGAGAGTTGATTCCTGTTGCCCAACTGTGTAGATTTTGAAACTCTGCCATAGTCATATATCTTAATGTGTGTGGCAGAAGGGTGAGTCATTGAATTTCAAAGAACTCAGTAAGATGTCGTTGTGGATTAAGAATGTGTGAAACCTTCCCCATTATTTCCTCAAATATTTTCACCTCACCTAAACGTAAGAACACCTGCTGAGGAAACCAATTCACAAAGGTGTAGATGCAATTTTCATGAGGAGAGGGTCTTCTAATTTCTTCTATAGTTCACATATCAATTAATGTAAATTGACTACTGGTGTTTGGTATTGCACAGAATGCTGGTCTGTTTACCATCACTGGTCTTCATTCAGTTGTCAACAATTTGAGCATCATGCCATGTAGTTGCTTTCAGATTTCCCCATTCAAATAACTGGCTGGTTTATTATTTCACTTGGCGTAGAGTTGTATTAGTGGATCTTTTTCGATTCAGTCAAATTGGTTTAATTGTGGAGCATTTTGACCAAAAAGGCTTTATTTTGTAATTTCTAAAAAAATAGATCTGAAATACACTTTTGAGGAACCTGGTGTTATATTTGGGAGATGCCACAACTCCAGCATATTAATTAAAATCACATAGAATAGTTGCATTCCTAATGCAAATTGAACACTGGTATTTGGCTTCATTGTATGAATTTCTTTCTTTTTGATCTTGATGTGTATTTGCTATCTACCTAGAAGAACCAGTGATGGACTAACCATTCTATTTTGACCCATGTCACTTTTTCACATTCTCATTCATAAATGAAAACTTTCATTCATAGAAGCGTGCATTTGGGGAACTCCATCTAGCTCTAGGTGCCTGCAGTTGAAGAATGATATTTGAATGAGTTCAGGGGATGGTACCAGAGTTGATCAAAGATATCAACAAGTCCTGTGACGACTTGTCAGGATATGAAAGTACTGGTTATGACCTATAGAGCCCTACATGACTTGGGCCCAGGCTACCTGAGAGATTGTATCTCTCTATACAGACCTGCCCAGGTGCTAATATCCTTGGGTGAGAGCACCTTCTCAGTCTCATCAACATCAGAACCACGGGTGGTGGTTACAGGAGAAAGAGCCTTTTCCGTGGCTGTTCCTAGTTTGTGAACTTCCCTCCCAATAGAGGTAACCAATGTGGTACACTCTCGATATGCTGGACTACAACTCCCATCACCCCTAACCCATTGGTCTTGCTGGCTGGGGCTGAGGGAAGGTATAATTTAGCAACCTTTGCAGAGGACCACATTGACTATCCCTGTTAAGAAGAGGTGGTTGGAGGTTAGCCTGTATTAGAGGGAATATTGCTTGTCCCTGAATACAAGAGCCTCTGGCTCCTTTATTAAAGGTAAAGGTAAAGGGACCCCAGACCATTAGGTCCAGCCGCGGACGACTCTGGTCCAGCCGCGGACGACTTTATTGGTCAAGGGAGCCGGCGTACAGCTTCCGGGTCATGTGGCCAGCATGACTAAGCCGCTTCTGGCGAACCAGAGCAGCGCATGGAAACGCCGTTTACCTTCCCACCAGAGCGGTACCTACTTATCTACTTGCACTTCGTGCTTTCGAACTGCTAGGTTGGCAGGAGCAGGGACCGAGCAATGGGAGCTCACCCCATCGCGGGGATTCGAACCGCCGACCTTCTGATCGGCAAGCCCTAGGCTCTGTGGTTTAACCCACAGTGCCACCCGCGTCCCCAGCTCCTTTATTAAAGTCATCTAAACTCGTAACCATGCTTTTTATTGTAGCAATGCATTATGGATTGTGTGAAATATTTCCTTTTGTTTATCCTGAATTAGCTATGAGTCTACCTTAGTGAGGGAGAACAAACCTTTTTCAAAAAAAATTCTAAATCGTCCATGAGAAGGTGCTCCTAGGAAATGTGAAACATTTAGTATATTATCTCCATATGAGCTGACATTAAAATTCTGGCCTGTCATCTACTGAAATATATGGGGAGGCCTCTGCTCTTCGCGGGACCTTAATTTCCTTCCCTTGTCTTCCGGTGGTAAAAAGCTATCTGAAGGCTCCTTCCAAGGTTCACATCCCAAATCAAAGAGCAATTAGAGCACCCTGGTTGTCTGAAATCGTTAGCGTCCCTAACGAGGATCAGCTCAAGCAATCTGACCAATGGAGACATATCTTAGTCCCGAAATATCCCCCCACAGTATTGCCATGAATTAAGCATGAGCAGGCTGTCAGTTTTGTCTCCACAAAATAAAAGGTGACCTGGACCCTCTCACAAAACTCACTGGTGACCTTTCCAAAGAAACCTCTCCTCCACTCCATCCAAGCCCCCACCACCTCCACCACCACCCAGCCTCCAATAATGAACCTCTGGGCCATATTCTGAAGTCGCATCAGTGTAAGAAACTCCTCCAGCTGGAATTAGATGCACTAATTAGGAGGAAGGGAGCCATGTTGATTGAGATTGTCAGTTCAATTTTACATAGAGGAGCGAGGGAGGCGAGGAGGGGAGAGAGAGGGAGAGGGGAGAGCAAGAAAAGGGAGAGCAAGAGGGGAAAGGAGGGAGGGAGGGAGGGAGGGAGGGAGGGAGGAAGGAAGGAAGGAAGGAAGGAAGGAAGGAAGGAAGGAAGGAAGGAAGGAAGGAAGGAAGGAAGGAAGGAAGGAGGTGGAGAGAGAGAGAGAGAGAGCAATCTACACCACACTATTTACAAGAAACTTGAGAAAGAACCCTGGGAGAGGAAGTTCATTAAACCAAGACGTCATCATGGATGGAAGGTAGAAAAGTAAAGAAAAGAAGGTCCTTTCCTGACACAGTGAAATGCTGTCAGTTCCCAGCAGCATCCCAGCAGCTAGAGGGAGAGTCGTAGCTGGTGAGGCAGACAGATGATTGACAGGGGTTAAAAGCTTCCAGCTTCCTTCCCTGCACTGCCTCCTTAGCAGCAACAGAGTCCCGTCCCTCATGCAGGCAGGCAGCCTTCTCATTCCATGGCTCTAAAGCCTTTTGACGGAGAAGCAGTGTGCCACGTTCTGCTCGCTTTCCCTGAGGCTTTTGACAGCGCCTGCCCCACATGGGACGGGTCCCCCATACCCAACTGGTGGCCAAACTTATGCTTCTTATGTGGTGTAGTGGTTAAGAGCGGTAGACTCGTAATCTGGTGAACCGGGTTCGCGTCTCCGCTCCTCCACATGCAGCTGCTGGGTGACCTTGGGCTAGTCACACTTCTCTGAAGTCTCTCAGCCCCACTCACCTCACAGAGTGTTTGTTGTGGGAGAGGAAGGGAAAGGAGATTGTTAGCCACTTGGAGACTTCTTTGGGTAGTGAAAAAGCGGGATATCAAATCCAAACTCTTCTTCTTCTTCGCATGGGAAGGACATTCCATGAACCATGCATGTCATGTGACTAGGGCCCAGTCTTGAAATCTCGAAGAGACATATTCCCCACTGAGAAACTAATAATGGTGTGATCCTAACCCTGCGTGATCCCTAACAACAGGGGTAAGCCAACAAGGAGTTCTCCAGCAGTTGCTGGATTACAACTCCCATCAACCCCAGTCAGTGTAGCCAGTGGTCAGGGTTGATGGGAGCTATAGTCAAGCAACAAATGAAGAGCTCAAAATTGGCTATTCTTGCCTTATGTAAAAGGATGCTACACAGAAAACAATGGAACTTGCTTCTAAGCAGCTGTGTAAAGGATCTCTGTTAGTTTCATGCAAGCATGGTTCATCTTGTATTGTCTATGCAACCCTCTTCCAACCTCGTGCCAGCCAACTGTTTCTAAACTCCAACTCCCATCAGCTCCAGCCAATAGTCAAGGATGATGGAAGTTGTAGTTGGAAATAAGCATAGAAAAATAGAATTATAGAGATGGAAGGGACCACAAGGATCATATAGTTCAACGCCCTGTAGTGTTGGAATCTTTTGTCCAACATGAGGCTCAAACCCAAAATGCTTTTGAATACCTGAAACCACAGGAGGGGAGAGTGGGGGTTCACCCAGACCCTGTTTGTGGGTTTCCCATAGGTGAGAACGGGCCACTGTGAGAACAGGATGCTGGACTAGATGGTCCACTGGCCTGATCCAGCAGGCTCTTCTTCGGTTCTTCTGGGGGTTTTTTAATAGTGTACAGAACAATTTCCTCCCTCTACTGGAAAATCCCAGCTAAATTTCTGCAGGAGGTGGGTTTCCAAGTTCCAGGTTGGCTGAGAGCTGTAGTTCATGGATACATCCTCGGCTTTATGTGCAGAAGGTCCCGGATTCAATCCCTCACATCTCTAGAAATGCCTGGGAATGGCATCACAAAAGAGAGTAGACGACTCTTTGACTGTTGGTCAAAGGCTTGGAAACGATGCCTTATGAGGAACGGTTTAGGGAGCTGGGTATGTTTAGCCTGGAGAAGAGAAGGTTAAGGGGTGATATGACAGCCATGTTCAAATATATAAAAGGATGTCATATAGAGGAGGGAGAAAGGTTGTTTTCTGCTGCTCCAGAGAAGCGGACACGGAGCAATGGATTCAAACTACAAGAAAGAAGATTCCACCTAAACATTAGGAAGAACTTCCTGACAGTAAGAGCTGTTCGACAGTGGAATTTGCCGCCAAGGAGTGTGGTGGAGTCTCCTTCTTTGGAGGTCTTTAAGCAGAGGCTTGACAGCCATCTGTCAAGAATGCTTTGATGGTGTTCCTGCTTGGCAGGGGGTTGGACTGGATGGCCCTTGTGGCCTCTTCCAACTCTAGGATTCTATGATACTGAATCGGACAATACTGAATTGGACGAGGGGCAAGTGGTCCGATTCAGTGTGAGGCAGTTTCCTATGGCCTTAGGTCACCCAGCAAGTTACACACGACTCAAACCATCTTCCACTGGGGACCCCAAACGTTCGTTTTGGCTGCGTCACTTGGCCTCCCTCCATAACACACCCCGAGAGGTTAGCGCACCGTTTTCCCGGCGACTTCATTCGAAAACAGCAATGATGTGTCTGGCATGAACAGGCCATGAAGTGCGTTCCAGCAGCCCACTTTCCTAATTCCCTTGAGCTGCCTTCCTTCCCAGCTTCATTATTTAAATGCTTCGGCATTTGAGCGTAATTGCTCTGTTTGGAACAACATTTTCTTTTGAGGGGCAAAAAAACACAACCTATTTCCCTTTGTTGGGTAAGCGGCAAATTGGCAGCAGCCCACTTTAGCACCAAGGTCCCCCCCGCGCGATGCTCCCACATGGGCGCTCCATCACTCGTTGGCATTTCCAAAGTGAGGGGTGGCACGCTTTCGTCTTTGTTGTTCTCTTTCCGGCAACCGCAGGGCTACATTTTGCTAGTTAATGATGCATTTGCCAAGGGAATACAGGTGCAACTCAATCGCGCATGCCATAATGTTGCGTCTGACCCATTGAGCGTGATTAAATGGGTTTCACTTGGCTACGACGCGGCATTAGAAACACTTTCGTACTTTACAAACCACAACATTCAATTAAGGGAACGGAAGCCGGAGATGAATAAACATCATATTTCCGTGCATTTTTGAGTTTAATTGTATCGAATTATCCAATTGGTTCCTCCAATAAACAAGGCGCAGCTGATGATCAACAGGTTTTTTATTTCTTCAGAGCATTCCAGTTATTGTTTTAAAGCTCTCCATTTGTTTAAAACGCTCCAGATTTCAGGCACAATTGCCTCTCTCCGTGTTTACTGCTCTTGTCTTGAAACGGGAAACTTCAGAGACTTTGACAAACGGAATAAAAGGTTATCTCGCTTGGCCACTGCCACTCTCGGCCGTGGTAGCTTCTGCCACAAAAATCCTCGTCGCGAGCCTTTAAAAACCTCAAAATGGCCTGGGTATCATTTTCATCAGGTCAATGGAGTTTGAAGGGGAGGGGAGGGGGGAGCAGAATGTGCAGCGGATCTTTGAAATGTGTAAGAGCACCAAGAAAATCAAGCGAAAGTGTGGACAGAGCAACAAGGCTGAGAGCTGATTGCTAACAAGGCTTAAAGCCAAAACTCACTTCTGATGCCTTTTCCTGGACAGGATCTACACAAGCAGTAGAATGAGGTGTTAGATTATCTGAAGGACTGTAGCACTTCACATTGATGGTGAGGGATATCATTCTGGAAGACTTCCTTGTGTTGTGTTTTTTTTTAAAAAAAAAAATCCCCTGCAGTAGAAAATTTACTCATCAAGCTTAAATATTCCAGCCCCAGATTCTTCCCTCCTCTACTAGATTTCTACTTGTGGGAACCTATTTGGTTTTGTGTGTGTGTGTGTGTGTGTGTGTGTGTTTTAATGTGGGGGGGGGGGAGGGACATTCAAAAATGTGATCCTCCACCAGTAGTTTGAAATAGTAATCCATATCACAGAACCTTGAAACTAGATCTAGCAGAATAAACCATTCTTCTGTGCCTATGCACATTGGAGATGGGAATACCGGTAAATCTGATTTACCTTTAAAGGCTGATATTATTCTTATTATTACTACTACTACTATTATTATTATCATCATCATCATCATCATTATTACTACTACTACTATTGAATTTATATACTGCCCCATACCCAGAGGTCTCAGGGCGGTTCACAGAAAAGATCAACATAAACAACCACAATATATATAATCAAAATATAAACAACTCAATAACACACACATACACCAAAAGAGCCACATTTTTTAAAAGGCATAGGATGTCAATCAGATCAACCAAAGGCCTGGTTTAAAAGGAACGCTTTTGCCTGGCACCTAAAGGTGTATAATGAAGGTGCCAGGTGAACTTCCCTGGGAGAGCATTCCACAGATGGGGAGCCACTGCAGAGAAGGCCCCGTTCTTGTGTTGCTGCCCTCCGGATCCTTGAGGAGGAGGCACACGAAGGAGGGCCTCAGAAGATGATCTCAGGGTCCAGGTAGGTTCATATGGAAAGACCCTTGAGGTCTTCTCCAGCTGTAGCCAAATCATGCCCCTCCCTGTAGCCTTCTAAGAGTCTGGTGGATCTGGTGGATAAGAAGAGTCTGGTGGATCAGGCTAACGGCCCATCTAATCCAGCACCCTGTTCTCACCATGGCCAATCAGATGCCTGCAGGAAACCCACAAGCAGGATTCAAGTGCAGGAGCAATGTCCCCCTCCTGTGGCTTCCAGGAGCATTGCTGCCTCCAACTGTGGAGGCCATTACGGTTGCTAGCCATCGATAGCCTTCTCCGCCATGAATTTCTCCAGTCCTCTTTTAATGCCATCCGTGCTGGTGGCCAGCACCGTCTAGAGCAGTC
The DNA here is from genome assembly GCA_034641385.1 of Darevskia mixta. Classification (NCBI taxonomy): domain Eukaryota; kingdom Metazoa; phylum Chordata; class Lepidosauria; order Squamata; family Lacertidae; genus Darevskia; species Darevskia mixta. Next base: position 3,345,703 of record JAWWNH010000111.1, on the reverse strand, counting down.
CTTCCCAAAGTGGGTGATACCAGCCCCTCGGGGGCAGTGGGGCGCTGTAGGTGCAAATGACTATTGGAATTTGAAATGCTGGCATCACCGGATCAAGTCCATTGGTTCTTTGGAATTAGTTAAATAGTTTTAGTTGGATTTTGAATAAATGTGCACTCAATTGTTACTCTTTTGAGTTTCATTGTGTTATGATCTTCTTTTAGTGGGCTGGCAAAACCACTATTCTGAATAATGCTTTTTATAGGGTTGAGGGCTTTGGGGTGAGTTTTTGGACCTATGGGGGTGATGGCCTGGAAAAAGCTTGGAAGCCAATGGCCTAGAGCCTTGTAAAACAGTAGGTACACACACGCCATAATTAATAGGAGCATAGAATTGTAGAGTTGGAAGGGACCCAAGGGTCATCTAGTCCAATCCCCTGCATTGCAGGAAGCCCTCAGTGAAGAGAGGCTCCAGAGGACTGAGCGGATGAGACCAAGAGTGGGCTCCAACAGCCGAGAATGTGGTTTCCTCATGTGCTGTAGAGGGAAGTGAGGGGCAGATGGGCTCCTTAACCTGGGAAGGGAGCCCGTCTAGGAGAAGAACTCTGATCCTAACCTTTGCTGCCTTGTGTGGTGTAGTGGTTAAGAGCGGTAGACTCGTAATCTGGTGAACCGGGTTCGCGTCTCCGCTCCTCCACATGCAGCTGCTGGGTGACCTTGGGCTAGTCACACTTCTTTGAAGTCTCTCAGCCCCACTCACCTCACAGAGGGTTTGTTGTGGGGGAGGAAGGGAAAGGAGAATGTTAGCCGCTTTGAGACTCCTTCAGGTAGTGATAAAGCGGGATATCAAATCCAAACTCTTCTTCTTCTTGTGGGATATCTTCAGGAGAAGAAAAGGCTAAGGAGCAAACCCTCCACAAATCTGGAGTGGAGTCTCTAAGACGACTACATGGTGCTTTGTATGCCTCCTTCCGGCAACTCCTGCAGCCAAGATGGTGCCAAATGTCTTGCTCTGCTTTCATAGAATCATAGAATCCTAGAGTTGGAAGAGACCACAAGGGCCATCCAGTCCAACCCCCTGCCAAGCAGGAACACCATCAAAGCATTCTTGACAGATGGCTGTCAAGCCTCTGCTTGGACCACATCAGTAAGACCGGGGGTGGTGGTCTTGTCATCCAGGCAGCCCAGGACCTCCATACCCACTGCCCAGACTTGTGCCCTAGGGAGGTCACTTCGGTGCTGCTAACACAGCACTTTGACGCCACCCCTGGAGGTGCACTCCATTGACTCTGGAGACAGAGGGATGCCAACAATAGTATTCCTCTCCCAGGCAAGATTGACTCCTGCCTTCTTCCGAACCGAAATCTGCAACCTGCCCACACCCTGGATCACAGCCCTACTCACACCTCATCCCTTACCTGGCAAATGAGAACTCTGAAGAGGAGGTATGTGCGACGCTGCTCTGAACTCCCGTCACTTTCATGGTTTCACCCACACAGCGGAAGGGTTTTTTAAAAATAAAAAATAAAAAAAAAATAGAGAGAGAGAGAGAGGAGAGAAAAAGAAGAAAACTATATATCTGCCTGCCTATTAATTTAAATCTACAGCCAGGAAGAAGTCAACGAACTGTAATTTATGAGCTGTCAAGGCCTGAAAAATTCCTTTTGACACCGTATTTTCAGTTATTACATGGTTTCCTGCAGGGCGACAGCGTAATTCTGTAGGGAGCCTTCCCAAGAAACGCATGAAGGCAGAGGGCAACAAGGGTTTTCTTATTATCTGTTTGCCTCCCTCCCTCCCTCCCTCCACCCCCTGCAATGCCTTTCAATCAGGTCTTCATCTCCGCACCCGAACCGTCCCTTTCTTCTAAGGCTATGTGAAAATCTGATCGGGAGGTTGGGGGGGGGAGCAGCACACAGCAACCCATGTTTGCTCCAGGACCTGAAACTGCAAGATGTCTGCTCCGATTTCTCTCGCAGAGCCTTGCGCATTCCAGGTGCATCTCTCCTGCCATTTCCCAATGTGTGCACGGCAGTCTCGGTGATAGGACTGAAGGCAGCGAAGAGTTGCCCGTGGGACGATTCAGTGAACTATGGACCCTGATAAATCGCGTTAAATGTAAAATACAGAGCAACGCACATGCGCACACTTGTTTTTGCACTCTTGCGAACTGTTTGTTTAGGGACGCGGGGAGGGTTCCGTTTGCGAACTTTCAGAATATGAACTTCTCGAAACAGCATGCCCATGGAAACACAGGCAACTTGAATTTTCTGGATTCTGCAGCACAATTCTCCCGCCAAGTAATGTGTACAAAAATGTATACACTAGGCGAAAGTATGTCAAAGCCTATGCAACAGGCCATTGCTTTATTCTGTGGGGAAACTCATAAGTAAACCCATAAGTAAACATCTGTAGGCAGCCCTGGTTAGGGAAGTTTTCAGTGTTTGATGTTTTATTGTATTTTTAATATTCTGTTGGCAGCCACCCAGAGTGGCTGGGGCAACCTAGTCAGATGGGTGGCATACAAATATGATGGTGATGGTGATGTTCAAGTTGTGGCGGCAGTCAAACTAACCTAATCTCTCTCTCTCTCTCTCTCTCTCTCTCTCTCTCTCTCTCTCTCTCTCACACACACACACACACACAGGGTATAATTATGAAAGCTACCCATTATTGGAGACGAATGCTGCCGATGAATGGATGTGTGCATGCTTAGAGAGGGCATTCTAGCTAGTACACTAGTGTCAATGTATGGCATTTGGAGAAAACCTATCCATGCTAGAGTCTTTGTTTTAGAATCAAAGGTGAAGGGGGGGACTGCACAATGCACAATCTTAAAGGTAAATGGACCCCTGACCACTTGGTCAAGTTGCGGACGACTCTGGGGTTGCGGCGCTCATCTCACTTTATTGGCCGAGGGAGCCAGCATACAGCTTCCAGGTCATGTGGCCAGCATGACTAAACCGCTTCTGGCGAACCAGAGCAGCACACTGAAATGCCGTTTACCTTCCTGCTGGAGTGGTACCTTGCTTTCGAACTGCTAGGTTGGCAGGAGCGGGGGACCGAGCAACGGGAGCTCACCCCGTCGCGGGGATTCGAACCGCCGACCTTCTGATCAGCAAGCCCTAGGTTCTGTGGTTTAACCCACAGCACCACCAGCACGATCTTAGCGGCTTGCTAATAATATATAACTAGATATTGGTAGTAGGAAATGCTGGAATATTGCACTCAAAGCATAAGAACATGAGAAGTGCCTGCAGGATCAGGCCAATGGCCCATCTAGTCCAACATCCTCTTCTCATAGTGCTCAACCAGATGCCTGTGGGGAAATCTCAAGCAGGATCTGTGCACAAGATGCCTCCCCCACCTTGAGTCCCATCAAGGGAAAAGGCAGAGTATAATAATAATAATAATAATAATAATAATAATAATAATACCACCAAGGTCCATCCCTGAATGGATTTTAGCTGCAGGCAATACTGAGCTGCACGGACTGATACCATCCTATATTCTTAGTGTTTCATTCTGCCCCAAATCCCAGGTCTCCGGGGCTGATCCTGCCCAGGACCCAGCCCCTTCAGACCATCACAACATGCAATGGGAGAAGTGGAGCCCATTTCCCCGAGACAGTTAATGAGGGGAATTTGAAGCTGCAGGCTATCTCAGGCTTGAACTCACAATGTTTCAGCTGCCTGGAAAAATCTGTGAGTTCACACCGAGTCCAACTCGCTTCCGAGTCTCTTGGGGAGGGATGGGAGGGGGGGGAGCACGCCAGCCTTTTGCCGAAAACAAATGTCATTTATCCCTTTATTTCCAAATGCTTTGTGTAGTCTCTCTCTCCCCCCCCCCACCTCTGCATGCACAATTGCTCTGTAATTTGGGTAGCTTTCCTCCCCCCATTTTCTGCCCTCCCTCCGTCTCGCTCCTCAATTTGATTTCTCACTTACAGCCCATAAACCTGTTTACCGCTCAACAGCTACGTTGAATGTATTCAGTGAATTGCAACTGAGATTATTCCTCTCAAACCTGAGACTGAACTAAACAGGCTCCCCCTGCCCACTCTTCGCAAGCTGGGTCTGTGGTGCTTTGTTCCTTTTCATAATGAGAAGTCAAGGAAAGCCTTCTCTTTTTAATTTCCCATTTTCGTAAACAGCAGAGCAGCCGAAGCAACTTTAGCATCACTATTCAGAAATGGGGCCTTTTCACGATGTTCCATTCCATAGCAACACGGGAAGCTGACTTATACTGAATGGGACCATTGCTTCACCAGTCAGTGTGGTATAGTGGTTGCAGCATTAGACTGGGGCCTGGGAGACCAGGGTTCGAATTCCCACTCGGCTATAAAGCTCACTGGGCTGCTGTGGGGGTTAAATGAGGAGGGGGAGAACCGTATGAGCCAACTGGAGCTCCTTGGAGAGAGAAAAAAGTGGGATAGAAATGCAATAAATATATAACTCAGTATTGTGTTCACTGATTTGTGGGAATGTTCAGGGAGGCAGGAGAGGATATATTGTTTATTCATATCCTTCCTAACTTGTGCTAGCAAGTTCTATAACTTAGCAGAGTTTTAACATTCCCCTTTGAACCCACAGCAGGTAGCTGGTTGCAAGCTTGTTTAAGCTTCTCAATATAGATTCCTGGTAAGATCCCTTATTTCCCTCTTAAAAGAATAAACACGCCACAATCTTATTTAGAGTATATAAAAGAAGTTTACTCACAGCATCATCACTTCACAGTTGGATCCCTGAAGGCAGACTTAGTTACAGATATATATATACATGCGAGTCTCTCCCACATGGAGATAGTCCCTTTGTCCTATGAAAGCCAACAGAGCATCTCTAGATAAAAAGCTGCTCCAACGATGACAGGAAGTCAAAGAGAGAAAAGAGAGAGGGTGCTGCGTGCCTTGTGCTTTTGTTGCGCGCGTAGGGCACCCAGTCACTCCCATCCAATAAACTCACACCGGAGACATAATTTTTGGTTTGGGTTTCTGGGCATATTTTGGCCACAACTTTTTATTGAATACAAATCACGTGAGTGGTTGCGTAGGCATTGGTTCACGCTGTCCACCGGGACAGAGCTGACCCTAGTCAGCAGCAAGACTAGCTGTCGCAGCGGGACAGAGCTGACCACTTGTCAGCGAAGGGAAACCATTAGCTGGGGAGAGTTAAACAGGGCCGGATCACACAGAGCCTCCCCCTCCCCAGGGGTCCACAGGGACTTCTGCATGGCCCTGCACCCACCGGGTTTTGGACAGCAATGATGAGTCCCTGGATTCCTTTGCGGAATTCCCATTACCAGATCACTTTTGGGGGGCACCGCCCACCCATACCACCGAACCAATGCCTAACCGCCAACCTTACAAGTTGTGACTATTTGTTGTATAGTAGGCAAAAACCAAGTGGCTCAGCCAATCTGCCACATGGACAAAATTCCTACCAGGCCCCTCCTAAGCGGAGGCGACCCCTACCCGGCACAGCAAGGTCAACGCCAACCTATACCAGGGAATGGGGGGTGGGAGATCCGAAGCTCTGAAAAGAGTGACCACCAGATCCACGTGGGGATCTATTTAAGGACGCTGGGACGTCCTCCAAATTGCATCAGTCAAAACTGCCTAACAACAATCAGGTCCTGGAAGCTGTAGCCAAAAGCCCCAATTCCCAAACCAAGGTGGAGTGACTTCTTGCCCACCGCGCAACGGCAGCTCTCTGCGAGAACTCACTTTACCTGCACAGGTAAGGTCATGCCCATCTTTAGTTTCAGGATTGAGGGGGCCCATGTGCAATGCCACAAGGAGCCAGGGGGTGGAGCCAAAGGCCCCTTGAATATTGGGGGGGTGAAGAAACCTTGGGGTTCCTTCCAATAATTCCATGCTTCTGTGAAATCACAGGTTAGGTATAGGATAGATATGGACTGTAGATAGCATCAGGTGTACACTTCCCAAACTTCTGGATGCAAAGCAAGGGCTTCTCCACACTTACCTTGTGCCCCTTTCCAGGCACAGGACTGCGCTTTAAAACTGCATGTCTGAGTGCTCTTCCCCCCCCCCCCGGAATTTCCCCATGAAAACCCACTCTGTAAAGCTGAAGTGCAACCAACTGCAATGTGGGGGTTCTGTGCATTGCCGTTTGTTCTGATTCAGCTTTAAAGAGCAGGTTTTCGTGCGGAAAGCTCTGGAGCAAAAAGGGCAGCACTCAGACACAGACCTTTAAAGTGCAGACCTTGCCTGGAAAGCGCGGAGGAAAGCTAAGTGTGAATAAGCCCTAAGTAAGCTGTGTGGCTCTGTGGGTTAAACCACAGAGCCTAGGGCTTGTTGATCAGAAGGTCGGCAGTTCGAATCCTCACGACGGGGTAAGCTCCCATTGCTCGGTCCCAGCTCCTGCCAACCTAGCAGTTTGAAAGCACATCAAAGTGCAAGTAGATAAATAGGTACCACTCCAGCGGGTACCACTCCGTGCGCTGCTCTGGTTTCGCCAAACCACACCTCTTCCCCGCTGCCATTGGGTCACTTGCTGCCTGCAGGACAAAGCCGCTTGCAGCAATGCATCTTCAGTTGCAATTGGCAATGCAGCAGAAAATTCAAATCAGGAGATATAAATAAGAATAAATAAATGCTGAGTTAATGATACTTGGACTTAGCTGCTTCCACGGCTTAGAAAGAAAAAGAAAAAGGGTTTTATGACCTGCAGGAACATCACCCTCTTCGTTTTGCTGTTGCTTAAAGGTTAACCTCCTTTCTTCCTGCGTAAGTTGGTTTAGCAAAATAGCACTCGATGCAGAGGCAGGGGGACTCCTTTGTAGCAGAAGCAAGTGAGGAAGGCTTAGACCACGTATAAAATTGCCTGCTCGCCTCATCCCTGAGGCTCAGAGTGTGTAGCAACTATTTTAAAATGCACAAATATCAAAACTGACTTGCAATGCCATGAAAACGTACCACTAAAATCATTGCAAAAACACAAGGAAAGAGGATCAATGTGGGTGGGAGAGGGAGATTCTGCTTCTTCTTTCTACTTTCCTGCCTTTGTTGCTTGTTACTAGTAAGGAATGGATGGATCTGTCAATTTTGGTTTCTTGTTTTCCCAATCTGTAGCCTGCGTTCACCACATTTCTGCATCAGCTTCTGATTTATGTATCTGCTTAAAAGGCCTCACAAAAGTTCCTTTAAGCACACTTTTCTCCTAATGCACACATTTTTGAGTGCAGTTTTGCCCAATGTTTCTCTCTGCAAGCCATATTGCCTAATAGAATGCCTTTTTGCATGCTAGTAATTTCATTATATGCATTTTCCTTCTAGCAGACACACTTTCCTCCCGCGTACACATTTTTTAATTTTAATTTTTTTGGGTAAGCATTTCTTTTGGGCTGTGGAACCTCATCACAAAATTCAGAGAAGTGTGACTTTTGAAGGATAATGACATTCCGGGAAGTGCGAACGAGGTCAGTTTTTTAGCATTAAAATGCCAACGAAACTAACTTTCTCCCCCACATCTATTTGTTACTGTCGTTGTTCTACACAATTTAGTCAGCTTTCCATCACTTCCCTTTCATAACTGTTGACCTCCGTGGCCATCCTTGAGGTACAGAAACGCAGGGTACAAGTGCTTTGAAATAAAACAAATAACTATAGGTAGGACTCCCCCAACACCACCCCATTTGGCTTGGTGCTCACTTTTAGTGGGCAGATATAATAAGACCCCAATTGACCAAAGACTATGACCCTGTGATGCCAATGAGATTGAATCCACTGGGCACGTTCTTTTATACTGCCCACTCAAGAAAAGAACTGATCGAACCGCTTTTGGTGAAACTGCCCGGTCAATCAGAGGAAGTTTACACTAGATACCTTCTAGCTGATAAAGATACAGAGACCACCAGGATTGTTGCAAAATTTTGCTATATAGCGACAAGAGTAAGACGAACAGTGATGGCAGCAAATACCAGTGACTGATATCCTAGTTGAACTGCCGTAGGAATGTCGATAGGTGGCTAAGACCCATCTATAAAAAATTTAAAATCTGCAAATTTTAAATTGTAATTTTATTAAGTAAATACCAATTCCATGAATTGGATTGTATAATTTTCTTGCTGGCCTTTGACCGTATTAAAGATTAAAATGGCTTGGTGCTTTTTCTGAGGGAAGCATCTCCCAACTTAAGAGGTCCAAATCCAGCTGATGCCACAGGCAAGGGCAGAAACAGCTCTCTGGATGCAGCAGAATTACTACCCTGGCTTCACTGTTGCTTAACAGTGTGATGCAGCAGCAAAAAAAGCTAATGCTATTCAAGGGTGAATCAACAGAAGTATACTGTCCAGATCAAGGGAAGTAATAGCACCACTCTATTCTAAACCACAGAGCCTAGGGCTTGCTGATCAGAAGGTCGGTGGTTCGAATCCCTGCGATGGGGTGAGCTCACGTTGCTCGGTCCCAGCTCCTGCCAACCTAGCAGTTCGAAAGCACGTCAAAGTGCAAGTAGATAAATAGGTACCACTCCGGCGGGAAGGTAAACGGCGTTTCCGTGCACAGCTCTGATTCGCCAGAAGCAGCATAGTCATGCTAGCCACATGACCCGGAAGCTGTATGCCGGCTCCCTCGGCCAATAAAGCAAGATGAGCGCTGCAACCCCAGAGTCAGTCACGACTGGACCTAATGGTCAGGTGTCCCTTTACCTTTACCTTTTTTAAGGCAGTCTGAGGTGTGAGTGGTAGTGGAAGATAATGAGAAACATTCCCAAAGGCAGCAGACTGCTTCTTTCCTTCCTTGTTTCTTTCTTTCTTTCTTTCTTTCTTTCTTTCTTTCTTTCCTTCCTTCCTTCCTTCCTTCCTTCCTTCCTTCCTTCTTTCTTCTCTTCTCTTCTCTTCTCTTCTCTTCCTTCCTTCACTGCCCCCATTGTTTATCAATGAAAAGTGAATCAAGTGAGCCTTCAGAAGCCAGAAGAGGCAAATAGTTTTATTTTCTGTATATCTTTAATAGTATTCTGTATAATTCAAAAAATGAGGAGGGGCTGCTCTCTTTATTAAAAAAAAAAAAGGAATTAGTAAAAGAATTGGGGGGGGTTAAAAAGAAAAGAAAGGGAAAGTGGAAATGTGGAGGGGAGCGTGTGGATGAATTTTAATGCAATCAGAAAGCTGTAATAATGGTAATAAAGGAATACATTCAGACGTCAAGCGAGGGAGAAAAGGAGCAGGCCCCAGCAATGCCAGAATTTAAATCAGGCCTGCGCCACGCATTCTCTCCCACCCCCACCCCCCACCCCTTCAACTTTCTTCAAATGAAGGAAATGGAATTTTTAAGCACGGGCGAAAGAGGGATTAGCAATTGGCAGGTTTTGCAGCCTTTTGTCTTTTGGCGAATCCCATTTAATCACCGCCTTTAATATTAAGGAGGCAGTTGGGGAAAGCTGCGCCGTCTCTGGGTTCGGCGGGGCGGCTGGGGGGGGGGAGAGAGAGAATAGGATGATATACAGAGGGGGAAGTGAGATAACACAGAGACAGAGGCAACTTTAAGGAAGTGTTTCAATTACCTCTGCCGAAGTCTTTAAAAAACTGAAGTTTAATTTGATCTGAAATGTCGTCGCAAGTGCCGGCTCAACGATGAATGGAGGTGGAATTAGGTCTTCCCCATCTCTCTCTCCCCCCCCCCCAACCGCCGCCCTCTTTTCTCTTCCTTCCCTTTTCCTTTTAATCTTTCTTTCCTTGCATGTGCCGTTCCAGCAAGTCCCAGGAGATCCGAGGCTGGAATGGCACAGTGTATTAATGTCACAGCCTTTTTAGGTTTCAGGATGAGGGTTTCTTTTCTGCCTCCACCGCCCCCCCCTCCCTAAGCCCCTATAGGTCAGCCGTTGAAATGAGTTTAGGTGCTGAAACTTATTTCCTTGACACACCAGCCTTCGCTCGTCTGACCCTGCAGAGGGTGTCAGGAATCTTTGAAGATTTGCTCTGAGCGGGTGTGAAAATCCCACTGTTCGCAGGCTTAGCCTATATCAAGGATTGCACAAATTGTGTGTGTGTGAGAGAGAGAGAGAGAGAGAGAGAGAGAGAGAGAGAGAGAGAGCAGAATTGACAGATTCGGCCATTCCTAGTGGAGTGTCAGTGAATGGAGCAAAAAGAAATGAATGGGAATGTGCTAACTCCAGCGCAAAGTATTCCAAACCTTAGATGTAGTGTGGTGTGGTGGTTAAGAGCGGTAGACTCGTAATCTGGTGAACCGGGTTCGCATCTCCACTCCTCCACATGCAGCTGCTGGGTGACCCTTCTTTGAAGTCTCTCAGCCCAGTGTTTGTTGTGGGGGAGGAAGGGAAAGGAGAATGTGAGCCGCTTTGAGACTCCTTAGGGTAGTGATAAAGCAGGATATCAAATCCAAACTCTTCTAGAATCATAGAATTGTAGAGCTGGGAGGGACCACTAGGATCATCTCCTCTGGTCCTCAGCAATGCAGGAATCTTTTGAGGCTCAGACCCACAACCCTGAGATTAAGCGTCTCATGCTCCACCAGCAGAGCTATCCCTGAATGTTGTTAACAACTGTATCCTGTGTAGTCATCAAGGAAGTTGAAGGCATGGTATACTTTTGCCTGGCTCAGGATTCTGCAGATTATGCAGCATCCGACTCCCTGTCTCTCGGTGGGGCTTTGTTGTCGGCACAGCCTACCAAGTTCACCCTTAAGAGGAGTCATTCTAAGCACCTGGCCAAATTGCTTCCAGGCATCAAGAATCTCTGTGTCTTTGGACCATTTCTGGAGCCATTTTCATGCAGTTCCCCAGTGAACCCAGGTTAGTTCTGGTTGCATCTTCTCCTTCCAGTGGGAGGAGCCAGTGTGGTGTAGTGGTTAAGAGCAGTAGTCTCATAATCTGGTGAACCAGGTTCGCGTCTCCGCTCCTCCACATGCAGCTGCTGGGTGACCTTGGGCTAGTCAAACTTCTCTGAAGTCTCTCAGCCCCACTCACCTCACAGAGTGTTTGTTGTGGGGGAGGAAGGGAAAGGAGAATGTTAGCCGCTTTGAGATTACTTTGTTGTTGTTGTTCAGTCGTTCAGTCGTGTCCGCCTCTTCGTGACCCCATGGACCAGAGCACGCCAGGCATGCCTATCCTTCACTGCCTCTCGCAGTTTGGCCAAACTCATGTTAGTAGCTTCGAGAACACTGTCCAACCATCTCATCCTCTGTCGTCCCCTTCTCCTTGTGCCCTCAACCTTTCCCAACATCAGGGTCTTTTCTAGGGAGTCTACTCTTCTCATGAGGTGGCCAAAGTACTGGAGCCTCAACTTCAGGATCTGTCCTTCTAGTGAGCACGCAGGGCTGATTTCTTTAAGGATGGATAGGTTTGATCTTCTTGCAGTCCATGGGACTCTCAAGAGTCTCCTCCAGCACCATAATTCAAAAGCATCAATTCTTCGGCGATCAGCCTTCTTTATGGGATTACTTAGGGTAGTGATATAGCCGGATATCAAATCCAAACTCTTCTTCTTCTCTTCTTCCTGATGTTTAGCCAGAATCTCCTTCCTTGTAATTTGAATCAATTGGTTCAAGTCCTGCTGTTCCGGCGGGTCGGACCCATACCAATGAATTCAAATTGCAAGGAAGGTGTTTCTGACTAAATGCTAGGAAGAACTTTCCGGTGGCAAGAGCTGTTCAAGAGTGGAATGGAGGTGGTATGGGCTCTCCTTCCCTGGATGGCCATCTGTCAAGGGTGATTTAGTTGTGATTCCTGCATTGCAGGGGGTTGGACTGGATGACCCTTGGGTTCCCTTCCAACGCTACAATTCTATGGTTCGATGGTTCTATGAGTCTAACCTTTGTTCACCAAGCCAGTCTTGTGAACGGTTTGACATGCAGCCAGCTTGTTCTATGAAAAATCTGGAAGAAACTTTCAAACCAAGACCTGTTGGCGGGTAACTGGCACATCACCTCCAATGCCCACCAAACTGTTTTGAGAATGAGCCCCTCCTTGCAACCACGCTATCTTGTGCCTGACTGAGAGACGTGACTGGGCAAATCACCAGAGCAGAAACTGCGTTCTGTTCGAGCCCTTGCACTCGGCTCATCTCCGACACCAGTCTCTCAAATTAAGGATAACCGAAGGTGGCCGAGAAATGCCTCCAGTAAATCACTCGCTTTGAACTAGTTTCACATCCCTCTAGTGAGAACTTGGATGGCGATAAAGAAGCCTGTGATTTAAGGGGAAAGGGTGGAAATGCATTTCTTCGCCGGTCTCGGGCTGCATCGATCCTGCCGTTGAGTAAGTCAGAATGTCTGGAGTGCGCCAGAGGGCAGAGTGCAAGAGGTCAACAGAATGGAATTCCAGGCTCTTCTGAGAGAGAGAGAGAGAGAGAGAGAGAGAGAGAGAGAGAGACCCACCTTTAGAGACAGGAAGTTGGATGCTACAGACCAGAATCAGCCAAATGCCCCTGAATTTACCAGTTGCTGGAAAGCGCAGATGGAGAGAGCATTGTTGCATTCAGGTCCTATTTGTGTTGTTCCCATGGACAGTCATGAAGGAGAAGGCTTCAAGCCATGATAGCTATGTTCTGCTTCTTTGGTAGGCAGCAGTGATGCTTCTGATATCAGCTTCTGGGAACCACAGGATGCATACCCTCCAAGGTAACACAGAGAGAGAGAGAGGCTACGTCCACACATTTACATTATAAAGTACGTGGCTATCCCCACAAAATTCTGGCAACTGTTATTCGCTAAAGGTGCTTGGAATAGTAGCTCTGTGAGAGGTCAACCATGGTTCCCAGCAGTGTCATTTTTCTAGAAGAAGAGCTGCCAGAACTCACCATGAACGCCTTCCTTGTTCTCTGAGAATGGCAATGGCCTCCAGGATTCTTTGGGGAAAGCCATTTCCTTTAAATATACCCTGTTTCCCCTTTTTTAATACGTAGTCATAAAGTAAGCCATGGCAGGGTTTTTTTACCTTTGTGAGAAGTAAGACGTACCCCAAAAGTAAGCCGTGGTGCCGCCATTGTTCCTGTCGCCTCCTCAGCCCCTCCTGCGTGCGCAGGGAGCCAGCGAACCAGTGAGAGGCACGGGGGTAACGCGCCTCTTGCAGAGTTCTGCCCCGCCTGCTTAGCGCGCAGGGAGAGGCGCGCGCGGGGGGGGGAGACGCCTCTTCCTGCCCTGCCTGTTCCCCGTGCGCAGGGAGCCAGCGAACCAGCGAGAGGTGCGGGGGTAGGGGGAATGCGCCTCTTGCGGAGTTCTGCCCCGCCTGCTCAGCCCACAGGGGGAGGCTGTACCGTACCATAAAAATAAGACATCCCCCGAAAAGAAGCCACCCTGTGTTTTTTTGAGGGAAAAAAATTATAAGGCGGTATCTTAAAAAGGGGGAAAGACGGTATGTGTTAAATGTTTGGTGTAGATGTGACCCAAGTATGATGTGTCATAATCCAGGGGTGGGGAGCCTGTGACCCTCCAGATGTTATTGGACTCCAACTCCCATCAGCCCCAGCCAGCAAGGCCAATTGACAGGGATTATGGTCATTGTAGTCCAGCCACACTGCAAGGGCTACAGGTTCCCCGGCCCTGTTGTCAGGCATTTGGGCTATGCATGGATAAATGTGGAGTAGCTGACCCCTCCTTCCTTCCTCATTCACAGCCACTAATCTTCCTTCCTTCCCCAGTTGTTACTTGGTTTGTCTGGAAAGATTCTGTTTTTTCTCATTATCCCTACACTTGGAGTTTGTACACATGCCTCCGTACAGGCGAAGCTCGCATCCATTTATATGATAATGCAATGAGGGGCGAGCCTGATTCTGCTGCCAGCGCTTTCTTCTGCCCCACAATTCCTGTGACCTTCTTGTCACTGGTCCAGCCGGACATCTCCATCTCCTTCCTCTCCGTGCCTAGTTAATTGGTGATTCGCACCTCCTGTTTAGCCTGTACCTCTTGCATTTCGTGTGTGTGCGCTGCCTTGTTCTCCCAGCCCGTCTGACACCTCTGCCTCGCAACTCCTCATAAAAACAGAACATTTAAATACAAATAGAACAAGGAATAATTTAACCTCAGTTTGCACCAGGGAAGGTGCCGGGACTTCCTATAAACACCAGGAGCTCGGTTTTGAAAACGCTGCATATTTAAATCTGACGAGATCACAGGGTGGGTGGGTGGCAGCCACCAGCCCTACTGAAAGGCAAGCAGAGAGTGGGCAGGGAGAAAATCTGAGGGGCACCACCAACGATTGGGACCCTTGACAGCCAGAGGACTGATTCAGGAAGGCAAGGTGTTTCTGAGAATTTGGCACGCTTTGCACCAGGGACCATGGCATGGCATTCAAAGGGACAAGGAAACTTATTCAGCCTGACAGATATACTCCCTCCTCGGTTCTAGTAAGGCTACATACATACCATAATTTAAAGCACATTTTGTTGTTGTTTAGTCGTTTAGTCGTGTCCGACTCTTCGTGACCCCATGGACCAGAGCACGCCAGGCACTCCTGTCTTCCACTGCCTCCCGCAGTTTGGTCAGACTCATGTTGGTAGCTTCGAGAACACTGTCCAACCATCTCGTCCTCTGTCGTCCCCTTCTCCTTGTGCCTTCCATCTTTCCCAACATCAGGGTCTTTTCCAGGGAGTCTTCTCTTCTCATGAGGTGGCCAAAGTATTGGAGCCTCAACTTCAGGATCTGTCCTTCCAGTGAGCACTCAGGGCTGATTTCCTTCAGAATGGATAGGTTTGATCTTCTTGCAGTCCATGGGACTCTCAAGAGTCTCCTCCAGCACCTTAATTCAAAAGTATCAATTCTTCAGCGATCAGCCTTCTTTATGGTCCAGCTCTCACTTCCATACATCACTACTGAGAAAACCATAGCTTTAACTACACGGACCTTTGTTGGCAAGGTGATGTCTCTGCTTTTTAAGATGCTGTCTAGGTTTGTCATTGCTTTTCTCCCAAGAAGCAGGCGTCTTTTAATTTTGTGACTGCTGTCACCATCTGCAGTGATCATGGAGCCCAAGAAAGTAAAATCTCTCGGCCAGTAAAGTGAGTTGAGCACCACAACCCCAGAGCCGTCCATGACTGGACTTAACGGTCAAGGGTCCCTTTACCTTACTTCTTCCAAATAATCCTCAGAGGTGGATTTAGGGCAGTGATTGTAGTGCAGGAGGAAACTGGGTGCACAGCTAAGGAACACACCTTCTCAACATGTCCAGCTTGGGGAAGGAGGTGTGAGGGCTCTGACAGGGTCCTAGCCTTGACACAAATATGCCAGCTTTGCCTCCAACTTCCCCTGCACCTCCCTCAACCTTCCCACATGGAGCAGGGAGTTCTGAAGGGGACATGTCATCAACAGTCAGCCATCAACCCTATATGGTCATAGCTCCTTGTTCTGAAGAGGCTCCTACACACAATCAGCCAAATATCATTGCAAGTCCTTATCCTGTGTTGGTTGACAGGAGCTGGAGCAAGCCAAGGCATCCTGGGGCAGACCAACACACGTGTCTTCATGTTCCCAATGTGCATTATTCCTTGAATGCTCGAACAGGGCTAGAGAGGGTTAACACATGCATATTTCTTCACTTATTCGTTTTGGGGGGAAAGAAAGAAAGCCTCGAGAATTTGTTTACTTATTGACAAGTATTTATTTAAATCAGTTACATCTGTTCTGTAGATGTCTCCAGAGAGAGGGGAGGGGGGTTTGCCGCTCATGAACATTTACATAGTATTTAATGAACTATAAATTAAGCATTTATGCATCGTGTAGAAAGAGCTCTCTTAAATGCAGCAATAGTCTATCTTTTTTTAATAAAAAAAACACTTTTTTTTTAAATGCCTATAGTGAGATTGCAAAACTTGGAACTGGTTCAGACTATATAAAACTGGGATGTTCAAATTATCCATTCTTAGTGGCCTCTCTGTTTCCTGTCCTTTTACCCAGACCTTCATTCAGAGCCAGATCTGCATTTTGCCAGGCTACTGGACACTTTACTTCTGATCAGACGTGGTAATAAAGTTGGCACCACTTGGCACTGAGAGCTTTTAGCTGTGGGGAACATGGAGCTGGCTGTGGCATTGAACGCAAACCTCAAATACCAATGTAGCATGAACTCATGGAACACCTCTGCAGTAATGTTTGTGCTGCAGACGTTGGTCTGATCTAGCATTGCCTTTTCACAGGGAACCCTTAGGCTTCGTAAGACTGTAGGGATGGATCTAGAAAACTCAAGTAAAGAACCTGCAGCCCTACACCAATCTATGCCATCACCTCCAGGCTGTCAGTAATTTGCTGGAGGGATTCATGCACATACTGGAAACTGTGGTTTGTGCAATTGAAGTGGACGAATGCAATGTCACCTTAGTGCACTAAATCCACTTATTTGTGGTTAGGATAGGGATCAGGAAATGCACTGAACAGATGAGCATAGCTGTCAACTTTTCCCTTTTTCAAAGGGAAATTCCCTTATGCCGAATAGGATTCCTCACATGAAAAGGGAAAGGTTGACAGCTATGCAGATGAGGAATTAAAGAACCTTTTAATGAGGGCGAAAGAGGAGAGCGCAAAATATGGTCTGAAGCTCAACATCAAAAAAACTAAGATCATGGCCACTGGTCCCATCACCTCCTGGCAAATAGAAGGGGAAGAAATGGAGGCAGTGAGAGATTTCACTTTCTTGGGTTCCATGATCACTGCAGACGGTGACAGCAGTCACGAAATTAGAAGACGCCTGCTTCTTGGGAGAAAAGCAATGACAAACCTAGACAGCATCTTAAAAAGCAAAGACATCACCTTGCCAACAAAGGTCCATATAGTTAAAGCTATGTTTTTCCCAGTAGTAATGTACGGAAGTGAGGGCTGGACCATAAAGAAGGCTGATCGCCGAAGAATTGATGCTTTTGAATTCTGGTGCTGGAGGAGACTCTTGGGAGTCCCATGGACTGCAAGAAGATCAAACCTATCCATTCTTAAAGAAATCAGCCCTGAGTGCTCACTAGAAGGACAGATCCTGAAGCTGAGGCTCCAATACTTTGGCCACCTCACGAGAAGAGAAGACTCCCTAGAAAAGACCCTGATGTTGGGAAAGATTGAGGGCACAAGGAGAAGGGGACGGCAGAGGATGAGATGGTTGGACAGTGTTCTAGAAGCTACTAACATGAGTTTGGCCAAACTGCAAGAGGCAGTGAAGGATAGGCGTGCCTGGCGTGCTCTGGTCCATGGGGTCACGAAGAGTCGGACACGACTGAACGACTGAACAACAACAACAACAATGGCAATTCTTTAAAAAGTGCAAGCAAATCAGGATGAATGCTCACTATCGTATAACCTCCCCACAAACAAACTCAGTAAAGGCTTTGTCTAACCTGCACATAAGTTCCATGCAAGTAAATCAGGATGCTCAAATGTTTAGCTCTCAATTGAGTCCCTTATGCTAGAGAGGATGTCAGCAGTTAGGTTCATATTTCCTTATGCGGTGGGAATGCAAATCTGTAAAAAGATTTTGGAAAATCACCTTTGAAAAAAGTTTCTTCCGTTACGGGGCAGGTGATACAACCTGATCCCAGGCTAGCTTTATTAAATCTTTTTATAGATGGACATAAAAATTATTGTTTAAGGACCTACTAATCTTCCCCCCCCCCCTGTCTTCAGCTAGAAATATAACAACACAATCTTAGGAAACAGCTGCTAACTTAACTCTTAGAGGTGTGGAATATAGCCCTTCTGGAGAAAATTAAGAGGCATCTTAGAGCACTCAGGAAAACAAAGGCCGAAAACAATGTTGAAACTGTATGGCACATCGTGTTCATTCAGTACACCAGAAAGGACAATGTTGTCTCCTCATCTCCAGCTCCCCATAGCTCACTCTGGGACAACCAGTTAAGACAGAGTAGGAGACAGCTCACAGATGTAATCAGTTCTAAACTAAGGTTACCAGATTTTTTTTCAATGAATCTGGGGACACTTTTCAACTTCCTACTAAATAGATCAGGGGTCAGTAACCTTTTTCAGCCGTGGGCCGGTCCACCATCCCTCAGAGCATGTGGTGGGCCGGACTATTACTTTGAAAAAAAATATATGAACGAATTCCTATACCCCATAAATAACCCAGAGATGCATTATAAATAAAAGCACACATTCTACTTATGTAAAAACACCAGGCAGGCCCCACAAATAACCCAGAGGTGCATTATAAATAAAAGGACACATTCTACTCATGTAAAAACACGCTGGTTCCCGGACCGTCCGCGGGCCAGATTGAGAAGGTGATTGGGCCGCATCCTGCCCACGGGCCTTTGGTTGCCTACCCCTGAAATAGATGGATTTTGTCAGGGGACTGATTTGTAAATCCAGGGATGTCTGGTAGCCTTATTCTAAACTATTTACAAACTTACTTGATGCTTGACTGAATCATTTGCATTGTGTATGCATGGAATGTTCCTTGGAGTGTGGGTGTTTGTGGATCATTATACATATTTTTAGAAACTGAATTGAAACATGGCAGAGACTGGCATAGTTTTAAGAAATATGGTTTATTCACCTATTTACACCTTCCGTCTGCACGGAGGGATTCCAGAACTTACAGCATGGTCATTTCAAGAGGGATTTGTCCCCCACTGCAGTGCAGCCAGTCTCTCTGCCTGGTCTCAGGTGTCTTTTGCAAATGGTCTTCCTTACAAGTGAAATTCTGGGCAATATATTTGCCACACCTTGAATACATTTGGAGGAGCTGTTAGGAGGGTTCAGATAAAACAGCATCCAAGTCTATTCCACTAACCAAGAGCTGCCCATCCTGCGATATAAGAGATCCACTTGGGCACTATTTGGTCATTTCCAAATCTGCCCTTGATTGCTGTGCCCATCTCAAGGTTTATCTGCTTTCCAATCCCTTCCGAAATATGGTAAGCATCTCTTAATTTTGTTCCAGAAGACAGAAAACTCTTTGTGGGTATGCTCAACAAACAGCAATCAGAAGACGACGTGCGCCGGCTATTCGAGGCATTTGGCAATATCGAGGAATGCACGATCCTTCGGGGACCAGATGGCAACAGCAAAGGTAAGTGTGGCGGAGGAAGGAGCCGGCCCAAACTGCACCAGCTGAAATGACTCCTGCTCAGGTGAGGAGCCGTCGAACGAGCAAGCCTCTTCATTGTGAGATGGGCAGGTTCAGTTTAGCATGTTGTGGAAGAGCCCTTCCCCACCAGAGCCCACGAGGTGGAATGTGAAACTAATAAAAGCTGCAACATAATGATACGGGCAAGGACTGCAGCTCCCCAGCACAATGCCTGCTTGGCATGCAGAAGGTCCCATATTCAATCCTCAGTATCTCTAGGTAGGGATGGAACAGACACCCCTGCCTGAATCCTTGGAGAGTTCTGAGCTGCATGGAGCAACAGGCTCACCTGTGGTCTTCCTTAGGTTATTTTAGGTACCAGGGAGACATATTGGTATTCCTTGCAGCCTTTTAATTCTTTGTGCATTCCAGATCTCTGGCACTTAGTATTTTCCTCCTGCTAGTTTTATGTAGACTTATGCTGACAGTGGCATGGATGTTATATTGATATTGGCAATTTCCAGGGTGAAAATCTCTCTCTCTCTCTCTCTCTCTCTCTCTCTCTCTCTCCCTCTCTCTCTTCCCCCCCCCATTAAAGTTGGGTGCTCCCCACTTTACACAATTTCATTTATGCACATGGGGGCCTGAAGCGTAACCCCCACATAAGTGGGGGGGCACCTTTATTGCACCAAGTTGATTGGATGGAGGGAAGGAGTGTTTTGATTACTATTCATTGAACAATTCTCCCCACCTGCAGTTTATATATTTTCAGGTGGGCATTTTTTTAAAAAAGCCCTGCAAATATTTGGTTCAACCACTGACATTTTGTCATTTGTAGAGTTTGCAAACTAATTTGACATGTAATCTGAGGTTCGTTTCTTTCCCCTAGCCGTTATCTGTCGGCTCGTTCAGTTTGGATAGGGACCCCTTCCTTCTCTCGGCATTAAATATTGATCTTCTCGTATTATATCATCATGTGCAAGAACCCGAAAGATTATTCCAGTCTTACTGAGGGAGTTCATATGTCAGCAGCTGTTTTGAGAGGTGACCGCATTCACAGACATCAATTCTGTCAGGCAGAGGAGAGAAGTCTTGCCAACCATGACATATTAGAGAATCCTAAAATTGCAGAGTTGGAAGGGGTCCAAGGGTCATCTAGTCCAACCGCCTGCAGCGAGATAGAAAAGTTGCATTAAGTCAGATCTCTTGAGCTTTCCCCACAAGACCCTGAGAAATAAGACGTAAAAGTTAAAACTACACATCCCAATCAAAGAACTGAGAAACAGGGACTCAATAACTACAAATGATGCTCACCAGTGGTTATAGTCTCTGTTTTAGAGCTCTGTAAGTGGGTGGCGCTGTGGGTTAAACCACAGAGCCTAGGGCTTGCTGATCAGAAGGTCAGCAGTTCGAATCCCCGCGACGGGGTGAGCTCCCGTTGCTCGGTCCCAGCTCCTGCCAACCTAGCAGTTCAGAAGCATGTCATAGTGCAAGTAGATAAATAGGAACTGCTCCGGTGGGAAGGTAAACGGCGTTTCCGTGAGCTGCTCTGGTTCGCCAGAAGCGGCTTAGTCATGCTGGCCACATGACCCGGAAGCTGTACGCCAGCTCCCTCGGCCAATAATGCGAGATGAGCACCGCAACCCCAGAGTCGGTCACGACTGGACCTAACGGTCAGGGGTCCCTTTCCCTTTACCTTTAAGCACTTTGAGGCTCACTCCGTGTGAGTGAGTTTTCCTGAAAATAGGAAAGTGTGAAAGCTGCTTTGACAGGTACACCACTGCACATCAGGCACCATTGCATGTCACTTGACAGGCACCATTGCATGTCAGCTAACCCAACAGCACTGGGTATCGAGCAGAGAGATCCAATATTTGACAAATGCTCGCATATTTAGAGAATATCTGAATAACACTCAGTAACAGCATTTGTAAAGGAGACTTTATGGCATCAAATTTGTAGCATTACAAGCTGGTTCGATTTAAAACGTTCTTCCCCTCCTTCTGAGGGACTAGCAAAGGAATCATAAACACTGATTTATTCTTAAATAATGGTGTCCGCATTTTGAAAAATCAACATGCCCTCTTGAACAACGTCAATGTATAGAACAGCGATGGTTGGAAAATAACTTAATGCGGCTCGATAAAATCCCCTCTTGCTTTCTGATCCTCTACCACAATGTTTCTGTCTCTGCAACTATGGGGGCTAGAAAATGACTTTTTATAAAATGTGAAAGCTGTGACTCATGGGGGTCAGGTAAGACCACACGTTGCCAGATGCTGAACTAAGGTGAAGGCTTGGAAAAAAAGGATTCAGGTTACACTGAGGTGTGAGTGCTGCTCTTTCCATTGATAGGATCATAGAACTGTAGACTCGGAAGGGACTCCTAGGATAATCTGATCCAACCATTCCATGCGTTCCACCTTCTTATATCTTTTTCCTCTTCTTTTTTCCCTACAGGGTGCGCGTTTGTGAAATATTCCTCACATGCGGAAGCGCAGGCCGCCATCAATGCCTTGCACGGAAGCCAGACAATGCCGGTGAGGACTAGTCTCTTTGTTGGGCAAATAATTCCAGGTCATGGATCCAAAATGCTTGAGTAGTCATTCCGTTGGAGCTGGCTACTGAAGGTAGTTTTTCGTATGCTGCCAAAGTAGCCAAGACTTCCAGTCACTGAGCGATTGGGCAAGATGTACATTCCTGGGTTGTAACACCTGACTTTCTAGAATCATAGAAACGTAGAGTTGTAGAGCTGGAAGGGACCCTGAGGATCATCTAGTCCAACCCCCTGCAATGCAGGAATATGCAGCTGTCCCGTACAGGGATCAAACCTGCAACCTTGGCATTATCAGCTAACCAACTGAGATACACACACCACCACTACCGCCACCTTTTATTCAAAGACCCCAGGGTTGTGTACAACCTTAAGAACGTAATTTATGGGGGATAATAGTAAAAGCACAGCAAAATAATAAAGCACAGCATAATAATAAGATAATTGCAATAACAGTTCTCCCACATTTGACAGGTCGTAGATATCATAATGGCCGAAGGCGTGGGTAAAGGGTGAGGGAAAATCCAGTTACGTTGCCCCTCCATCAAGGCTCACACTGTTGGAATAGAACTGAGTATAGCATGTGCTTTCAAGAATTTTAGGGCTCTTCCCAGGACCAAGTTATCACGGACAATGACTCCCATCCCAAATGGCGCCATTGGAGGGCATGACCAGATCACATGCTTCAGCCCTGTGGTAGGGTACCACAGTGTGAGCAGGTGTCTATGGGTGCAAGACATTTTTGACAAAGGCAATGGGAAGTCCCAATATGTCCCAAATACAATGAGCGAAACCTTAGACATGCCAACACTGCCATGGTATCAAGTATGGGGGGCAGTCCAGCTCTCTTAGCTATTCACACCAGATTTCGCTTAACACAAGAGGATCTTATAAGGGTAGATTGTGGGTTATGGATCAAGGTGATCCAGTCTTCTAATAGACCTGGTGTTTCAGAGGCGCTTAAAGCTGCCAGGTCATAAGTAGTAGTAGTAGTAGTAGTAGTAGTAGTAGCAGTAGTAATAATAATAATAATAATAATAATAATAATAATAATAATAATAATTTATTATTTATACCCCGCCCATCGGGCTGGGTTTCTCCAGCCACTCTGGGCGGCTTCCAACAAAACACTAAAATACATTAATCAACCAAACATTAAAAGCTTCCCTAAACAGGGCTGCCTTCAGATGTCTTCTAAAAGTCTGGTAGTTGTTGTTCTCTTTGACATCTGATGGGAGGGCGTTCCACAGGGCGGGTGCCACTACCGAGAAGGCCCTCTGCCTGGTTCCCTGTAACTTGGCTTCTCGCAGTGAGGGAACCACCAAAAGGCCCTCGGAGCTGGACCTCAGTGTCCAGGTAGATCGATGGGGGTGGAGACGCTCCTTCAGATATACTGGACCGAGGCCGTTTAGGGCTTTAAAGGTCAGCACCAACACTTTGAATGGTGCCCGGAAACATACTTAGCAGAAACTAAGAGGCTTAGACATTCCAAATGCTGCCACTCTGCCGAAGTGGGCAAGCTGAACTGATTCACACACACACCCAAAAAAGAGGGGGGAAACATTGCCATCTGCACTCGCCAACTGGTTTAGCGAAGACAGCAGCTCTGTCGCCCATTGATTCCACAGAACCACTTGCCCCCAATTTTCATGCAGAGGGTAACACCACAAAGCAAGTAAACGGGAGCAAGTTCCATAGCTCTATGTGCTGAATCTTCCACAAATCCAGTTCTGTTGGACCTTCATTCTGTAAAAGAGAGAGGAGTCCCCATCTCTTCTCTCCTGCCTCCCCAGTTCTTCCAATTCAGTTCAGCCAATTTCAGCCTTGCTCTCCCCATCCTCATGTTCTGCCAACGGGGGCATGCATCATCATTCCTGTCAGGTCTTGAGCCGTTTGCTCCTGAGGCAGGCTCCTGCTCCTCCACAGCTGTCAGGATTATTGCTGCACTGTGGCTCCCTGTTCACACAGCATATGCTACCTAATGGTTTCCAAAAAAAAGGCAACTTTCTTTGATGAAAGTTTCATTTCTCTTTCCTCCTCCCCTGGAAGCCAGGCTGCCTTGCACCCGCCATGTTTCCTGTAGTCCCCCTGTAGGTCAATAATGTCAGAATCATCATGTTGAGTTCCATCAAAGGACCCTTCACCGAGAGGCAATGGGTATCCTTTGCGTGCCAAAATTCACAGGTTCAACCCCTGGCAACTCAGGGAGCAGAGCTGCCAGTAGAAGTTCTCTGTTGTTGTTTTCATAATTTTTCAATTAGTTTTCAAACCATTTAACCAACTGAAGTCAATTCCAATACAGTATTCCCTTAAGATTTTGACTTCCCACCCTTACTTCCATGATGTTGCTATTCAAATCGCTCATCTTCTGCCATAAATGTAATATTTCACTAAAACATATGCCCTACATTACATTCCTTTATCATTCTCCCTTTTTCTTTTTGCATACATACCGGTAAAGAAAAATAAACACACAAACATACAAATATACAAACTAATACACAGACCTACAGACTGAGAATAAAATACGTCATTCTTATAGTTTTCACAATATAATCTTCACACATAAACTTATAATTTCATAGACAAATTAAGATTATTATTAATAATATATATCCTAATATTATCAAAATTTCATTAACCGTTCCTTTTGGAGAAAGAAACTAAGTTACAAACATTATATATATGTAGCTGACTTCCCTATTACCACTCTCCACTAGCAATGTACATAATTATAACTAAAGAAAGATAAGTTATAGACATTGACACTTCTTCTAAGAGCCCTATATATTCTTATTATACAAGAGTTAGTCCAACCAATGTTCCATGTAGGTGTAACACCTTCATTTTAGACGACATTCATTTTAGATAACATTCCTTCATTCTTCATTGAATTTGTTTTTGTTTTTGCCAAAATAAAATAAATTAAGATAATTCCAGGTCAAGTTTTAATCATTCCTTTATCATTCTCATTCCTTTGCTTGTATTTCAAGTTCTGCCTGCGATTTCATTTCATATTTTCTCAGATCATCCAAAAAGGGTCTCCATTCTTCTGCAGGCATTTCTCCTTTTTGGTCTCTTACTTTTGCTGTCAGTTTCGCCACCTCCATGTAGTCCAATAATATCCAAGTCCACTCCTCTTTCGTTGGAACTTCTTTCCATTTCAGTGCGTACAGAATTCTGGCTGCGGTAGTACCATGCATAAACAGTTTGGCCAACTTTTGGGGGGACCTCTGTCCCTATTAGGGACGCGGGTGGCACTGTGGGTTAAACCATAGAGCCTAGGACTTGCCAATCAGAAGGCCGGCGGTTCGAATCCCCGCGACGGGGTGAGCTCCTGTTGCTCGGTCCCTGCTCCTGCCAACCTAGCAGTTCGAAAGGACGTCAAAATGCAAGTAGATAAATAGGAACCGCTCTGGCGGGAAGGTAAACGGCGTTTCCGTGCACTGCTCTGGTTCGCCAGAAGCGGCTTTGTCATGCTGGCCACATGACCTGGAAGCTGTACGCCGGCTCCCTCGGCCAATAATGCGAGATGAGCGCCGCAACCCCAGAGTCGGTCACGACTGGACCTAATGGTCAGGGGTCCCCTTACCTTTACCTGTCCCTATTAAATATGCTTCAGCAGATAGTTCTGGACTAGAGATGGACATAAGAAGATCCCTGATGGATCAAGCCAATGGGGACCCACTGGGTTCAGCATCCTGTTCTCATGGTGGCCACCCAGGTTCCCATGGCAATCCATCAAGCAAGACTTGAGTTCATGAGCACTCTCCCCAGTTGTAATTCCCCTGCAGCTGGTATTCAGAGATATACTCCCTGAGAATTGGGTGGGGGATAATCCTTGCAGTAAACGACATAGCTCAGTCGGTAGAACATGAGATTCTCATTCTCAAGGTCATGGAATCGAGTCCCACATTGGCCAAAAAGATTCCTGCATTTCAGAGGGGTGGATTAAATGACCCTAGTGGTCCCTTCCAACTCTACAATACTATGATTCTATGAAGAAAACACGTGTGTTGGGGAGAAGGCTCAGGATAGGCTAATCTCCCTGGCATTTTTCAGTGTACAAGATTATTGGGTTTCTTCCCCATGGAAGAAACCGGCATGCTCCTCTGCCCCCACTAATGCTCTTCCAGCATGATCCTGGCAATGTGTAGGCTAATGTGCATGAACCACCCTCAGTTTTACACAAACACACATGTACATGCCACAGGATTCAACCCTATGTAATGAACAAGGAAAGGACCATTAGTCATTTGTTTTTGAAGAAGGAGATATGTGGGTTAAGCCTAGGGATGCACGGCTCTATCAATTTTGGTTCTCTCCATTTCTTGCTTTTGTGCCTTCGCTGGTTCCTTCATGTATGGACTTGACTACTCCCTCCTGTTGCCCAGCAGATTAAAAAAAGGTTTCTGGGCCAGAGGGTGATGTTTCTGGGGGAGAAATTCAACTTTGTTTGCATTTTAATGAGAAACAACCTAAGATGCAAACTGAGAATACCTACACCCTTTTAGAACGTGGCTCTTTTGGGGGGGGTTATTGGGTTATTGTTTTTGGTTTGATTTTATATGTTGTGGTCTTGTTTGTGAACCACCCTGAGACCTCCAGGTATACGGCGGTGTATAGACTGAAATAATGATAATAATAATAACAACAACAACAACAACACCTACAAAACGCAAAGCGAAACACACCCACCCTTCTAAATTCACACTTCTCTGAATTTTGTGGTGCAGTTCTCCAGCCAGGCACAAAAATACATAGCTTGGGGGGGGGGGGATGCCTAAAATGCACAAATTAGTGAAAATAGCATGCATATGCACCTTATATTAAGGGGAATTGATTGCTGAACTATGCATAGTAGCCAAAAACTGCATGCAAAACTGTTTATATCAGGAGGCTGCAGAAATGTGGAGACTGGGAAAATGAGAAAGAGACAGAAATTGAAGAAGATTCACCCATCCCTTAAAAAAGAAGAAAATAGCCACAGAAGTGATATTTGGCTCGCAGACACAAGCATCCAAAGATGGAAGCACCACTCTGGGAGAGTTCCTGCCAACCTGTAACTCTCCAGAAGTTTTGGACTACAACTCCCATCATCCCCTGCCAGCGCTGGCTGGGCATGATGGGAGTTGTAGTCAAGATCATCTGGAGAGCACCAGGATAGCGAATCTGGCTATAGGAAAGCAGGCTATGCGATCTCGATTAAGTTGTATCCTGCAAAAGGGGGAGCAGGGAGAGCGGCACGCATTGTATATGCACCGTGGAGCCAAACCGCTAAGTTGGCAGAAAAAACTGCCTGACAAGGAGGATCACAATGGTCCTTGGCAGTGTCAGGGCCACGGGTGCCGTAGATCAGCACTGATATATATTTTAACAATTATTTTGATATAAACCGCTCCAAACTCAAGAGGCGCCATGTAAATGGGAAGCAGTGGGGCTTGTAATTAGATTTGTGTACACTTTCATAAATTGCTGGGAAGCATCAAAGGCTGTGGCACACTTTATATATCCTTCTTCTGTTAATTGAACAGTTGATGTGTGGATGGGAAAAAGTGTTGGCTTTGCGGAGTACTATTTACAGACCCGCTGACAGCTGCGCCGCGAAAATTAACAGGAACAGAGCAGCCTCAGCCTCAGCTCCTCACCAGAAGGGACTGGTTTCAGATGGAATGGTTGCGCTCCTGGGGAGGGAGGGGGACTGTTGTCGCCTCACTCTAAGAACTTAAGAAGTGTCTTGCTGGATCAGGCCAAAGACCCATCTTAGAATCATAGAATCACAGAGTTGGAAGAGACCACAAGGGCCATCCAGTCCAACCCCCTGCCAAGCAGGAAACACCATCAAAGCATTCCTGACAGGTGGCTGTCAAGCCTCTGCTTAAAGACCTCCAAAGGAGACTCCACCACACTCCTTGGCAGCAAATTCCACCGTCGAACAGATCTTGTTCCATCTTCCAGGAGCCAGCCCTTTAGCTATCTGATGATGGCTATCATATCTCCTCTCAGGCTAAACATACCCAGCTCCTTCAACCATTCCTCATAAGGCTTGGTTTCCAGACCCGGAAGAAATCCTTCCTTTTTTTCTGCCCTGAGTCTTCCAACATTGGATATCCATGAGTTCTAGAGTTCAGAGAGGCAAAGGACAAAACTTTCTGTGTCTACTTTATCAGTCAAAACAAAATAAAATAAAAAAAAAATCCTTCCAGTAGCACCTTAGAGACCAACTAAGTTTGTTCTTGGTATGAGCTTTCGTGTGCATGCACACTTCTTCAGATACCACACGAAAGCTCATACCAAGAACAAACTTAGTTGGTCTCTAAGGTGCTACTGGAAGGAATTTTTTTTATTTTATTTTGTTTTGACTATGACAGACCAACACGGCTATCTACCTTTAACTGGAACTACTTTATCAGTGTCATGCAAAATTTTATGCACATCTGTCATGTCCCCCTGTTCCTCGGCTCCTCTCTAAATTTTGTTGTTGTTGTTCAGTCGTGTCCGACTCTTCGTGACCCCATGGACCAGAGCACGCCAGGCACGCCTATCCTTCACTGCCTCTCGCAGTTTGGTCAGACTCATGTTGGTAGCTTTGAGAACACTGTCCAACCATCTCGTCTTCTGTCGTCCCCTTCTCCTTGTGCCCTCCATCTTTCCCAACATGAGGGTCTTTTCTAGGGAGTCTTCTCTTCTCATGAGGTGGCCAAAGTACTGGAGCCTCAACTTCAGGATCTGTCCTTCTAGTGAGCATTCAGGGCTGATTTCTTTTAAAATGGATAGGTTTGATCTTCTTGCAGTCCATGGGACTCTCAAGAGTCTCCTCCAGCCCAAACGCTTCAACTTTTCCGAATGAAGGAGTCACTCCATCGCCTTGATCGTTTCAGCGGCCCTTTTCTGAACTTTTCCAGTTCTACCATGTGAGCGTGAGGTGACCAGAACAGTCTTCCCCCCTCTTCCATGAATTCACCCAGTTCCCCTTTGAAAGCTGCCTAGCCTGGGGCCATCACCATCTCCTGCGGCAGCAAATTCCACAAGTCAACAGTGCATCCTGCAAAAAAAGTTTTCCTCTCCTTCTTCCTTCCACTTTCTGGACTCAGAATAAGACATTCCACTGGGTGGCCCTTCCTTCTCATAGCCCCCACTAATATCTCATTGCATTCCCTGCTGGCCAGACAGCTAGTTAGCACCTCACATCACAATAATGGCTCTTAAAGCCTCTTGCGAGCGCATGGCGGTGTGTATGCATGTCCGTGAGTAGTTTTGTCCGCAGGACAACTTCCTCTCTCCTCACCCCACTCCCCGCTCCGCACGCCCTCCCTATTGTTCCATAAATGAACTAATAAATCAGATGTTCCTAAGCCCCGGAATAGAAAGCTAGTCAGCCCGGCCGCTTGACAGGGGGTATGAATCATCGCGGCTCTGAAGATGGCCTTTTGGGGCATAAAGACCTCATCCGATCTACTTTCCTTCTCTAGTCACATCTCGGAAACAGTTCAGGCATCTGGCAGGGCAGCTAAGAGGCCCAGGGGGACTTCACAGGCATCTTTTCTCTCCATCTCCCTCCTTCTCCCTCTCCCTCCCTCTCTCTCTCTCTCTCTCTCTCTCTCTCTTTCTCTTTCCTTCTGCGCCTCTCTCTCTCTCTCTCTGTTCCCCTTCAAAGTCTTCTGCCACTGCAGAATCCATTACGCCCAAATGGGATAAGTGGGAGATAGCCAATGGCAGGCCTCCCAGCCGCGCGGAAGACAAAAGGAGCTAATTGGTGCTCTAACGGCCTTTTATTGGCCTGTGGGGAGAAAGGGAGCTAAATCAGCAATACCTGGCGAGGAGGAAAGGGCTAGGAAGGCACAGGGGATGAGAAGATGCCGCACACACCAGCCTCTGGGCGATACTGCTCAGATTTAGATCCAGGGTGGCCCTACCGTTAGGTGGAGTGACACAGCTGCCTCAGGCAGCACATGCCGGGAGGCAGGGAGTGGCAGACGTTGTGGGAGAGACACAGCCAGCCCCAAAGTGGCCTGGCGACCTCAGGTGTGGTAGAGGACACTAGCTTTGAAGAAATAGTCAACTGCTACTCTGGCAGGCTTCTGCAAAATGGAATCAGGGGTGGGAGGGATCTTGTCCTTAACCTCAGCAGCAGGTGTCCTGGCCGTCTTGTACAATGTGCTGCCATCAACAGCCACAAGAGGCCCAGGTGTGATGCTGCTGTGTAATGATCTCTGGCAGGCAAGCAAGCCCCGAGAAGAAGTAATGACTCTCCAGCAGTTTTATGTACGTTTATTTACAAAAAAAACAAACAACACATTCAGAGCATGGCTTCTCGCCTGCTCGCATTGACAATAGTTGGCCAGTCTGAATCTTCGCCCCTCCCACAGCAGGAAGGATGCCAAACTCCCGCCCTTCCTCTCTTGCCCTTCTGTTGCCCTCTGATCTTATCCAGTCTCTTAGAATGAGGACTGAGAGGCTGGCCTCCGCCCTCCCCACTTCCACTCAGCACAGTCTCAGACCTCTGCTTATCTGCTGATTGCCTAGCAATGCTCTGTCTGCCTTCCAACTCTTCCTCTTCTTGAGAGCTAACAGAGTCGTCCCCGGGATCAAACTGCCCTTTCTCGACTCTGTCAGCCAGCTCTCATCTGCAGAGTTGGTCCCTTGTTCACTTAGTTCAATTTCTGAGTCTGACTCTTCCCCTGCACTCTGGGGGCCACGTTCCTGGCAGGCTGCACCTGTAATTACACAATTGGATATCCCTTTATTTTCTTCCTTGCTGGTGCAGCTGCAAAGTCCACAGTGCCTGGCTCCATCCCTGGGCACAGGCAGCAGCACCTCCTGGCATTATGTCCCGGGTTCTTCTGTTAGTGAGTCCTCCATCGGCTGATCTCAAAGTTGGGACCACCTGTCCAAAAGGCCTCACATCCCCTCCCCAGTCTGTTAGGCCTGGAGCTTCTGGTAGGACTCCTCAGAGACCTGCCAGGTTAGCTAAGAAGTCCAAGTGGTGTTGAAAGTCTCCCCTTCCCTCACTAACCCAGTTCCCATCAGTCCTAGCCAGTTGCAGAGTTGGAAGAGCCACTGGTTCCCCACCCCTGCATTGAGAGAAGGCAGAGGGATAGAAGTAGCTTGGACAGTAAAGGCAAGTGGTGGTCTATCTAGCTCAGGAATGAGGAACCTGTTTCCATCAGCCATTTTCAGGGGTGCTGACAAGTGTGCAGTGTGGGAAGGGGGACTGGAGTCTGACTTTGGAGATGAGGGCAGTGATTTGTGGGGAACAGCCAGGAGACAACAGGCATAGGCAGGGGAAGCTTCAAAGCTGGAGGGTGGAGCACAGAATAGGTCAGAAGAAAAGGAGGAAGAGACAGGTCAGGTAAGTGAAGGTAAGTGAAGGGCCAGCAGCTTTCCCATCCTCTCCTTTACCACTGTCTCCCAGAACCAGAAGGGGACTGAAGAGGGATGAGCAGAGGAAGCTTTTATGCAGGCATAGTCTCTGGCTGCATGTGTGCAGCCTGTTGGGGAATGTACATAAACTGGTGGAGGAGAAGTGATCCCCTGTTGCTGCAACTAGATTGGTGTGCATAGATATGCAGAGCTGTAAGTGCTATCTTTGACCAGAAAGAGTCAACTATCTGCCGTGTGCATTTATTTGAGCTCCTTGACAGCTGCAGTGATCAGAGATGATGGGGGATGCAGTTGAACATCTGGAGAGCCAAAGGTTCCACTAAGGGAAGTCAAGAGGCAAAGAGGTAGCTAGGGGTAGCAAAGGCAGGTGATGGTCTAGTTCAGGAATGAGGAACCTGTTGGACTTCAACTTCCCTCAGCCTCAGCCGGCATGGCCAGGGATTGGGGATGAAGTGAAGCATCTGAACATCTGGAGAGCCACACGTTCGCTGTCTCTGATGTAGACAGCACAGAGATGGACCGATGCGCCGACTCAGTTGAAAGCAGGTTCCCTTTGATACTTGGCAAAACTTTATTTTCAGCTAAAATGCACTCGCCTGTTCAATTAAAAATGAGGCAAAAATAAATAAAATCTGGGCTGTATTTCTGCAGATAACTATGGCGGTGGGGGCGGAGGCTGGGATCCAACAGCAGAGTCTTGCCCAAAGGCTGATCCAGAAATACAGCCTTGTATAAGGTGAGATTAGCAGTCCTCGGAGGCAGCTTCTCCCCTGGTTAAAGAGTGCAGAGTGACAAAGACAGAGCGAGGGACAGGGCACATCCATCCAGGAGCTGGAGTGACACAGCCTGTGGCGAACTCATCCTCCTTGGTTATGGGGCTCTTCGGGGAATATTGAAATAGCGAGAGCCGCTCAGAGGGGCTCCCTGAGTTATAATTTATTTGCAGAGTGCTTGATTTAAGTCTCCTCCCCAGTCTCCATTCCTTACTGGTTGTCACTGTGAGCCACAGTAATTACTTTCTGCCAGAGACGACTGAATTTTTTAACTTGCGGAGAAGTTGAGCCCGATTTTAATTGGGAAATGTGGGAGATGAGAGGGAATGTGGATGAGGGAATATTGATTAATATTTCCTATCCCAGCTTGTGCTAACAAGCTCCAAACTAGCAGAGTTTCTCATCCCCAATAAAGCGCAGCAAAGCGTGGCGTTTAAGTTCCTATGAACTTCTAGAATAAGGCAGATCCTGGCACATATTTCCCCTGGTTCCCTCTTAAAAGAAAATACACGACACATAAGCTTATAAAAGTATAAAGGTTTTACTCACAGTCATTTCAAGCTTCTACAGTCTCAGAAAGGCAGGCTAGCTTAGATTAAATGTATTTACATGTGGAGATTCTCCTTAAGGGAGAAAGGCTCCATGTGGGCCTCTCTTGGCTGGAAGCCAAGAGAGCATCTCCTGAGATGTTGCATCCTCGGAGTCCTGGTGGGAAGAGAGGGAGAGTAGCAGCTCACCTGTATCTTTGAATAGCTACAGGTAAGGCCACTCCCACTTCTGGTCACACAAAGGAAGTGATTTCAGTCTTGGCACAGGAAACTCTACCTGGAGGACCAAGTCCCCTTTGTGTACACTCTAGGAATGTTGTGATTGACTGCACCAGTGTTATACATCCCACAAACCCCTTCTCAGTCTGAACAACATTTAACAAACATAAAACAACTTTATTCAACCACCCAGAGTCCCAGCTTGACACGCAGGTTCTGGAAACTCTCTCGTGGCAAGGGTTTCGTGAGAATGTCCGCAGTCATCTCCTGAGTATTACAGTAGGACATTTCTACTAGTCCATCTTGGATCATCTGGCGAATGAAGTGATACCTGACCCCAATGTGTTTTGAACGTGCAAGGAACTTTTCGGTTTGCGCTAGCTGCAGGCAGCCTTGATTGTCCTCCATCAAGCTGACAGGTCCTTTTCTCGGCAAACCAAAGTCTGTCAGGAGTTGATCCAGCCAGATGATCTCTCTGCATGCTTCCGAAGCTGAAATATATTCACTCTCTGTGGACGATAAGGCTACACATTTCTGTTTATAACTGCCCCAAATGATAGGTGCATTTCCAAACATAAAAACATAACCACTTGTGGATTTGTAATCCGCCTTATCCCCAGCCCAATCTGCATCACTGTACCCAACCAACTTAGGGTCCCTTACAGCTGGCAATCTTAATTTACAATTCATTGTACCCTTGAGGTAACGCACCACCCTCTTGACCCCACCCAAGTCATGTTCAGTGGGAGAACTCACTTTTCTGCTTAGGATCCCCACTGCACTTGCTATGTCAGGTCTGCTGGTAGTAACCAAATACAAAAGTTTACCAATCGCTGACCTGTATTCGCTGTTGTCTGGCAGCAGCTTCGAATCTTGCTGATTCTTTAGAAAATCTGTGGCCATGGGTGTCGCGACAGGGTGTGCACCTTGCATCTGCATGCTTTCTATCAGTTCTATTATCTTCTGCTTCTGGCTGAGAAGAAATGAGCCGTCTTCTTCTCTCTCAATTTGAATTCCCAAGTAATACTGGACAAGTCCCAATTCCTTTACTTCCACCTCTTTGTTGAGATGTCTGACTATGTCTTTATAGTCTCTGTCATTGGACGTTGATATTAATAAATCATCGACAAAAGCCAGAATGTAAGAGAATTGTCCATTTCTGTTCTTAGTGTACAGGCACTTGTCAGCTGTTGACTGCTTGTACCCAAGCTGAACCAGCATTTCATGTAATTTCTGGTTCCATGCTCTTGCAGCTTGTTTCAAACCGTAAATTCCTTTCTGAAGTTTACATACAAGATGTGCCTCATTTTGCTTGATAAAGCCTTTGGGCTGCTTCATATAAATCTGTTCAGAAATCGTCCCATGAAGAAAAGCTGTTGCTATGTCGACATGACGGACTGATAGGCCTTTAGATGCTGCAATACTTAGAAGTAATCTAACACTGCTGTATCGCACTGTAGGCGCAAATACTTGATCATAGTCTTCGCCATACTGTTGTGAAAATCCTTGTGCTACAAGCCTAGCTTTGTAGCGTTGCACCTCCCCTTCTGACCCCTTCTTAAGCTTGAACACCCACTTGGACCCAATTGCCTTCTTACCAGGAGGTAGCTCTGTCAGGGTCCAGGTCTTGTTGCGATGCAGTGCATCCATCTCTTCCTGCGCGGCTTGCTTCCAGAGACTGGCCTCAGCAGCTGGCAACCGTTGAACCTGTTCCCACGTGGAAGGTTCCTGTGGTGGCGCCGACCCTGCAAAGTAGGACAGTCATAGTGGTGGAACGCCTCTGTTGGACCTGGAGGAACGTCTGACCTCTGGCTCTTGTTGAACCGCATCAGCTTCCTCATCTCCTTCCAATGGCGGCATCCCTGCATACGGGTCCTCTTCGTCTCTGGAGCCTTCTGACATCTGGTCCTCCGCGTCTTCTGGGGTGTCATCTGTAGGGGGTGCTACAACACTAGGAGGTACAATACTAGGAGGTGGATTAGTTTCTGGTATGGCTTCAAAAGGAAAACTTACAAACTCCTCTGTTGGTGGCTCATTGGAACAGTCAATTGCTGTGTTCCTTGTGTCAGCCTTTTCATACTCCTCAAAATGAATCACGTGATGTGAACTTGTTTTCCCTGTTTGTAAGTCCACAACTCTGTAGCCTTTTCCTCCAGAAGCGTATCCAACTAGGATACCAGGCTTTGCTCTGGTGTCAAGTTTGTGTCTGTGCTCCTTGGGCACGTGGTAATAGCACAAACTTCCAAATACACGTATGTGTGACAAATTTGGGACTCTTCCATGCCAAAGTTCAAATGGCGTGCGCTCTGTGCCTTTTGTTGGCAGCCTATTCTGTATATAAATCGCAGTATTTGCTGCCTCACCCCAAAGTTTCTTCGACAAGTTGGATCCTTTTAGCATACACCTTGTCATCTCTAGGATGGACCTAAATTTCCTCTCAGCAATAGAGTTTTGTTGAGGTGTGTAGCTTACTGTGGTCACATGTGCTATGCCTTCCTGAGCCATGAAGGCTTCCATTTCACGTGAGCAAAACTCCCCACCATTATCGGACATTAGGGTGGTGGGTGCTCGATGGAATTTGTTCTTGACCATGCTTACGTATTGCTTGAACAATTCCACTGTTTCACTCTTCTCTTTGAGAAGGTATCCCACACAAAACCTTGAATAATCATCCAAAAATATCAAAATATACTTATTTCCTCCTAAGGAAGGTATATTCATAGGTCCAGCTAAATCAGTGTACACAATGTCCAGAACTTTTGTGCTTCTCTTTTCTGCACAACGTGGGAAAGAAGGTTTGACTCCTTTTTCACTTACACAAGTTATACACTTTGGTGTGGGTGTGTTACTTTTGTTTACCTGTAGACCTCTCACAAGATCTCCATTCTGCAGTTCCTGGATGACTCTGATATCCCGGTGACCCAGTCTTCGATGCCAGAGCTCCAGATCTGCTTCATGCTTCTGCTTGGATTGGGCGACTTGTGCTGATTGGTTTTCTGAAACGTTAATCTCATAAACACCATTGATTAGTTTCCCTTGAGCATAAACCTCATCATTTTTCGTTACATTGCATTCTCCATTGGCAAATGTAACCTTGAAACCTTTCTTGTCTAAAGCAGACACACTAAGCAAGTTACAATTCAATTCTGGGACATATTGAACATTAGGCACAGTTGTTTCAAGAGATTCATTGTTCACCTTGAATTTCAAACGCATTGAACCTGCACCTTGTGATTTTAGAACATTTCCATCAGCAATCTGGATTTCAGTCCATTCACTATCATTAATTTCTCTGAAATATTCTCTTTTATGCGCAAAATGGCTTGTAGCTCCCGAATCTAAAATAAATTGGTCACTTTTCCTTTCATTTCTTTGCACATTTAAACTCTTTTCTTGCAGTAGAAATGTACGCTCGTGACCCCCCTTCTTTTCACCTTTTGGTTGAAAGGGGCGGGACTTATTCTTGGGCTTCTGGCAACTCCTTGCTATGTGCCCTTTTAAATTGCAGTTATGGCATATTATATCTTTGGACACCTCCCTGGACCTGGGAAATTGCTTAGAAACATAACTTGTGTCCATTTTCATTGGATTCCTTTGTGGAGAATCAAGGTAATCTCTGCATTCCTCTCTTAAGTGATTTGCTAGTTCATTAAAAGTCAAATCTCTTGTGTGATCCATTATACTCTTAAATGAAGTAAATTCTTTTCCTAATGATGCCAGCATAAAAGTCACTTTGGTTGCATCATCAAAAGCTCTGGGAGTTAGGGCAATCCTTTGAACAATTTCATTAAAGTCCTTAAAATGCCCTGTAAATTGTTCTCTGGAATTCATCTTTAACTTCAGCAGTTTATCCAACAAATGTCTATAAGAGTTCTCTGATGATTGTGCATAAACCCTCTCAATATCCTTTAGAATCTGAGATGCATCACTTTCATAGTCAATCAGAGATAAATGCTCATCTTTCAAACTGCTCAAAATTATGTGTTTAGCTTCTGCATCTTGCCTTTCCCAATCTGCTTTCTTGGTTAAATCAGCAAAATCAGGTTTGGGATCTTTCACCGCTTTAAGCACTTGTTTTGCACCAAGATGCACTAAACACGCTGCTTCCATTGCACAAAATTACTATCATTCAGCAGCATAAAGTTTGATCTTGCTTCACTATCAAATCCTGAGCTTGCCATCTTAATCCTCAAAAATTTAAAAATTTTCAAAATTTCAAAATTCCCAAAATGGCTAAAATTCAAAAATCAAAACTCAAAAATCTCAAAAATGCAAACTAATCTTCACTGCCTCTGAGGTCTGTGAGCTCTGAGGGAGGGGAGGGGTCCGCTAATCCCCCTTTCACAGCACAATGGAGAACAAAAGACCATGTGCTTACCAGGAAGTGCAAACAGAAAAATTCTACTCTGCCAAAAATCACAATCCAAAGCAATCCTTTAAAAATACACAAAATACGCAGTTCTGGGCCCATAACCCTTTTGTGGGAGATGAGAGGGAATGTGGATGAGGGAATATTGATTAATATTTCCTATCCCAGCTTGTGCTAACAAGCTCCAAACTAGCAGAGTTTCTCATCCCCAATAAAGCGCAGCAAAGCGTGGCGTTTAAGTTCCTATGAACTTCTAGAATAAGGCAGATCCTGGCACATATTTCCCCTGGTTCCCTCTTAAAAGAAAATACACGACACATAAGCTTATAAAAGTATAAAGGTTTTACTCACAGTCATTTCAAGCTTCTACAGTCTCAGAAAGGCAGGCTAGCTTAGATTAAATGTATTTACATGTGGAGATTCTCCTTAAGGGAGAAAGGCTCCATGTGGGCCTCTCTTGGCTGGAAGCCAAGAGAGCATCTCCTGAGATGTTGCATCCTCGGAGTCCTGGTGGGAAGAGAGGGAGAGTAGCAGCTCACCTGTATCTTTGAATAGCTACAGGTAAGGCCACTCCCACTTCTGGTCACACAAAGGAAGTGATTTCAGTCTTGGCACAGGAAACTCTACCTGGAGACCAAGTCCCCTTTGTGTACACTCTAGGAATGTTGTGATTGACTGCACCAGTGTTATACATCCCACAGGAAAGATCTTCTCTTCAACCCCCAACCACCCACCCACCTCCTTTCCCTTCCTTAGGCCTGCAGAGAAAAGGCTGCTTTGCAGTATTTTCTCTGAATACCCACCCCATATTTTTTTTAATGGAAGTCACCAAAATCATTTATCCCTCCACCAAAGTGTGGGACATACTGTAGGGCGAAAACTGGTGGCTAGGCTGCCACCAATTTAGTTGCCAACCCAGTGGGCTCATGTTCCTACTAGCAGTGGCAACAACAACAACAACAAAATCTTAGGAAAGCAGGAATATATTTCCTCTCCCTTCAGGAAATTTAGTGAATGGTCTTATTTCCTCCTCCATCACCACTGCAGTTTATTTGCCCGCAAATAGGGTAGAAAATTTCAAGAGCCCATTTGCACACATGTCTGACTTTCTTGGGGAGAATAAAATGCCCCCCTAGACGTGAACAGAGTGTATGAAGTAGTTTTGAACCGCCCCATCTTAGACCAGTAGGAAGCTGTTTGCGAGTCAAACCATTGAGCCATCTAGCTCCACCTTGTAAACACTGACTGGCAGCAGCTCTCCAGGGAGATGCCAGGGGCTGTTGTGGCTGCTAGTCATTGCATTTATATCCCGCCTTCAAGGAGCTCAAGGTGGTGTACATTGTTTTTCCTCCTCCTTGTTTAATCCCCACTACAACAGTTCGGCGGTTCGAATCCCCACGACGGGGGTGAGCTCTCATTGCTTGGTCCCTGCTCCTGCCACCTAGCAGTTCGAAAGCATGTCAAAGTGCAAGTAGATAGATAGGTACCGCTCTGGCGGGAAGGTAAATGGCGTTTCCATGCGCTGCTCTGGTTTCGCCAGAAGCGGCTTAGTCATGCTGGCCACATGACCCAGAAGCTGTACTCCCGGCTCCCTCGGCCAGTAAAGTGAGATGAGCACCGCAACCCCAGAGTCGTCCACGACTGGACCTAATGGTCAGGGGTCCCTTTCCCTTTGTAACAGCCCTGCGAGGTAGGTGAGGCTGAGAGGCAGTGGCTGACTGCCAAGGTCACCCAGTGAGTTTCATGACCAATTGGGCATTTGAACCCTGGTCTTCCAGGTCCTAGTCCAACGCTATAACCACTGCACGGTGCTCTCTCCCATCGAATCCGGGACCTTTGGCAGGCAAAGCTCAACAATGTATGGAGGGCCACAGCACTGAGACAGTAACCTGTAAATTTGGGCTGATTCCAGCACTCTGGAGAGCCAGGGTGGATGACAAACCGAATGGGAATTCTGCTCCGAGAAATGTGAGATGCTACACCTAGGGAGAAAGAACCAGCCAGCTACATTTATGCAAATAACCGTAAGTCAGAGATGCCCGAGGCCCCTGCGAGTTCCTTGACAGGAACCGGAGACAAAAATCTGCCGGACCTACTGATTTTTAACCTTTGGGGCCTATTTATTTTGCAATACGCAGCCTCTAACTTTGCAAAGCAATAGCTCCGGCAAGTCGGGGTGGGGCCTTTCCAGCGCTATTGTTCACCTAAAGAGAACAAGATTTAACTGCTGTCTCCGTACAGTTTATGCTTGGCTTGTGTGCAGTGGGCTGCATTCAGGCACAGAGGGAGGGGGGGAATGGAAATAGGGCAGGGAGCGGGAGAGGGGGGCCCCAGATTTGTTTTCATGGCTTTTAATGAAATATCAATGGATGGATATTTTATTTTGCTGTGAATATGAAATTTTGCCACTGACCTGTCAAGCTCTCATTTTCAAGAAGAACTTTATTTCACACCTCCAGACAGGCTGGGAAATTAGTTTTTCCCCACCGAGGTCTCTCATTAGGGATTACAAAGTGAGGACGGCGCACGGAGCAATTGTGACTCCATTTTTATCCTCCCCTCCTGGTCCAAGGGGTTGAGGATGCTGAGCTGGGACGGCGGAGGGGAGCGATCTATTACCAGCCGCTGGGAGACAGCCGAGGGAGCTACATTAACCGGCCCTGCCAGGCGGAGAGCAATCGGGTTTTGATAAGCTCTGAGTTTAACTGGCCTGTTACAAAAGCAGAGGCTGAAAGGGGAGACTTCATCCCCATTCAGGGACCTCGGTTGCTGTGATGGCCTGGGATTCAGACTCGGATGCTGAACCTGAGGGATCCCAGCCTGCACAGGATTCCCCGCCTCCAGAACCAGCAGAGCCGGGGCTGGGGCTTGAGTCTGAAGGGTCCTCACCTGTGCTGGATCCTCAGGTGCAGGCATTTCCTGAGTCTGCTCTGGCTCCTGCTGGGATGGAGGACCCATTGCCTGCAGGTGCTCCACTCCCAGCCCTGTTAGGGGAAGCTGAGGTTGCCTCTGGGTCGGTAACCCTCCAGCCTCTCCTGAGCTGCAGAGGCGAAGGGCAGAGAGACGAAGGGAACTGAGTTCCCACAGGAGGAGTGCTCGCCTCCAAGCCAGGAGAGGCGAGTCACCTGAGGATCGGAGCCACCCTATGCCTCAGGGCAGATAAAAGCTGGCCAGCCCCAGCCCAAGTTGCAGGAGCAACATCGTTGCTGACCAGTTCCTGCCAGTGTTCCTGCTTGAAATCTGTCCTGCTTTCCTGCCTGAGCTCCTGACCCGCCCTGGTTCCCTGCTTCCCTACCTGTTCCTGAATTCGCCCGACTTCCTGCCCTGCACCCAGCTTCAGTTACCACGGACTGCCTTTACGTTGCACCTCTGACCACGGACCGGACTTGGACCTCGCCTTTCGGTAACCCACGGGACCAGCACAGTTGCTTGGAATTGATGCGAAAGGCTTGGATTCCATCTCTGTAAACTATAGGTTGCAGATTTATGCTCACATGCAGTGTTCAAATAAGCCCTGTTCCTAGATCAAGCCCAAGGTCCATCTAAATTAGTGTCCTGTTCTCACAGTGGCCTACTAAGAGTCCCTGCGAAGCAACTAAGTGCCACCTGTGATTCCCAGCTACTGGTATTCAGAGGCACAGTGGATCAAAGTCATCTCAGAATCATAGAGTTGGAAGGGACCCCGAGGGTCATCTAGTCCAACCCCCATCATCATGGCCACGATCACTATTAGCCACAGATAGCCTTATGCATCACGGATTGTCAACTCTCTTAAAGCCAACCCTATCACATCTTGTGGGAGCCTATTCCGTAGTTTAACGATGTGCTGCTTGAAGAAATACTTCTTTTTTATGCATGTGGGCAATCTTTCAGCACACAAAGTTAAATAGTGGCTATTTTTCTTACACTTGGGCATGTGTAAGAAATGGGGCATTCTGTCCGATTTCCTCAATTCTCTGCAAACTTGGAGCCACGTGGAAATCCACATATTAATATGTGGTTTTTTGAACACATTTTCCCACAGAATAAACATTTCTAAATCTATTCTCTCGGAATATCCCTTTTAAACGTGTTTCGATACCTTTTTTGAGCCGAGGCAAACTTCATAGAATGTCAAGGTCCAGTGGATCACTAAATTCCCATTTATACAGTAGCTCAGATCAGGTCAGCTTTGCATCAGAATTCGCAAAGTCTGGATTTGCCCTCTTCCTCTGATTAAATGAATGCATACAGGGTTGTTGTTGTTTTTTTGCTGAATGCCATAGATGAGAGAGAGAGAGAGAGAGAGAGAGAGAGAGAGAGAGAGAGAGAGAGAGAGAGAGCATCACTGTCAACCCTCCCTTTTTTTGCGGGAAACTCCCTTATTCCAATGCCGTTTCCCGCTGCTATCCCGGATTGTTGATATCCCTTAAATTTCCCAGATTTCAAAGGAAGCAGCTCCTCTCCCTCCCTGCCGGCCAGGGAGGCTCCTCAGCTGCGTTGCTCGGCTGCCAATAAGGAGTCTGAGACCGACTGGGGGCGGAGCTTGCATGCCTTGTGCAGCCAGACCCTCACGCCCAACCAGACAGCCTGCCTGCCGTCTATGCGCTCGCTCTTTCGCTCACCCGTTCGCGTGCAGCCTCTGGAGTGCAGGGTGGCGAGGCTACTTGGTGCCATTGCACCGCCCTCGCGGCATCCCTTATTTTCAAACCCAAAAGTTTGAAAAAATCCCTTATTTTCAAATCGAAAGTTGACAGCTATGAGATTGACAGATAATTTATTATGGTCGGAGACCAGCATACTGAATGCAACCATAGAACAGTTGCGAAAACAGGATTCTTAATCTTTTTTAAAACTCAAAGTTCCCGATTCCCTGTGGCAATCCATTGCAACCTTGTCGCCAATTTGCACCCACCACATTTTGGGGGGCATCCTGTGCCCCTACCAGGAAAAGAAGAACTGGGGGGACCTCGCCACCTCCACCTCTGCCCCCAACCCTTGGCTGCCGGATTTGCAGTCAATGGTCTCAGCCTCCGATGTTTTTTTGCAAATAGGTTGAGATCATTAGATCCCGGTTACCAAAGCAGTCTCCCGATCCAGGATTAATTAAGCGAATCTTGAGATCTAATTAAGGACTGGTCTGGTGATAATTGCCAGGAAATGTATGCATTAAAAATATTCATTTGTCAATGAAGTGTAATTAAGAGCACGGTTTGGGGGAAGGATCAATACTGTGTCATGTGATTTGAGACTGGGAGGGGAGAGAGATTAAGGAAAAGACTCTCCTGTGCATGAATCAAAAACCTTGATAGAGACTGGAGGTGATTCTCTCTCCCCCCCCACCCTCCTTTCCTAGTTTTGCTTTCATAATAACTCACAGTTAGCGCGCTCACTGCATCCTTGAACAGAGTATCCCCCCCTCTCTCTTTTGCACCCCCTACCTTTGTTTAGCTAAACCATTTGTTTCACTTCCTTGTTCCTTGCTGCATTGTTCAAGTGGGTTATAGATTTATTAGAGTGGGGAAGAGTGACAGGTCAAAGCGAGAGAAAGGGAGGGGGGCGAGAGAGAGAGACTCGTCACCACTGAAAGCAACTTCCTTCCCGAATGTGCTGTTAATCCCGGGAACATGGCTCTTTATTGTGAAACCTCCACACAGGGTAAAATTGGCTTCCTTAGCATGTTAATCCCTCACCTCTTTATGCTTGATTATTGTGGATCTGGAGAGGCTGTTGAATACATATAAAACAGGACGCAGCTAAAGCAATGTGATCCCACCCTCTGCGGAGGAGGAGGAGGAGGAGGCAACACACCACTGGCTTGGAGAATGGGGTGGTGCACATCCAACCCTGGACGTGGGGTGGGGATTGGGTTCGAATCACATGCTGATGATTTAAAGTTGGTACCCACACACACGCAGGGACCCAGGTGGCGCTGTGGGTTAAACCACTGAGCCTAGGGCTTGCTGATCAGAAGGTCGGCGGTTCAAATCCCTGCGACGGGGTGATCTCCCGTTGCTCGGTCCCTGCTCCGGCCCACCTAGCAGTTTGAAAGCACATCAAAGTGCAAGTAGATAAATAGGAACCGCTCTGGCGGGAAGGTAAACAGCATTTCTGTGCGCTGCTCTGGTTCGCCAGAAGCGGCTTAGTCATGCTGGCCACATGACCCGGAAGCTGTACACCGGCTCCCTCGGCCAGTAAAGCGAGATGAGCGCCACAACCCCAGAGTTGGACACGACTGGACCTAATGGTCAGGGGTCCCTTTACCTTTACCTTTATCCACACACACCCCGAAAAGGAGGGAAGGGTGCAGAGAATTGCCATTGCTGGAAGGCCTTCTCCCTCTCCCGTAACACTAGACGTCATGGGTGTTCAAGGATGCTGAATGTCGGAAGATTCGGGAGAGATAAAAGAAAGTCCTTCTGCAAGCAGTGCACAGCATAACTATGGAACTCGCTGCCGCAGGAGGCAGTGGTGGTCGGCAATCTAGGCAGCTTTAAAAGAGATTAGACAATTCATGGGAGAGAGGACTATCGATGGCTATGTTCTGTCACCACAGTTGGAGGCAGCAATGCTTCTCAATAGAAGTTGTTGGGGGGCTGCAGGGCAGGGGGGGGGCTCTTGTCCTTAGATCCTGCTTGTCGATTTTTCAGAAGAGGCATCTGGTTGGTCACCATGTGAAAGAGGATTCTGGACTAGATGGGCCATTGGCCTGATCCAGTAGGCTCTTCTTGTGTTATTATGTGTGGGATCAGTGTGGGATCACCAATGCTCAGTGCATTTGCAGCAGCCTCATAGGAGAGCCCAGTCACGCTCTGAGGTTAGTCTGCTATGCTTGGGGAAGGAGGAGGAATCTACCCTGCTCAGAGTCCACAGCAGACTCAACTGATCCAATCTGGGCAGGTAATGATCTGGATTGGATCCATGGTCTACTTCAGAACCTGCAGGCCAGGAGATTCCATTACGAAGAGGTCCAAGGGGGTGCATTCTGCCTTTGACCCCCACATGTCTATTTTTTCCTTTCGAATGTCTAAGATAAGGTGAAATAAGCAGGGCTTCCCCACTTGCCATCACACACTTGGAATGTTCATGTAAGAACTCCTTGTTGGGGCAATGGAACCTGATGTTCAGAAGATACACAGCTGTCTCCATGTTTCCTTCTGGTTCATGTTCTTTGAGTGCTGTAGGTGATTTGGGACAAATCTGTTCTCTCGGCCTCGTTGGATTGTGAGATAAGGTGGGATGGGCATTTTTGAAATATTGCACACTTTGGTAAAATAGAGACCTGGAGGGGTCTACATTCACCTTTAGTGTAAAGAGGAAATTC
The DNA here is from genome assembly GCA_034641385.1 of Darevskia mixta. Taxonomy (NCBI): domain Eukaryota; kingdom Metazoa; phylum Chordata; class Lepidosauria; order Squamata; family Lacertidae; genus Darevskia; species Darevskia mixta. Next base: position 3,301,601 of record JAWWNH010000111.1, on the reverse strand, counting down.
CGGCCATGATAAAGCAGTAGTTCACCTTCGGTGTCCGGGGGGAAATTACTAATGGCCTCAAATGGGGAAACCCATCACAGGACCTCACTTGGTAGTGTTTCCTGCTTTTATAAACATAGAGAGAACCTCGACCACAACAAAGGCTTAATCCAAACCAGCAACTTGGTTTCCACAGTGGCCAACCAGATGCCCAAGGGAGGTTCATAAGCGGAACAGGAGGACAGCCACCTTCTCCAGGTGTTCTTCCCTTGAGCACTCCATGGCCTCACAGTGTATATGGAAACTCTGAATACTGCCTCGGACTATGCTTGCTCTTAGGAATGGGGAGAAATAAGAACAATGCACATGAAAACACTTCTGGATGGAGTTGCTGAGATCTGCTTTCAATGATGCAAATCCAGATGTGCCCCCAGTGTGCACTTTCCCCCATTTTTAACCCCCTGCCTAGCTTGAGCAAGAGTCATTGCACCCGCCTGTCAATACGTTTGGGGAGTAAGTGAGAGAGAAAGGATGGGAGACAATGCAGGGCCTTCTCGGTAGTGGCACCCACCCTGTGGAACGCCCTCCCTTCAGATGTCAAAGAGAACAACAACTACCAGACCTTTAGAAGACATCTGAAGGCAGCCCTGTTTAGGGAGGCTTTTAATGTTTAACAGATTATTGTATTTTCATGTTCTGTTGAAAGCCGCCCAGAGTGGCTGGGGAAACCCAGCCAGATGGGCGAGGTATAAATAATAAATTCTTCTTCTTCTTGAAAGGAGCTATTTCTGCCACCTCCTCTTCCTCCAGACTGCAGCCCCATGCCAACCAATACTGCTCCTACAAATGATCTCAGTGATGGAGCTGGGATATAAGGGTTCAGATGGTCCTTGAAGTATCCTAGACCTTTTCCAGGGAGTGGATGGGCAGCCATAAGCAGTGGCGTCACATGTTGCCAGCCAGATGCCCCCATCTGCAGTCTGGCTGCCGCATTCTGTGCCAGCTGGAGCTCCCGAACCAGGCCCAAGGGCAGCCCCACGTGGAGCGCACTGCAAGCCGTCCAGCCTCTAGGTTAAGAACACATGGACTGCCCTGGTTTCTAACAGACGCAGCTGAGCTCAACAAAGGGAAGATCTCTGCCCACCTTCTTGACGTTTTGTCTTCCTTCCTGCAGGGGGCCTCGTCGAGCTGGTGGTCAAGTTTGCGGACACAGACAAAGAGCGCACGATGAGGCGCATGCAGCAAATGGCCGGGCAGATGGGCATGTTCAACCCCATGGCGATACAGTTTGGAGCCTACGGCGCCTACGCCCAGGCAGTAAGTGTAGACACAGCTCGTGTGCGTGTGTGTGTGTGTGTGTGTGTGCCCATCAATTGCATTTGTGCAGGAAGGAAGGTCATAGTTCATCACTACAGGCATTTCCGAGGCAAGGAAGAACTCTTTGAACTGCATCAAGTCTCACAATGTGCAGATGCTAGAGCTGGGCTTCAAACACTTATCCCGGTCTCTTTTTATCCCGGGAGCCAGTGTGGTGCAGTGGTTTGAGTGTCGGGCTAGGACCTGGGAGACCAGTTTTCCCCCATCCCCACTCGGCCATGAAGCTCACTGGGCAATACTGGGCCAGTCGTTGCCTCTTGGCCTCACCTAATTGGCACGCAAGGGGGAAGAGACTGGGAGGGAAGAGGAAAAAAGGAAACCCAGGCAGCGATTGTTAAATGGTCTTTCTTATAATGGGGAACTGGTGTAGAAACAGCTCAGGGTGCAGGTGGTGCCTAACAGAGCTGGTGTTTCAGCAGAGTTCATAGAATCATAATAATGTGGGGACCCCAAGGGCCATTTAGTCCAACCCTCTGCAATGCGGGAATGTTGATGGAATGAAACCTGTTTCGCACCTCTCCCACTGAGGGACTTTGATGGACTGGAGCTCCTTTTCTCAAGGAGATGCACACAATTTATCATCCCATTTGCCCTCACAACCCTGAGAGGAGAGAGAGAGAGAGAGAGAGAGAGAGAGAGAGAGAGAGAGAGGATGATTGGCCCAATGTCACCCAATGAGCTTCCTGGCTGAGTGGGGATTTGAACCTTGGCCTCCTCATCTGATGCTCTAACCACTACACTATACTACCTCTCTGGGTAGCTACGTGCAAAGGCCAAGATTCCTTGGCATTTTTCAGCCGCTCCCTTCCCCGTTCTTTTTCTACTAAGCATCAGGTCGACAGCAGTAGAACATTGCCTTTTCAACATTGCACATCCCAGTAGACATTGGATATGCAATCTCTCTCTCTCTCTCTCTCTCTCTCTCTCTCTCTCACACACACACACACACACACACACAAACACACACACTGAGCGGGTGGCCCTGACCACCCCAGGGAGACTCGGAGTTGTCTAAGTGACAGGATCACGTCCCGGCGCCCGGTGTCGATGGGCCACAGTTCTGCCGGGAGCCTGTTCCTCAATCAGACCAGTTATCTGTGTCATTTACTATCTGTCTCCATCACCACATCATGCACAAAGAAAAGGGATGGAGTGATACAGTCTTGTGCTGTCCTGGAGGCCTTGCTTAATCCACGTAGGACCACTACCTTCAAGATACTGGGGTGATTGGCACCTCCAAAATATGAGAGAGACAGACAGAGAGAGAGAGAGAGAGAGAGAGAGAGAGAGAAGTACCCTGGGAGATTTTTATTTCTGAAGCTACCCAGATGACTCATTCAGCCAAGACAATAACGTAATAATAATAATAATAATAATAATAATAATAATAATAATAATATGCTGCCCATCTGACTGGGCAGCAGAACTTTTTAACCTGTGTCTAAAACACAATAAGAACGTATCTGAAAACTATGTGACGCCAAAAACCATGGCAGCTAGTTTTGCTAGTTTTATTACATTTGACAACACCAAGAGCAGTTACGCCATCCAACTTTCCGGGGTGTGGGGATGTGTTGTCATTTAAGCCTTGGGTCAGAGTTGGACCCTTATGCTGTGCAGGGGGGAGGGTGCAGGTTGACCCATGGGGTCCAAGGAGTACAGGAAGATGCCTTAGGCCGCATCCACATTTATGCGCTCTGATTCCACTATAAACAGTCATGGCTTCCGCCAAAGATTCCTGGGAACTGTAGCTCATTCAAGGTGCTGAGAGTGGTTCGGAGACTCCTCGTCCCTCGCAGAGCTGCAATTCCCAAAGTGGTTGGACAATATTTGCTCACAGGAAATTCTAGGAATAGTGATGCTGAGAGAGGGATAGGGGTCTCTTTGCAATTCCAAGTACCCTTCACAAACTACAGTTCCCGGAATTCTTGGGGGAGGGGGAGTCATGACTGTTTAAAGTGATATCTATTTATTTAATATTTATTTAATTTATTTAGACGCCGCTTGATTGTAAAAACAAACCACAAAGCGTTTACAAAAAGCCAAAAGAAGAAAATCAAGTAAAACAAACAAACTACAGTACTTTAAAACATAAAAAGCTAAAATACCGAAACAGATTTAAATATACATCAACTTTCTAAGCATCTGAGTAAAGGAAAAGGGACCCCTGACCGTTAGGTCCAGTCATGTCCTACTCTGGGGTTGCGGCGCTCATCTCGCATTATTGGCCGAGGGAGCCGGCGTACAGCTTCCAGGTCATGTGGCCAGCATGACTAAGCCGCTTCTGGCGAGCCAGAGCAGCGCATGGAAACACCATTTACCTTCCCGCCGGAGCGGTACCTATTTATCTACTTGCACTTTGACTTGCTTTCGAACTGTTAGGTTGGCAGGAGAGGGACTGAGGAACGGGAGCTCACCCCATCGTGGGGATTCGAACCACTGACCTTCTGATTGGCAAGCCCTAGGCTCTGTGGTTTAACCCACAGCGCCACTCGCGTCCCACAAGCATCTGAGTAGGTTTGCCTAAACCAGTGGTGGCTAACCTTGACACTCCAGATGTTTTGGAACTACAACTCCCGTCATCCCTGACCACTGGTCCTGTTAGCTAGGGATGATGGGAGTTGTAGTTCCAAAAAATCTGGAGTGTCAAGGTTAGCCACCACTGGCCTAAACAAAAACGTTTTCAGCAGGCGCTGAAAGGGTGTTCTGAAGACGCCTGCTTGATATCAATAGGCAGGGAGTTCCAAGGTCTCAGTGCTGTCACACTAAACGATCTAGTTTTCGCAGGTATTACCTGTACTAGTGCCAATTCCACAGACTGAAATGGAATGCAGGCTTGCTAAAGGCTTTATATCCCACCTTTTCCGCCAAGTGAGCTTCAGGGCCGAGTGGGGACTCGAACCCTGGTCTCCCAGGTCCTAGTCTGGCACTCGAGCCACCACACCGCCCTTGGATCCCATCCCGCAGGGTGCTGAAGCAAAGAAATCTGTGGTCCGACCCAGCAGGAAACTTCTTGTCGTCTTAGGTCCCTAAATAAAGGAGGAGACAAAATAAATAAATAAGGGGTCGACCTTCCCCTCATCCCGGGCAGGAAGATATAAGGATGCGACCCCCATGCTTATTGTAATGGCCTCATGTCAAATCAAGACAGGCTGCAGAGGTTTTACAGGAGAAAGCCGTGACCCTTACAGGAAGCGGCTCACCTGCCATAAATCTTCCCAGAGATACATCTCAAGGGCCAGATCTCTCGTTTATAATTCTTCTCCAGTTCCCAGGGTTATAGGACTCCCTCTCCCGAGGTGTTCAAGGCAACCCAGTGCTCTTCTGCATTTGGCTTCCCTGTCCCGCGATCCGCCGCACACAGGAAGCAGGAGCAAATGCAGCTGAGCCAATGCCAACTTCAAGGCACGCTCCCAGGGCAAGAGGAGGAGCCGGTGCCGTTGGAGGCCTCAGCCTGGGCCACCTCTTCCACAAGGCAGAGGGAGGCAGCTGCCTCAGGCGGCCAATTCCAAGAGGCGGGAAGTGGCTAGAAATTTGTGCCACATTCCCTGTTTAGCTTGCTGCTCTCAGATGCTCTGCTCCATCCATAGCTGTCAACCCTCCCTTTTTTTGCGGGAAACTCCCTTATTCCAATGCCGTTTCCCGCTGCTATCCCGGATTGTTGATATCCCTTAAATTTCCCGGATTTCAAAGGAAGCAGCTCCTCTCCCTCCCTGCCGGCCAGGGAGTCACCTCAGCTGCGTTGCTCGGCTGCCAATAAGGAGTCTGAGACCGACTGGGGGTGGAGCTTGCATGCCTTGTGCAGCCAGACCCTCACGCCCAACCAGACAGACAGCCTGCCTGCCGTCTACACGCTCGCTCTTTCACTCACTCGTTCATGCGCAGCCTCTGGAGCTCAGGGTGGTGAGGCTACTTGGTGCCATTGCACCGCCCTCGCGGCATCCCTTATTTTCAAATCCGAAAGTTTGGAAAAATCAGGTTTTCCTTCCAGGGCTCCTGTTCTGGGTGTACTTTACAAAATCACCTGCTCACTGCCTAATCCGGAGAATAAACTCCACAGACACCAGATGAACGGGTATGCTCCTTGGAAGGGGGGAGGGTGTCTGCCATTGTGCAGCAATAGAAAAGGGCTTCTAATCACTCCATCAGTAATTACAAAGAAGAGTAAATCGCTAATTAAAATGTGAAAGTGTCTTACGCGGCATGCAGTAAGAAAGGGTAATTAACAATCAAACAGGAAGCTGCCACCTTGACACCCAGATGATGTGTGCTGAGATACAGGAAATCATAGCGAGGTCCAGCTTTTTTCTTTAGCACTTTTCCTTTCAAACAGATCTAAGGACATTTTATTTGGGGGGGGGATTGCAGCAGCAAGTGTGGGGAATCCGTGGTTGTAGGGGGGGAGCGAGGGGCGGCTTATTCCCTGCCTGGCAACAGCAGCCAATTAAAAAGTTGCAGGAAACGGAGGCTCGAAGGTTGCAGGAATGGCTGCTTGGCTTTGCTATCCCTGCATCCCAACACCCAATGGAATTTAAACAAAGGTGGAGATAAGCTCAAAGAAACATTGCTGCACCGGGTTCTCTCCCAATTTGATTTTGGGGAGAGAATCAGCGCTTTCCAGGAAAGAATAATGCCATATTTTCCCGTGTATAAGACACAGATGGCGCTGCGGGTTAAAGCACAGAGCCTAGGGCTTGCCGATCAGAAGATCGGCGGTTTGAATCCCTGCGATGGGGTGAACTCCCATTGCTCGGTCCCAGCTCCTGCCAACCTAACAGTTCGAAAGCACGTCAAAGTGCAAGTAGATAAGTAGGTACCGCTCCGGTGGGAAGGTAAATGGCGTTTCCGTGCGCTGCTCTGGTTCGCCAGAAGCAGCCTAGTCATGCTGGCCACATGACCCGGAAGCTGTACACCGGCTCCCTCGGCCAATAAAGCGAGTTGAGCGCCGCAACCCCAGAGTCGTCTGCTACTGGACCTAATGGTCAGGGGTCCCTTTACCTTTACCTTTAAGACGCCCCCATGTATAAGACGCCCCCTATTTTTGTGGACTCCAAATTAAGAAAATACCCCCTCAGCACTTCCCATGTCGAGCCCCAATTTTAAACCTAATTTTTTGGTAAAAACAAAACAAAACAAAACCTAGTCTTATACACGGCAAAATGCAGTAATTCCCACCTCCCCTTAAATACACAGGTGGCTTCATTGTTTGCAGTTGGGCCTTATTTTCCTGCTCTGCTGATCCTTCAGTGACATATTTTTTTTAAGGATTTCCCTTCTGGGAGTAACCATATAGGTGATCCCAGCCAATTGGGGATCCTGTGATGAGCAGGATATATGGCCAATCAGGGTTTCCTCCATATTGATGTCATCAAGAGCAAATGAAGCAGATCCTAGAATCATAGGGTGGAAGGGACCTCAAGATTCATCTAGTCCAACCCCCTGCAACGCAGGAATCACAGGTAAAGATTCCCTGACAGAAGGCCATTTAACCTCTGCTTAATAACTCCAATGAAGGAGAGTCCATCTCCTTCCAAGGGAGTCTGTTCCACTCTTACCCTTAGAAATCTCTTCCTTGCTTTCCTTGTAATTTTAATCCATTGGTTCGGGATCTACCCTCTGGAGTGGCAGAAAACAAGCTTGCTCCATCTTCCATTTGAGAGATTTCCCTTGAGAGATTTGAAGATAGCTATGTTAACGCGGGTGGAGCTGTGGGTTAAACCACAGAGCCTCGGGCTTGCCGATCAGAAGGTCGGCGGTTCGAATCCCCGCGACGGGGTGAGCTCCCGTTGCTTGGTCCCTGCTCCTGCCAACCTAGTAGTTCAAAAGCACGTCAAGGTGCAAGTAGATAAATAGGTACCGCTCTGGCGGGAAGGTAAACGGCGTTTCCGTGCGCTGCTCTGGTTCACCAGAAGCGGTTTAGTCATGCTGGCCACATGACCTGGAAGCTGTACGCCGGCTCCCTCGGCCAATAAAACAAGATGAGCGCCGCAACCCCAGAGTCGGTCACGACTGGACCTAATGGTCAGGGGTCCCTTTACCTTTACCTTTATGTTAACTCTCAGTCTTCTCTTTGCCAAGCTAAGCATACCCAACTCCCTTGTTGATAATAGGCAACCACTTTTACTCTGATTGGATACAATGCCAGAAAAAGAAAAAAGTCCTCATCCCAAATTACTATGTTTTTCAACACTGCCCAAGACATCTGTTAAAAGCACCTATCATCGTAGCTAAGTGCTGTTTAGTTAAAGTAATTGGGTAAGAAGAAATCCTAGTCCATTAATCAGATGCATTTTGGCCAAATAATTTATTAATGAATTGTTTCAATCAGCATACATTTCCATATCTTCAGTTCAGTTGTTCACATTCCAAAAGCAAATATTGCATTCCATATTCTGGAAGGACGGGAACCACAAAAATACAGGAAAGCCCAGAAGAACAGCACATTATTTTACTGATAAAAATCGTGTGAGATTAGGGCAAACTTGGAAACCGGAACCCTGTCATAATTCTGTAAATGTTGCTTTTGAGTCTCCATACAAACTTCGCAACTGATTCAGTTACGTGATTTGTTGGAGCCCTGCCCAGAAAGGCCCATACCTCACCAAAAAACCCTACCCAATCATGGAGTGATCGAGGGACAAATAAGGCAAGTTCTTCCTCCCAAAATTGCACAACCGTCATGCATTTAGTACAATTTCACCCAGCGGGGTTAGAGTGTTGAACTGGGAGACTTGTCCAAAAAGCTCATTGGGTGACCTTGGGCCAGTCACTTTTTCTCAGCCTAACCTACCTCACAGGGTTGTTGCAGGGATCAAATGAGGAGTGGGAGAACCATGCACACCGCCTTCTAGTGTTGCCATATTTTGAAGAGCCAACAAGAGGACATTATGATGACTTTCATTTGAAATACCCCCATACTATATGTAGGCTAGGGACGCGGGTGGTGCTGTGGTCTAAACCACTGAGCCTAGGGCTTGCCGATCAGAAGGTTGGTGGTTCGAATCCCCGTGACGGGGTGAGCTCCCGTTGCTCGGTCCCAGCTCCTGCCAACCTAGCAGTTCGAAAGCACGTCAAAGTGCAAGTAGATAAATACCGTATATACTCGAGTATAAGCCAACCCGAATATAAGCCGAGGCACCCAATTTTACCACAAAAAACCTGGGAAAGCTTCATAGGAGCCACTGCCTGCCTTACTCGAGTATAAGCCGAGGGCGGCTTTTTCAGCACAAAAAATGTGCTGAAAAACTAGGCTTATACTCGAGTATATAGGGTAGGTACCACTCCGGTGGGAAGGTAAATTGGCTTGGGAGGGGTTAGGAGAATCCATGGAACAACATGAAAAGGAAAGAGAAGGAGGATTGTTCCATGTGACAAACTGAAATACTTGCCCTGATTGCATAATAATAATAATAATAATAATAATAATAATAATAATAATAATAATTTTTATTTATACCCCGCCCTCCCCGGCCAAAACCGGGCTCAGAGCAGCTAACATCAAGTGTATAACACATTAACATAAAATCAGGCAATCAATTAAAATACATCCTGAGCAACTCCTAACAATAATAAAAAAATTCATCTGAGTGCTTAATTTATTAAATATCACAGTCATACTTAATAATCTGATTCTAGATTAGTTTAGGCCAACTTCCCCTATTTGTTTCTGACACGGGGTCAAGCCATCACATTCCCTCTGCTTCCAACATCCAAGCTCAGAGTGTTGATCCTTACGTAGTCAGAATGATGACACTCATGAACAAGAGGCAGATGTCAGCAGATTTGCGGGGGACCCCCCAGATTTTCAGAAGTACCAAAAAAGGGGGGGACTTAGGGGGAGGAGGAATCCCAAGAACAAGCCAGCATGCTCAGTGGCTACAGAACGCTGATAGTCTCTTGAGGGGAAAGGGAAACTCAGGATGAGGAGGAATGGAAGGGTATGCCCTGGGAAAGGGCATGGCTGGCTGCAACCTGGAACAGGAGCCGTTCAACCCTGCATTTTGTGGCAGGCCCCCCTGTTGCCATAAAGGTAAAGGGACCCCTGAACATTAGGTCCAGTCACGGACAACTCTGGGGTTGCGGCGCTCATCTTGCTTTACTGGCCGAGGGAGCTGGTGTACAGCTTCCGGGTCATGTGGCCAGCATGACTAAGCCGCTTCTGGCGAACCAGAGCAGCGCACAGAAACGCCGTTTACCTTCCCGCCGGAGCGGTACCTATTTATCTACTTGCACTGGTGTGCTTTCGAACTACTAGGTGGGCAGGAGCAGGGACCGAGCAACAGGAGCTCACCCCGTCGCGGGGATTCGAACCGCCGACCTTCTGATCGGCGAGCCCTAGGCTCTGTGGTTTAACCCACAGCACCACCCGTTGCCATAGGGGAGCATTTATTATGAAGGCACTAGACTGGGCAAAGTGTAAGATGAAATGGCCTTCCAGAGTCGATAAATTTCAGGAGCCACCACACGGGGGAACAGTCAGAAGGAACATCGATTAGACAAAACCGAGAGAAAAGCTGCAAGGAGCTGTTCTACTGCTACTTCCACCACTCAAAACCTCTCACTCCTTTCTGAATCCCAAGCAAGCTTTGTCAATGTGCAAATTTGCTTCGGTGCAAAGTAACCAGCGAATGGGGCAATTGACACAAATGCTGAATTATTATAACCAGCTGAAAAGTGTTTTGATCTTTAAAGTCCTATCCGGCCTAGGACCCTCGTACTTACGGGACCGCCTCTCCTGGTATGTCCCGCAGAGGACCCTAAGGTCCATGAATAATAATAGCTTAAGGGTCCCGGGCCCAAAAGAAGCCAAATTATCCTCCACCAAGGCCAGGGCCTTTTCAGTGATGGCCCCGACCTGGTGGAATGCTCTGTCTCACGAGACTAGGGCCCTGCAGGACTTGGTCTCCTTCCGCAGGGCCTGTAAGACAGAGCTATTCCGCCTGGCCTTCAATTTCGCCTGACCCTTCATTCCTTTTTCCTTTCCCTTTTCCTATGAAGAAACCCTTCCGAGACCTCACATTTAAATTCTTGCTGGCCCTAGTAGGACTAACTTGGCCAGTTAGTCCTGGCGATGTTACATTTATGTTGTATTTTATGCTGTTATTAAGCTGTTTTTAAAGTCATTTTTAATCATTGTTTTATCTTTGTTGTTAGCCGCCCTGAGCCCGGTTTTTAAATTGGGAAGGACGGGGTATAAAAAAAATTAATAATAATAATAATAATAATAATAATAATAATAATAATAATAATTAATATGCGTTCAAACTGCTCTGTTGGGGAAGTGTGGGTATCCTCGAATCCCCCCCGAGTCCCTAGAAATGTGCGGCTGTGACATCAGCGGTGGCCGCCTCCGTCCCGGGGCTGCCCCGCCAGTGAATGCGTGATATTTTTTCCCTGCTCTCTTTGTTCCAGCTGATGCAGCAGCAGGCCGCCATTATGGCATCCGTGGCGCAAGGCGGCTACCTAAACCCCATGGCGGCCTTTGCAGCAGCTCAGATGCAGCAGATGGCAGCGCTAAACATGAACGGCTTGGCCGCCGCACCCATGACGCCCACCTCAGGTGAGGATCCCACCGCAGCTAGCAGGGAGGGGGCAGATGGCTGGGCCAGGGAGGGGATTAATGCCTCCTTGCGAGATGGGGCGGTCCCTGCCTGCTTGAAGAAGGCAGTGATAAAAGCATTCCTCGGGAAACCCTCTGTGGATTCAGAAAATCTAAGTAATTACTGCCCAGTTGCCAAACTCCCCTTCTAGCGGGCAGAGGGGGGTGTTTGGGGGGGGGTATTGGTTTTTTTCGTGAACCTCCCTGTGACCTTCAGATGAAGGGCGGTATACAAATAATACTAGCAACTGTAGGGCATCCCGCTTTCATGTTGTCTTCTCCACCCCTCCTCTAGGTGGCAGCACACCTCCAGGCATCACCGCAGCAGCCGTGCCTAGCATCCCATCTCCCATTGGGGTGAACGGTTTCACTGGCCTACCGCCACAGGCTAACGGGCAGCCTGCCGCAGAAGCCGTGTTTGCCAACGGCATCCACCCTTACCCAGGTAAGACCAACCAGCCTCAAGTCTTATATCCTCCCCAGGTCCATTGTTGGCACTCAGTGCAGCCAGGCATTGGCCAGGGGTCCCGGGAATCAGAAGGACCCACTCACTGGACTGACCTGTCGCCTGCTCTCGGACTGCTGGACCCAGTTCCAATCCACAGAAGCTACTGTCAAGACCAATGGTTCCCAAACATTTTGGAGCCCCCCCCCCTGCTTCCAAAAACTCGTCCCCACTGCCCCCACCCTACCCTACAAAAAAAACAAACACATTATTCAGAAGAGCAGCTTGCATGGCCCACTAAGGGAGATAATACCACAATACAGTTCAAAATGGTAGATATTAACTGTACATTTGCTCACAATCCAGTTAAAACCAGACTGGTGACTGGGAACAGCCGCTGGGACCATATAACACTGGTCCTAAAGGATCTACTTTGGCTCCTTGTATGTTTCTGAGCACAATTCAGTGTTGGTGATGACCTTTAAAGCCCTAAATTAAGGTTACCAGACGTCCCCGTTTCCCGGGGACAGTCCCTGGATTTACAAATCAGTCCCCTGACAAAATCCATCCCCTTCAACTGAAGTTGAATTCATTGAAAAAAATTCATTGGGGAAAAAAATCTGGTAACCTTACCCTAAATGGCCTCAGCCCAGTATACCTGTAGGAGTATCTCCACCCCCATCGTTCAGCCCAGGTCCACCTGCGAGGGCCTTCTGGCGGTTCCCTCACTGCAAGATGTGAAGTTAGAGGGAACTAGGCAGAGGGCCTTCTCGGTAGTGGCACCCACCCTGTGGAATGCCCTCCCATCAGATGCCAAACAGACAAACAACTATTTGACTTTTAAAAGACATTTGAAGGCAGCCCTGTTTAGTGAAGTTTTTAATGGTTGATGTTTCGTTGTGTTCTTATATACGTTGGAAGTCGCCCAGAGTGACTGGGGCAACCCGGTCAGGGTATAAATAATAAAATGATGATGATGATGATGATGATGATGATGGAATAGGATGTCCCTATTTTCACTGGAGAAAGGTTGACGCATATGCTGTTGTCTTGATCCAGCAGACTCTTTTTATATTCTTATGAGTGTTTGGGTGGCCACTGTATGGATGCTGAACAAGATGGGCCACCGACCGGGTCCAGCTTCTTAGGTTCTTAGGTTCTTATTTGGTCTTCTCAATGTTCAAAATCTTACTGACTTAAAAAGGCCCACATGGCTGGCCATTTATTGCTGCTCCTCTCCCCCAAACTAATGCTGGAACCCCTTGCGAAACCAGCCGAGCAAACCCCCCAAAAGCCAAGGGCCGGTTGGTTGCCATTTTCTGCCGGCTCAGCGCTTTCTTCCGGTTATTGCCGTTATTGTTGTGTCTGAATGCCTAATTAATTACAACAGTAAACGCGCACTTCTTTAATCACTGCATCAGCTGTCCTAATCAATCTTCATAATAGGGGATCCGTAGTATGGCACCCATGAATTTTAATCTACATAAATTTCATAGGACCTTTCGCAAGCTTGTTGTACCAAATGATATAATTATGGATATAGATTAGGCTTGGGGAGAGTGATTTAAATTGGATTTAAGCAGAAGGTGAATGCGAGCCCTCCCACTCGCCCGCTTATTTATTTATTTTGATCCTGACCTTGCGGAGGTGGCTCTTAAGGCGAAGTGGCAGCAAACAGCCTCTCCCCACCACGATGGCTGCCTCCGCTGGTAACGCTGAGCAGAGGGGGGGGTGACCTGAATCTAGAAGGCATGGCATCCAGCCAAGAGGTCTTACCCTGCTCACTGCTTTGGGGGGAATGGAAAAGCATTTATCAGCAAATATAGACATGCAGTTTATGAAGTTGGGAGCCATTTGAGGTATAGAGGCAGCATTAATGCTCTGGGATGTTAAGACTTAGAAGGGAAAAGTCTGCATTGCATCTGGGTAAAAGGAAGCTTCTTCCGCCCAAAGGCCATGCTCTGTCACTGAGAACTTCCTGGATGCAAAGTAGGTCGGTCAATGGATAGGACTTTTATAGGTAAAGGTAAAGGGACCCCTGACCATTAGGTCCAGTCGTGTCCAACTCTGGGGTTGCGGCGCTCATCTCCCTTTATTGGTCACATCCAGTGGGCTTCAAGACTGAATGGGGATTTGAACCCTTGGACTCTCAGGTCCCAGTCCATCGCTCTAACCACTAGGCCATGCTGAACAAATTCATAGTTCAAGGATGCAGTCTATTCAGGAAAACGCATGTGGGGAGCGGGCATGGGCTGATTGTTGCCTTGTGAGGGGTTTGGCCTAGATAGCTTCCCGTGGGCCAGATAAAGGGGCCTGGGTCTCTAGAACCCACACCCTGGGTTCTAGAATCAGGTCCAGGAAACTCACGATATAAATATCTAGGGTGCTTGGAGAGGGAAGCGTGGAGCTAGGACTTCAGGGTAGGTACGGGAGCTCTAGGAGAGAGCCTTTGCAAATAGACTAGGAAGCTTCCGAGGCGAGGGACTGAGCTGCACCACTCTAGCTCGGCACAAGTCATTTTCCTACTCCTCTCTTTAAATCAGCCCTTTCTCCAGAACAATGAGGACTAGGATCTTAACTTTATTCCAAAGGCCTCCATAAGAAAAGCTAGATCCCTGGTTCAAGGCAGACAGGGCTCCTGCCTCAAACTCTGGAGAGCAACAGCCAGCCGGTGGGGAAAAAACGCTGGTCTGTCTCACTAGAAAGCAGCTTCCAGTGCTCCTGTCTTCAGTTGGCTGTCTGAAGAGGAATGGAAAGCCTGTCTTAGATGCCACCAAGTAGAGGGGTGCCAAGGAAATGCAGGGCTCTTGCTTTCGGCGATGGCTCCCTGCCCCTGAGAACATCTCATTATTTTGCCTGGACTCTCTTTTTAACCACTGGCTGGTGAAACCCTATAGCACTTGCAGGTTTCATCGGGGGAAATCACCTTTGAAACGCTGCTTCTGCCCAGCATTCAGGCTCTCTGTCCCTCCTTTGAGTCACACACATCTCCCTTGATGTCAGCTGATAACTCCATCAGTGCTGTGGGTTTTCTGAGGATCATTCCCGGCGAAGCACTCGACGTCATGCTGACTTTGGTTTTCCTTTTTCTTTCTGGCACCGGGCAGACACTCGGGGAAAGTGACATTAACAGATCCACTTTCTTTGAAGGACTTGGGAGTCGTTCCTCGACTCCTACCTAATGAATAAGTGCTGCCTTCGTTAAATTCATATTTATGGTTGTCGAGGAGGTCATTGGCTTGTTTTATGTCTCCAGGTTTATGGAAGGTTATCCGCCATGGTCACACGGTGTCGTGCTGGCCGGGATCGCCTTGCAAAAGAGGCAGCTGTAGATGAGAGAAGCTTTTTCCCACTGGGATATGGAAATGATGGGATTAAGAGAGAGGCGGCCTCCTCTTCTCGGCCAGGTGCCCTGGGAGGGGCCTTTTGCCCTGAGATGACAAGAGAAGTTACTTTGGACATCCGTTTTATCAGCTTGGCTTAGTCTTCCATTTTACGAGCTCAGATCTTGCTTTCTATGTAGTGTGTCAGGCCAGGCAAACCTCCTTCCTTCTCTGATAGGCTTGCACCAAAGGTTGATTCATACTAGGGAATGTTGGAGAATTCCAACAGAAACAGAAATGGGGGCAGAAATGGCCAATGTTTGCTTATTCCTCCCATGTCCAGGATGGAAATTGAACCAGCAAACGGGACCAGTGTTTGCTGCTGTTGCTGCTTGCAGTCCACAAACAATACATAGAATCATAGAGTTGGAAGAGACCACAAGGGCCATCCAGTCCAACCCCCTGCCAAGCAGGAACACCATCAAAGCATTCTTGACAGATGGCTGTCAAGCCTCTGCTTAAAGACCTCCAAAGAAGGAGACTCCACCACACACCTTGGCAGCAAATTCCACGGTCGAACAGCTCTTACTGTCAGGAAGTTCTTCCTAATGTTTAGGTGGAATCTTCTTTCTTGTAGTTTGAATCCATTGCTCCGTGTCCGCTTCTCTGGAGCAGCAGAAAACAACCTTTCTCCCTCCTCTATATGATATCCTTTTATATATTTGAACATGGCTATCATATCATCCCTTAACCTTCTCTTCTCCAGGCTAAACATACCCAGCTCCCTAAGCTGTTCCTCATAAGGCATCGTTTCCAAGTCTTTGACCATTTGGTTGCCCTCTTCTGGACATGTACTTGTTTTCCCCCCCATTTGCATTGTGCTTCCTTCGCAATGAAATGAATGGGGTGGAATAATGTATTTTTTTATATATAATAATTTTTATTATTTTTCCAATTAAACAATTTTAACAAATCAAAAACAAATCATTTCTCATACATCTTTGCTGTGCTGAGATGCGACTTCCCTCCCTCCCGTCAGCAGGTTTTCTAGTCCATTCTTTCCCTGCAGTTTCTTTCTTTTAACTTCTCCACAATGCCATAGGGTCATTCCAGTCCCGCTAGTGTTTTCAAACTTCCACGGTTCAATCTTAAATAGTTAACAAACTTACTCCATTCTCTTTGGAATTTCGCTTCGTCCTGGTTTCGTACCTTGCTGGTCAGTTTCGCAAGTTCAGCATATTCCACCATCTTCGTCTGCCACTCCTCTATCGTTGGAACTTCCTGTGTCTTCCATCTTTGGGCTATCAATATTCTAGCCGCGGTTGTAGCATACATAAACAGTCTCTGATCATTTTTAGCAATTTCCTCCCCCATTAAGCCCAGCAAAAAAAAGCTTCTGGCTTTTTGGGGAAAGTATACTTAAACATATTTTTTAATTCATTATAAATCAGTTCCCAAAACGTCTTCATTTTCTCGCATGTCCACCACATATGATAAAGTCCACCCTCCTTCTTCCTACATTTCCAACATAAATTATCACTCATTCTATACATTTTTGCCAATTTAACTGGAGTTAAATACCATCTATGCATCATTTTTTGTACATTTTCCTTCAAGGTGACACATGCCGTAAATTTCATATTTTCATTCCATAACTTCAACCACGCATCATAATCAATATTATACCCAAAGTCTATTGCCCATTTAATCATGACTTCTTTCATTTGGGGTGGAATAATGTAAGCAGGAAGTGAGACAACTAGCGGAGTTTATGGAGGAAGGCGAACTGCAGCAGAGCAGAAACAGTGCGGCAGCAGTGGCGGGCGGCACATGGACTCAGCCGCAGCCAAGGCAGGGAGGGGAAGCCAGGCGCCCACGGGCACCCACAGCAAAAAAATTGTGACATCATTATGACAAGGCATGGTGCACGCCGACGCTGGGCGCCCAAGTTGACACCCCTGTTTTACAGAAGCAATGCATTGCTTTGCGTAGCAGCAGTTTGGGGCTCCCATCTCAGCGTCGACCCTTTCCTAGGATTTGCCAGGTGCCTCTTCTAGGACAAGCCAAGGGTAGCCAGGCAAATTCTTTTGCAAATTCTGCTTCCCCTCTGCCTGAGCCCTCGTCTGCAGGTGACGTTCCACTTCTGCAGACAGGAGAGAAGCAATGAGGTGGAGAGCAAAGGGATGAGCAGCCCTGATCCCCTGAAGGGGCTGTCTTAAAAAGTACAAAGCCGGGGGGACTGCATAAATGTAAAACCTAGCAGCACCGATAAATACAAATTAAGCTCCTAATAAGAAGTGAAATATTAGGGCCAAGGTGACATTAGGGGGACAGAGGTTCAGCCAAGCTATGCTTTAAATATTTTATTGCTGCACACTGGAGGAAGAGCTCGTTTAACTGATATCTTTATTTGCGGACTTCTCCCTACCCAGGGGGGAAGAGGGCATGAGTAAGGAAGGTCCTGGGCTATTTCAGGTTAACTTGCCTTTTCTCTTTGTGTGCTTGCAGGGTGGTCATAGAACTGTGTAGTTGGGTCCCCTCGCCCAACCTCCTGTGATACAGGAATCTCAGCTAAAGCACCCGTGACAGCCCTATAGCTGTCAACCCTCCCTTTTTTTGCGGGAAACTCCCTTATTCCAATGCCGTTTCCCGCTGCTTTACCGGATTGTTGATATCCCTTAAATTTCCCGGATTTCAAAGGAAGCAGCTCCTCTCCCTCCCTGCCAGCCAGGGAGGCTCCTCAGCTGCGTTGCTCGGCTGCCAATAAGGAGCCTGAGACCGACTGGGGGCGGAGCTTGCATGCCTTGTGCAGCCAGACCCTCACGCCCAACCAGACAGACAGCCTGCCTGCCGTCTACGCGCTCGCTCTTTCGCTCACCCGTTCACGCGCAGCCTCTGGAGCGCAGGGTGGCGAGGCTACTTGGTGCCCTCACGGCATCCCTTATTTTCAAATCCGAAAGTTGACAGCTATGGACAGCCCTCCATACTAGCCAAGGTGGCTCGGCTCTGCCTCCCCAGTGGGAGGCAGCAATGCTACTGGACCCAAGTTGCTGGGAACTGCAGGAGGGGGAGAGAGTTCTTGTGCCCGGGTCCTGCTTGCGGGTTTCCTATTGGGGCATCTGGTCGGCCCCTGTAAGAACAGAATGCTGGGCTAGTTGGGCCATTGGTGTCAGGTTTCCCTTATCGGTTGTTCAATAAGAAAGCCAACCCATCTGTCTTTTAGTTCTTTTAATCAGTGCCGAATTATTTACAGTGCAGAGCTTAGTCTTATCATGTCTGTTCACTCACTAGCAGATCCGGAAGTGCCTCCCTCCGGTTTTGGCGCCAACACCACAATCTTGGCAGCCTAAATTACCGCCGCCGCCTCCTACGTAATCTATGCGCCGGACCTGACGTCTCTCCCTCCGATCGAGCCTGCTGGGTGGTGCCAGGCCTCTCACTCAATCTCTGGACCCCTGGCACCCCTTGGCTCCCAGCCACTAACTGCTTCTCCCCCGAGGAACTGCTGGTTTCACTCGCAGATGAATCAGTAGTTAAAACAGGTGGCGGCTCCCTATAAACACTCAGAGCTGGACTGGCAGGGGGAGGCAGATCCCTGACAATTGGGCTGACCCAGGAGGTGCTTCTGGTGCTCCTCAGCTTACCTGCATCCCTTTAACCCTCCTCTTTGTCTCTCTCTCTTGTGTCTTCACAGCACAGAGTCCCACCGCAGCCGACCCTTTGCAGCAAGCCTACGCCGGAGTGCAGCAATATGCAGGTCGTTAGTATTAACACTTTCCCCCAATAAACCTTTCACTTCTCTGATGCCCAATACATTTGGGTGCTCTTCATAACTGGCACGGCGTGCCTGCGCTTTGTATTTCGGAATCCCAATAAGACCGTGAACCGACATCCAAAGGAGCATGCATTTGTTGAATCGTTGCAATTTTTTTTGGCCCTGCCTTTCTGTAACAAATGCCCAAAGAAACTGTCTGTCACTGTTTTCAGGTGGAATTCGACCATGTTCCGGCAAACTTGGGTTGCACAATTGTAGTTGATTGGGAAGTCCTGTGCAACAAACTCCCTCCCCCTCCCCCCAAAAAAATCTGACTTTCTGCAGTAAAGAAAATGATAAATGCTCGTTCAATAGCCATCCTTGTCTAACCTCCCTGCAAACAAATCAGGATCTGGGCTCAATAAACAGGTCATCTGGAATAAAACCTGCCATATGGCCAAGCCATGGAACAGAATAACCAGGAATGCAAGAAAGCCATACAAAAATCAGATAGAGTTCTATTAAGAAGTTCAAACTGAAAATCATAATTAAGTTTACAGATTGAAACACAGGTCAGCAAAGAAAATGTCCTTCATTTGAAATATGAAGGGCACCAAAACCCCACTGATTATAGCAGATAAGCCCCTAGTTTTTAAAGACATTCAAATCAGGGTTGTAGGTATTTCATTATTATTATTATTATTATTATTATTATTATTATTATTATTATTATTATTATTATTATTATTGCATTTATTTATATCCTGCCTTTTACCCTTACTGGGACTCAAGGCAGCTTACAGATAAAATAGAAACAGCTAAAACAATTGAACTTTAATACAATTATATACATACGATCTATTAAAACATACAGATAATTACAATAAAAAAGCACAGCAGCATCCTTTCCCTTAAAAAGTCAGTTCCCAAATGCCTGTTGGAACAAGAAAGAAAGCACCAGGAAAAAGAGAGGGCAGAATCTAGTGTCAGGCACAAAATACATCATCCTGAGAATCTCAGCTCTCATTTTTTAAAAGTCCAAATCTCTAGTCCTTATGGCAGGAAGATAGAATGCAGTGATATCTTGTAGAATCTCTGAAAGGAGAAGTGAATAATGAGATTCCCAGGGGATCGGGTTTCTGTGTCCTATGCAGCAACCCGTCCCTTCACTTAATTAGCAGCATCAATTAAGGAAAATAAGAAATGTATGCAATTTTGCTTGGTGTGCACAATTTAGATGGGTAATGAAAGCCCCCTTTTCTCACACTGCAGAGCTCAAATTACCTTAGCACACAGGATGCCATTTTGGTGCAAGTACTTGCAGATTGAATGGATACTGGGAGTCCTTTGCTTCCAAACTTTGGGAGCATTTTTTGTCTTGGGTAGAAAGGGGGATGGAAGATCACACAGGTTCCCATGTGCAGAAGAAGCACAGGGATAAAAATAGAGACATTAATCTGAAAAGGCAAGGAGGGCATGCCTTGAGATATTATTTATTCATCTAAAAGATGATCATGAATTAGACAGATTCGTCCATCAGGGCTCTCCTGTCCATCTCCCAAGAGCCGCTGACTGATCAACACAGAGTCCTCATTGGTTTCGGCCACTGTGGTATAAGTAGTCCTGTAGAGCAGAGGTGGGCAGAAGGGAATCTGCGCTGGATCTGCGCTAGATCCAGACAATTCTGATTCTCAGTTGTGTTAACAGTAGGAACAAGCAGGGGACTTTTCTCACCAAAATATGAATTAGGCTGCTAAAGGAAGGAACAGTGGTGTAGCATGGGTTGCCAGAGCCCAGGGCAAGGAAAGTATTATGTCCCCTAAGGCAAGTATTGCTCCCCCAACCGGCACCTCCATGCGGCACTGCTGCTGCCGCCAGACAGAGCTACAGAGCAGCAGCAGTAGCTGCGTGCATGCCTCCTCCGGATGGATCGCTACCACTGGTACGAGTCTTGCCATCCACTTGACTCTCCCACACTGGGGAACCCTACACAGCCAAAGGATTCAAGGGCCCGTCCTCTCCCAGCTTCCAGCTCAGAGTGCTGCTCAGGTGAGGCAGGTGGGAGGGACAGGGGGTGCCTCCAGTCAGGGTGGAAGCTGCAGAGGCATGCCTCAAAAAATAAAATTGCACCCGAGGCAATTGCCCCGTTAGCCCACCTTCCCCCCCCCCACCTGCTATGCCTCTGAGAAGGACAGACTTCTGTAGAAAGCAGAAGCTGTGAGCTCAGTTTTGTTCAGGCAGGGAGAAATACCTGGGCTCAGTATATGCACAGAGGCACTGTTCTTTTTCTTCTGCCTCTTTTGCAACTGGCTCTAACTGGTAGAACATGGAGTTCCAGTAAATAAAAAAAAGTTTAAAAAGCAGATACAACAAGCTTGACATTTTCCCACCTCTGGTCTGGAGCACTGCAGAGCACAGCAAAGCCCTCTAGCAAATAAAATCAGGAACGGGGAACTGTGGCAAATGACTAAGAGCAGGTGAAGGAGAAGGCAACACAGGGAGTCAGGCAGCAGCTCAGGTTCAGGGTAACAAATTTCTCTGCGAAGCACTCGTGCAAAAAGGGTTGGAAGGACATTCTTCCCTGAAAAAAATGCAAAATGCAGGGTGCTTTGACATAGGATGCATTCAGTTCCCTCATATGTTTTAGTAGTGGTACATTTCCACTGGAATTTTCTCAGACTTTTAATATCAGGGCTTAGTCTCCCTCCATGGATAACGCAACCTGTCTGTTGCTACCACCAATTGGCTTACTTCCTATGGTTCAAAGAATGGCCATGGACTCCTACCAAGGAATGCTTTTGTGTGTGAATCAAACCCGGATCTGAGAAGTTCAGTTTCAATCTCCATAAAAGACCAGTTCCTGGTGTCTTAGTTTCTGTCCCTTACTGCTTGCAAGATTTGACAGACTGATCTGGTTCAGACCTTTCAGTTCTGAATAAACCCCCTGGGAAAGCAAATTTGGCCTTTGTAGGGTCCCAAGGTGTCGTGATTTCGGAATTGGTGTGTCGTGCTATGGCGTGACCTTTAAAATAGCTGTCCGTGGTGCCATTGCTTCCTGTTGCCATGCAAGCAGATAACTGTTAATCCATGGTTGCTTGGTTTCCATCACACATGGAAGTCCATCAGAGACTTGAGATATCAGCCTCCAGTCCATGAAAGCTTATGCCGTGATAAATGTGTTCATCTTTCAAGGTACCATGACAGGAGGCAGTGATGGCCACCAACCCAGATGGCTTTAAGAGAGGATGAGTCAAATTTATGGAAGAGAAGGCTATTGATAGCTATGAACCATGGTGGCTATGCTCTGCTTCCCCAGTTGGAGGCAACAGCGCTTCTGAATATTGTGGCTGGAAACCACAGGAGGGGAGAGGGTTCTTATCCTGCTTCCAGGTTTCCTATAGACATCTGGTTGGCCACTGTGAGAACAAGGTGCAGGACTAAGTGGCCCATTGGCCTGATCCAGCAGGCTGTTCTTACCACAAGAGACTTCCTTAGTTTTGCTGCAACAGAGTAACGCAGCTACCCCCTCCACAAATCTTTCCCTTGTGTTATTGAGTATCCATGGACCCCTGCTCAGGGCCACACCAGGTTACCTGCAACCAAGTTGCACCATGATGTTCTCCCAGATCATTCACTGGGCCTTCAAGGTTGCCTCCCGTCGTCTATGCAAATGGCTTGCAGCTCTCTCATTTGTGATGCATTTCCAGTGTGATCCTCAGAACGGCACAACTGGATGCAGGATGCAGACTCATCATTGCGTGCCCGCTCATCATTTTAATGACTGCATTAAATTGCATTGGTGAGTGAGTCATCATAGCTCAAGCATGGCAGATCCAACTCTTGCAGTGTTGAGGAACCAAGTGATGACATTTATGTGTGCACTGAACCCAGTTCTGAAGAACACCAAGAGCTCTTATAAGCAAAGGAAGGCCACCCAGTTTTCAAGAACTCAACTTATTCTGGGTTCATGTTATGATGTGCCACCTTACAGCCCGACGAGGTTTAATTCTTGGTTGGGGGTGATTGTTGCGGGTGAAGATCTGCTTCTGCAATGGTCCTGAAATCTCCCTTCCTTTCTTCTCTCCCCTTCTTTCCCCTATAGCCGCTTACCCTGCTGCATATGGCCAGATAAGCCAAGCCTTCCCACAGCCGCCTCCCATGATCCCGCAGCAACAGAGAGAAGGTGAGTCTTTGGGATACTGTCTTGGCCACGGGCAATTCTTTCTGTAGCTTCAGGAAGAGACACTGCGTAGCCAGCCACCACTTCTGGAAAACATACTTCCTTGCGATGTCATGCACATACTTCAAGAAGCGGTCACTATCTAGGTATCATAACATAAGGAAACTCCTGCCAGAGGGCTCCAGAGCTGCTATTTGGATGCCACTATGAAAACTCCTATGAAAGAAGCCACACAAAAATATTTACTGAAGATTGAGACATGTCTAGGTTCCTCAATTCTCAGTTGTTCTTGGCTGCACCTCACCAGAGGCTCACCAGCTTCCCAAACTTTTTGTGTCACATCCTAATAAATGGAAGATATGCTATTACTTCAATGTGAGCCCAAGTTTTGCTTTGTTTGCTGGTCTGCTTTTTGTAGCTGCTGCCTCCTGGAGCAAATGATAAAATAGTAGGAAAGGTGGTAAGATTTTGCACCTAGCGTCTCCTCGGATATCAGCCTTTAGAGGGCAGCATAACATGCCTCGAATGGCCCAGTGTTGACCATAGAGTGTTAGGTGGTAGCTGGTCTGTTAAAAGGTGAATACCAATAACTGCACAATACTAATTACAAAACTACAATATTACAATACTAATTACAAAAGCCACCAAACCGTGCAAATACGTATAATTTAACAGCCATAATAGAGAAGCTAACCACATCAACACATCAAAACACAAATTAAAACCAATTTAGCCAGCTATCAGAGTAAATTGATAGCTGTACAATACATATATGCCCTGATGTATCAAACATTTAAAAAATGGTATAAAATATACAGGTGAAAATTGAATGTGTTACTATTGATCATGCCTACATCACCTTAAAAAAAAAAAGCCAAATGCATTATTTACAGGAATTAACTCATCTTCAAATTCACACTTTTTGCCAAGCCATTAACCATCCATCTTTACAAATGGGAAACTGAGACAGAGAGAAAGAAATTAGCCAAAAGGTATCTGAGGAACTCATATGGACTCCAGCCTGTATCCAGCACTTTTTCTGTAGCCTACATTGTTCTGAGGAATCAGGGTGAATGTGAATGTATTGCACCATGTGATTAGCCACTTAATCAGTCTTGTGGAAAATATGTCGTGTGAAGTCATGGGGCATTGGCCCAAGTCTTTTCCCCTTCGACCTCCCACAGCCCCCCATTTCTTGTGGAGGGCAACACTCCTTGCAGTGCTGAACCCCCATGCTTGAGTCACCTACGGGGACCCTGGATTTGAGCGAGGGAAATGTCAGTCTCCCAGGGTGAGAAAGATGTCAGGTGAGAGCTGAGAGGGGCTACTATAGGTAGTAAGGGCTAGGAACCTTTAAGAGAGGTAAAAAAAAGTATTTATTCTAAGTATTTACTCTATTTATTTACATTAGTTTTCTATATCTTATTGTATAATGAAAAAAATTTAATTTTTAAAAGGCATCATTAAAGTCATTTTTAAAAAGTTAGTATACAAGCATATAAAAATAAATAAATAAAAACCAGTAATTCAGGGGATTCCAACATATAATAGCAGGGTCTGACCTTATGGGTCAGGCAAAGCCCTGGGCAGAGAGATATGTACTGCGCTATATGTGGGGCTACCTTTGAAAGTGACTCGGAAACTACAACTAATCCAGAAAGGGGCAGCTAGACTGGTGACTGGGAGCAGCTGCTGGGACTATATAAGACCAGTCCTAAAGGATCTACACTGGCTCCCACTACATTTCCAAGCACAATTCAAAGTGTTAGTGCTGACCTTTAAAACCCTAAATGGCCCCATATACCTGAAGGAGCGTCTCCACCCCCATGATTCAGCCCGGACACGGAGGTCCAGCTCCGAGGACCTCCTGGTGGTTCCCTCCCTGCGAGAAGTGGAGTTACAGGGAACCAGGCAGAGGGCCTTTTTGGTAGTGGCCCCCGCCCTGTGGAACGCCCTCCCATCAGATGTCAAGGAAACAGAGAACTATCGGAAAGTTTTTAATGTTCAATGTTTAATTATGTTTTTATATACCGGTATGTTGGAAGTCGCCCAGAGTGGCTGGGGCAACCCAGACTGTATCTACACAGTTATTTAAAAAAAAAACACTCTGAAAATGCTCAGGGGGTGGGATCGTTTTAAAGCTCACAATGGAAAAATTTCATAGAGTTCCGATTTCAGCTCTACAGTGCCATCTGGTGTCACAGTATTATAACACATTTATAACGTTTTATTTTTACTTATGTAGCTGAGTCCCCAGTCAGATGGGCGGAAACAATTATTATTATTATTATTATTATTATTATTATTATTATTATTATTTCTTATAACAGAGACTTTAGAATAGAAATAGAAATAAATAGAATTTCCCGACATGATCTAAAGGGTTTTGCAGGGTCTCTACGGGGGCAGGTGTGTTTTCCCCCAGGTCACCCAGTCCTGAATTGTTCAGCACCAAGACCTTGAACCCTGTCCAGCAGCCGATCTTGACACGATGTCAGGGTTTCCACCTTGCATCTTGGAGGGACGACGCTTTGGCTCGCCTTTCGAGTGCTCCAGTTCTCCAAGTCACTTAGCTAAGCGGCAGGGTCTTGGGGGCCTCATTAGTCCATTAGCCCGGCCCGCTGACCCCAGCCCTGCTCCCCCATGTTGGCGTAAACGCCGAGGCAACCTCACGGTCCCTGAGGAGCCTCGCGCAGCGTAACAGGTCGGCCGTTCCTTTTAGCAACGTGGTGGGGGAAAATTGTGCTTAGCAAGTCTTCATCAGGGCTTCATTTTCCATTAATCCAAAAAGAAAATGTGGAGGGGGAAAGTGCCTTCAATCATGCCAAGGCCCGGGAATTTTAATGAGCTTTAAATGGGCATCTGTCAGAATCCTGACTCGGCGGAACTACCCCTGCCAGCCGAGGGGATGAGTAATGGCTAATAAAAAGCAGGGGGAAGCACCTTCGTGAACTCCTCTCTCTAACAGGAAAGGCAAAGTTGTAATTTGCTGTGTTATGACACTATAATTATGCCCTGATGAAGAAAGCGAGAACATTAAAAATCCTTCTCTTCTACATGGTACACCCCTGTTCCCTCCTTTCTCTCTCTCCCCCCACTGACCCCCCAACTGACAGGGAAGAAATGGTTTAACCCTTGAGCCACTTGATCGTTGTGATGATTCCACATAAGGCATTAGGAAGGGTAGGGGGGAAGAGTTTCACACAGATACACACACAGAGAGAGACACACACACACAGACACACACACACAAAAAAAATCAGATTCCATACCTGTCAACAATTATCCAGTGAAAAAAGCGATGTCCTATTCCATCATCATAATTATAATAATTTTATTATTTATAGCCCACCCATCTGACTGGGTTGCACCAGCCGCTCTGGGCAGCATCCAACATATATAAATGCTTGGTTGTCGAACTTAATCCATTCCAGGAGTCCATTCAGCTCCTGGAACCGTTCAGAAACCAAGACGCAGCTTTCAATTGGCTGCAGGAACTTCCTGCATTCAATCGAAGGCCACAGAAACCACATCGGACGTTCGGCTTCTGAAAAACGTTCGCAAACCGGAATTCTCACTTCCAGGTTTGTGGCGTTCGGGAGCCAAAACATCCGATTACCAAAGCGTTTAAGAACCAAGGTACGACTGTACATAATACAACATTAAACATTGGAAGACTTTCCTATACACGCTGTCTTCAGATATCTTACGCTCCAACTTTTCTCTGATGAAAATAGGGACGTACTGAGGACATTCCGAGATCAAATCAGAAACTGGAACGGCTTCTTGTAAATTCGAAAAGCTGGAAAATAGGGGCAATTGGAGGGTCTGAACACTCAGAACCATAGCTGTCAACCCTCCCTTTTTTTGGCGGGAAACTCCCTTATTCCAATGCCGTTTCCCGCTGCTATCCCGGATTGTTGATATCCCTTAAATTTCCCGGATTTCAAAGGAAGCAGCTCCTCTCCCTCCCTGCCGGCCAGGGAGGCTCCTCAGCTGCGTTGCTCGGCTGCCAATAAGGAGTCTGAGACCGACTGGGGGCGGAGCTTGCATACCTTGTGCAGCCAGACCCTCACGCCCAACCAGACAGACAGCCTGCCTGCCGTCTACGCGCTCACTCTTTTGCTCACCCGTTCGCGCGCAGCCTCTGGAGTGCAGGGTGGCGAGGCTACTTGGTGCCATTGCACCGCCCTCGCGGCATCCCTTATTTTCAAATCCGGAAGTTTGAAAAAATCCCTTATTTTCAAATCCGAAAGTTGACAGCTATGCTCAGAACTAAAATTAGAAAACTTGGCTTGAATTGTGTAAATTTGTGTACTGTACCTGTTATGGCCACCTGATACTTAGCAAGGCCATATTGGTTTATTCCATCCTGGGAAATCCCAGCTAATCATAAGAACATAAGTAGATCCTGCACCTGCTGGATCAGGCCAATGACCCTTCTAGTCCAACATCCTGTTATCATACTGTAGGCATAGGCAAACTCAGCCCTCCAGATGTTTTGGGACTACAATTCCCATCATCCCTGACCACTGTTCCTGTTAGCTAGGGATCATGGGAGTTGTAGTCCAAAAATATCTGGATGGCTGAGGTTGCCTATGCCTGTCATACTGGCCAAACAGATGCCTGTGGGAAACCCATAAGCTGGAAACAAAAGCTCTTTCCCCTCTTGTGGTTTCCAGAAACTGAGAGCACAGCCATCCTGGCAAATAGCCATTGATAGCCTTCTCCTCCAGGAATTTGTCCAATATTCCTTTAAAGCCATTCAAACTGGTGGGCCATAATTTAGCTATTGAAGTACTGTCTTTTATCTGTCCTGAGGCTTCCAAACTTCAGCCTCGTTGGACGTCCACAAATTCTAGTTTTATGAGAGAGCAGGAAAACTTTTTATCCATCCACTTTTCCCATGCCATAAATAAATTTATAAACTTCTATCATGTCACCACTTACTTGCCTTTTTTCTAAACTAACAAACCAGTTTCAGGGATCCGTTTCTCAGCCTTTCCACATCAACTAGGGATGAGGGGGAAAATTAATTTCTGTTTGCATTTAAACGTGAGCAGACCAAATTTGCAATGTGTGAACTGAAACGCAGCCGTCTTTCGAAATCGTGACTTCTGCGAATTTTGCAACGCAGTTCTCCAGCTAAGTAATGTGTACACAAATACGATTAAATGCACATATATATATATTTAATACAAGAATGCATTATATCATGGAAAGCTGCTTTGCAAAAATGTGAATATTAGGCCAAATTGGGTTTGAAAAATGTGTATCAGCAGAAATCTGCACAAAAGCGTTGGTGGGTTTTCATGAGGATTTTTCTTCAAAAATCACAGACTGATGCAGAAATGTGAGGAACTGAGCTTTTGAGGAAAGGAGACGCTGAGAGAAAACAAAACTGGCAGAATTGCCCGTTCCTGACAACAGCTGTGCTCCTGACCCAGACATCAATTGAAGGGAAAGAGCCCACCTTTCTTTCAGTTCAGCACTAGATGTGTATAGACGTCTCTCCCCATAAGCAACGTCCTGATGGGGAAGCCAAAAACAGAAGCACCAGGGTATCTGAGGTCAGGCATCACATCTCACCCACATGGATACATCATGGGCTGGGAAGAGGCACACGCAGCTGTTGGGGTGGATTGACAGGTTTTTTCCAGTGAAATGTCACTATTATTACAAGGATGATGATGATAACCCATCTCTCACCACAAGGTCCCAGGGTGGGTCACAACAATGCAAATCGCAACATGAAAAATGAACTACCATCGCGACTAGTAAAGGCAAAGGGACCCCTGACCATTAGGTCCAGTCGTGGACGACTCTGGGGTTGTGGCGCTCATCTCACTTTATTGGCCGAGGGAGCCGGCGTTTGTCCGCAGACAGCTTCCGGGTCATGTGGCCAGCATGACTAAGCCGCTTCTGGCGAACCAGAACAGCACACGGAAACGCCGTTTGCCTTCCCACCGGAGCAGTACCTATTTATCTACTTGCACTTTGACATGCTTTCGAACTGCTAGGTTGGCAGGAGCAGGGACCGAGCAACGGGAGCTCACCCCGTCACAGGGATTCGAACCGCCGACCTTTCGATCAGCAAGCCCTAGGCTCTGTGGTTTAGACCACAGCACCACCCGCGACTAGAGTAGGTCCTAAAATCTCCTTGAAGTGTCAAAGACCAAGCTGAATTGGCATTTTGAGGTGCCCACAAGTTTCTTAGATTTTGAAATGTACCTCCCCAGCCCGCAACAAGTTGGTTTGGACAACCAGCAGAAAGAAATGCTGGAGTGTCTCTTGGTCTGTACCACCATTCAGATTTTCAGGGGAGGGCAATGCATCCTTTGAACACTTCGATACAGCAACAGCGAACAGACTGCTTCAGAAAGTGGTGGGTTCTCCTTCACTGGAGGGTTTTCCACAGGTGGCTTTCCATCAGGGAGTCTTTAGCTGTGATTCTTGCATTGCAGGGCTTTGGCCTAGGTTATCCTTGAGGTCCCTTCCAACTCTGCAATTTTACGATTCTACGAAAGAAGTCTCCCTGCACATAGGACAGTGGCATGCCAGGAAGACGGTTAGGCAAGAAGTCTGCTCCTTGAGCTAGTAAATTTCTGTGTGCAGAGAATGTTTTTCATTTCATACACGGTGAAAAGAGTCAGTGTGTGTGATCTGCAAGACGGCCCTGAGAACGTTGGAAGATTATAGGTAGATAAAGGAAAGTACTTATACATGCAGTGTATAGTCAAAGTATGGAACTCACCTTCCCCCCAGGAGGCAGTGATGATCACCAACTTAGATGGCAAGTAGGCACTGGGGATGGGCTATTGATGGCCACTTGCCATGATGACTAGGCTCTGCCTCCACAGTTGGAGGCAAAAATAATTATTCATTCATTCATTCATTCATTCATTCATACCCCGCCTATCTGGCTGGGTTTCCCCAGCCACTCTGGGCGGTTTCCAACAGAATATTAAAATACAATGATTCATCAAATATTAAAAGTTTCCCTAAACAGGGCTGTCTTCAGATGTCTTCTGAAAGTCAGATAGTCCTCTATTTCCTTGACATCTGATGGGAGGGCGTACCATAGGGCGGGTGCCACTACTGAGAAGGCCCTCTGCCTGGTTCCCTGTAACTTCACTTCTCGCAGGAAGGGAACCGCCAGAAGGCCCTCGGCACTGGACCTCAGTGTCTGGGCAGAACGATGGGGGTGGAGATGCTCCTTCAGCAATGCTTCTGAACCCCAACTGCTGGAAACTACGAGTGGGGAGAAGGCTCTTGCGCCAATGCTCTGCACTCTGGTTTCCCACAGGCATCCAGTTGGCCGCTGTGAGAACAGGATGCTGGACTAGAAGGGCCATTGACTTGATCCAGCAAGCACCTCTTACGTGTCTTATGTTCTCGTGTTCCGTGTGCCTTCTTCACCCCTTACCTCTTTTCTCTCTCTCTCTCTCCTCCATCTTCCCCGCAGGACCAGAGGGCTGTAACCTGTTTATCTACCATCTGCCCCAGGAGTTTGGGGACGCAGAGCTGATGCAGATGTTCCTGCCATTCGGTAATGTCATCTCCTCGAAAGTGTTTGTGGATCGGGCGACAAACCAAAGTAAATGCTTTGGTGGGTAAAGATAACAAAACAATTAGATTCATCCAGGAAAGGAACTTTCTCTGAACTACTTTTACCGTTTGGTTTTTCTTTTCTTTCGTTGGTTTCCTTTTCCTTTTTCTTCTCATACTGCTATATTTTTTGCAACTTTACTTAGCTGAATCCCCCTCCCCTCCTCCTCGATTTCCCTTTGTCGATCTGCCTTCTTCTTCCCCCCTCCCCCCCACCGCTGCCCCCTCCCCTTCCCCCCCCTCGCTCCCTTCTCACTGTCTCATACTTTGGAACTGCATTGCCCTGCTGCAGAGAGGATCGCTGACTCCAGGAACCTTTTGGGACACCATCCCAAATCCTGGTCGGGCGGAAATGGGGAATTGCTAGGCATTTGGGGGTGGGGGGCGGCGGGGAGGAGGAGGAGGAGAGGAACCAGCGGAAAGACCCAGGTCAAACGAGGACAGCGGGCGGCACAGGAGAAGCTTGGCAGACAATTCAAAGATGGGGCAGGAAGGAAAGCTAAGCGACGTGGTTGGGTGCCGTTTCTCAGCTGGGTGAGCGAGACCGGGTGGCAGAAGGAGAGGGTGCCTGGTGAGCAGAGAGCCTGCTCCTTTCTACCAGAGATGGAAGGGGTTGGGCTTCAGGAGCGATGAAGTGCATGTCGGAGCATGCTGACCCCAGTGTTTGGATTTTTCTGTAGGGTGTCCCCCCATCCTCACTCCCTCCTCCCCTTTGTGCTGCTGTTAACTGTCTTGGATGCCTATGTTGTTATGTGGGGCGGTGGTTGGGAACTCCAGCTCCATCCATCCATCCATCCACTTCCTGCCATTAGCTCACCTCCCTCAGCCCTGCCATTGTCCCCCAAAGAAATCCCTCCTCCATCACCTACCCTTCTCTTTCCGACATGGCCAGATGTCTCTCCAAAATTCGGTAGTGACGACAGCCTTCCGCTGACCCTCGTGGACCTTTCCAACTCTAGGATGCTAGGATTCCCCTGAGCCATACTAGAAATGGCTGTGCTCCACAGTCCCAGGCAGCACTGCTTCTGTTCTGAAGGACAGCTGCTGGGATTCAAGGTCTTCTTGTGCTCAGTTCTTGCTTGCAGGCATATTCTATGATATCGATTGCATTTATATCCTGCCTTTTTTCTCCATGGAGCTCGAGGTGATAAACATGGTTCTCACGCCTGCCCATTTTATCCTCAAAACAGCCCTCTGAGGTAGGCCGAGAGGCAGGAACGGGCGCAGGGTCTTACCCAGGGAGCTTTTCATGGCTGAGTGTGGATTTGAAACCTGGTCCTGGGCCCACACTTCAACCGCTACACCACGCTGGCATCTGGGTGTCCACTGCTGGAAAAAGACATTGGGCTTTGTTTGTTTATTTGTTTGTTTGATGGATGGATGGATTTGTATTCCACCCTTCATCTGAAGATCCCCGTGCGCTTCACAGCATTAAAAATACAAAATAAGAATACAAAATACACAATGAAAACAAGACTAAAAACAAACCAATACTGGGTCATTGGCCTGATCCAGGAGGCAAAGTCATGTGAAATCCTGACTGTGACCACATGATGAAAAGTGGGCTGAACCACAAGTGGGAGATGACAAGTCACGTGAGCCCAAAAGGGGGCTGAGATGTGGGGTGAGGATGCACAGGCACATGTTTGGTAATGAGGTCATGGTGCAAAGTCTTCAACATGAGCCCAAGATTCGCGAGTTATCCATCCCTGATCTGTTTCCAGAGGAGATATGGTAAGCTCACTAGTATGTATGCCCAGACCCACTCACCCACTGGGAATGGAGGAGACGTCAGGGCTGGTACATGTTTTAAAGTGAACTTACCTAATTCCCAAAAACAGTACGTGAACCAAAACACAATGACCCTTCGAAATCCACACTCTTCCGAATTTGGTGGCACAGTTCTCCACCCAAATGATGTGTGCAGAAAAATTATCTATTGTTATTTATCATTTATTGCATTTATATCCCAGGAGCCCAAGGTGGTGTACATAGCTCACCCTCTTCCCATTTTATCCTCACAACAACCCTGTGAGGTAGGTTCACTCTACGTTAGTGAAAATTATAATCAGCTGCATACATATATATTAATGAAAATAACACACAATGCATTATATTATGGTAAAACTGCATACCGATATGTTTGAGAGAGAGAGGGAGAGGGAGAGGGAGAGGGAGAGGGAGAGAGAGAGAGAGAGAGAGAGAGAGAGAGAGAGAGAGAGAGATCGCAAACTGGGGTGAAAATGTTGAGAAAGGGACTTAAGATCTGAAAAACAAGGGTCTGAGGGGAGCTAAAACATCTCGAGAATTTGTGGAGCACTGCAGGAAATCCAGGGCTGCATTAGTCTTCCACCCGCATTCTCACAACCCTAGTTTCAGCACGCTTTTTGTGGTCATGTGAGGAATGGTTGAGGGAGTTGGGTATGTTACGCAGGGAGAAGAGAAGACATATCATATCGGCGTATGATAGCCAACTTCAAATATCTGAAGGGAAGAACTTGGAAGATGGAGCAAGCTTGTTTTCTGCTGCTCCAGAGGGTAGGATCCGAACCAATGGATTCAAATGACAAGAAAGGAGTTTTTGTCTAAATGTTAGGAAGAACCTTCTGACACTAAGAGCTGTTCAACCACCTCAGAAGGTGGTGGACTGTCCTTCACTGGAGGTTTTTAAACAGAGCTTGGATGGCCATCTGCCAGGGAATCTTTAGCTGTGGTTCCCTTTGGGGTTCTTTCCAAACCTACCATTCTATGATTCAAAGTCTTATACCTGGCTGGTGAACACAGGGACAAGGGGCCATCTCTACTGGGAATAATTAATCATTTCCTTAAGTCTTCCCCCACCTCCCAAGGAAGTCCTCTTGGTGGATTCTTGTGAAATGGGGCAAGCAATTTTCAGAAGGGATATAACAGCCCACTATTGGACTTTGTTCATTTTTAAAATCAATCAATTAATCGCTTGATCGTGTGCTGTGATTAGTAAGACCCAACATGGGTTTCTCAAAAACAAGTCATGCCAGACAAATTCAATTTCTTTTTAGAGTTACAAACTCGGTAGATCAGGGGAATGTGTGGACATAGTATATCTTGATTTCAGTAAGAGCTGTTTGACAGTGGAAGGTTGTGGACTCTCCTTCCTTAAAGGTTTTTAAGCAGAGGTTAGATGGCCATCTCTGTCATGTTAGTTGAGATTCCTGCATTGCAGGGGGTTGGACTAGATGACCCTCAGGGACCCTTCCAGCTCTACAGTTCTATGCTTCTATAATTCCATTAATTAATTAAAAATCCCTGCCATCTAGGCAGGCTCCAAGTCCCAGCAATTATCCCACCCACCGGCCTTTCCTCGACCTTTCGTTGAAGTTTATTCCGTGCCAGGGCCTCATGCTGCACTTGGCAGCTGCGAATGGTGGGAGGAGAAAAGTCTCCAGTTGGATGGGAAGGCATGAATGAAAAATAGAGGCCCATAAAACTTCTTGCCCTCCGCCCACATTCCGCGACAGCATCTAGGCAATCAGGGGAGGTTTGGGAGGGAGGGAGGGAGGGTGACCAGTGGGGGGGGGCGTTGGAAGAGCCGCACAAGTATTAGGGCTGTGAGCCACTATTCATTTTACAAACTATAATTAATTTGATGTTTAGATTAATTTCTGATGCGCTCTCAAAGGTGCACGGAAAGCATTTTTCCTTTATTATAATGTTGATTGCTTATTGGGGAGATAAATCTAACTGTCAGTTATGTACCGACTTACCAAAAGTTTCAGACCTAGCAAGCATGTCTGCACAGAAGGAGCAGCTGCTGTGCTGTTCTGCAGTTAAAGGGACAGCCCAGCCTTTTCCCGGCCAACTCAGGCAGCAACAACAACAACAAAAACCCTCTGCACATGAGTTGCAAGGGTCTTCCTTGTCTTTTCCTTCTTTCTTTCGAAGGGACGTGGGTGGTATTGCAAAGATCACATCGCAGAAGAAAACTCGACTGCATATTTCAATTGATTCTCGGTCCAAACTTTGTTATTTTGTCCCCCTTTGGATAACTTTCAAAGGTGGAGGGTTGGAAGAGGAGGGGCAGCTGGAGAATAATGTGGGGTGGGGGCAGCGTAGAAGGCCAGAGAAAAAGTGTCTGAGAATGAATGGGAAACTAGGCTGGAGGGGGTGACAAACAGGAAGGAGATGGGAGCCTCAGGGTGAGGAAGGCTAATGCATATCCTTTCTGGTTTGAAATCTTCAGCTCTGTGCCTCTAAGCTACCTTTCTAAATCACAGAGAAAAGGAAAGAAAATTTCGCATTTTGCAACCATGCTCACCAGCAATTAAAATTCTACATATGTTCGCAGTGGGAGCAGAACCAGGTGTGAGCAGGATTTCCTGCCACACCACACATTTATTCATTCGATAGTTATTTATTGCATTTATAGAAAAGGGTGAGGCGGCGCTGTGAGTTAAACCACAGAGCCTAGGGCTTTCTGATCAGAAGGTCGGCGGTTCGAATCCCTGAGACAGGGTGAGCTCCGTTGCTCGGTTCCCAGCTCCTGCCAACCTAGCAGTTCGAAAGCACGTCAAAGTGCAAGTAGATAAATAGGTACCCGCTCCGGCGGGAAGGTAGACGGCGTTTCCGTGCGCTGCTCTGGTTCACCAGAAGCGGCTTAGTCATGCTGGCCACATGACCCGGAAGCTGTACGCCGGATCCCTCGGCCAGTAACGCGAGATGAGCGCCGCAACCCCAGAGTCAGTCACGACTGGACCTAATGGTCAGGGGTCCCTTTACCTAGAAAAGGGTGGGGCGTGTTTGCATTAGGTAGGAAACCAACTGGCTGAGCCTATGGAGACCCTGTCCTTCTACCTCCAAGAATGTGACCAGAAGGAAGTAGTTCCCTCCCTGGTCCACTCAAGCCAAGTGTCACTCCCACTCCCAAGCTAAAATCGTATTGGTTGGGGGGAGAGGGAGACTAATCAACAGCAAAGCAGAGCAAAGAGGGTCAGCAAGAGCTGCCCGCCAAGCATGTCACATGGGCTGTCACATGGAGGATGGAGCAAACTTGGTTTCTCCTGCTCTGGAGGGCAGGACTGAAACCAAAAGCTTCAAGTTACAAGAAGGGAGATTTCAACTAAACATCAGGGACAACCTTTTGGAGCTGTCCGACAGTGGAACAGAATCCCTCATTGGAGGTTTTTAAGCAGAGGTTGGATGGCCATCTGTCATGGATGCTTTAGTTGAGATTTCTGTATTTGTGGGGTTTGGACTAGAGGACCACCAGGGACCCCTTCCAACTTTATGATTCTATGTGCTGCTCTATCTAACCCAGTGGTTTCCAAACCTTTCGGGGCCACTGCCCCCTGCTTCCGTAAACTCACCCCCAATGCCCCCTACCCTACCAAAAAGCATTATTCAGAGTAGTGGTTTGCACGACACTGTAAGAATGAGGCTAGCACAATAAAATTCAAAACAGTGACAATTAATTACGCATTTATTCAAAATCCATTGAAAACTGCTTAGTCTAATTGATTCAACAGAATTGATGTACTTGATTCAGTGATACCAGCTTTTGAAAGTCTGGTAGCCCTTGCTTCTTACCTCCCCGCTAGGAAATCCCACTGCCTCCTATGAGGTGGTACCACTCACTTTGGGAAACACTGTTTTGCCTCCAAATAAGCTCCAAGAGGGACGCGGGTGGCGCTGTGGGTTAAACCACAGAGCCTAGGGCTTGCTGATCAGAAGGTCGGCGATTCAAATCCCCGTGACGGGGTGAGCTCCCGTTGCTCAGCCCCAGCTCCTGCCCACCTAGCAGTTCAAAAGCACGTCAAAGTGCAAGTAGATAAATAGGGAAGGTAAACGTTGTTTCCATGCGCTGCTCTCGTTTGCCAGAAGTGGCTTAGTCATGCTGGCCACATGACCCAGAAGTTGTACGCCGGCTCCCTCGGCCTGTAGAGCGAGATGAGCGCCGCAACCCCAGAGTCGTCCGCGACTGGACCTAATGGTCAGGGGTCCCTTTATCTTTACCTTTAGGCTCCAAGAACCACACTCCAGGGCCCCCAGCCTTGCGGCAAAAAGAACCCTTATACATCCGAAGAGCACAATCAAAAAACTGCTGGTCATAGCAGCCCACGCTGCAGAATTATCTCTGCTTAGAAAGGAGAGGTGTTTGTTTTGCTTTCTTCCCTGCTCACATGCAAGGATGCCTTGCGGGAGTGCATTTGAAGCCTAAAGCTGCAATCCTCTGCTCACTTACTCCAAAGTAAGCCCTGCTGAACCAAGTGTGTGGGGTTGGGCAGGGGATATTTCTGAGTAAATATGCACAGGAGCTGACGGACTTGTAAGTGTCCAGAACTTCTTCCAGGCAAGGGATAGCAGTTCCCCATCGCCCCACCCTGCAGGAGATAGAAAGTAAATCTCCATGCTATCTTGGCTGGTAGAGTTTATAAATATTCATAATTCAAGAAGTGAATACAGTGGAGAACTCAGATAGATGGAGGGCATTTAAAGAGAGAGGGAGAGAGCAGAACCATCCATTTAATGTCTCTGGGTGATGCTGGAGAGATACAGGATGGCATTCCCTGAATGCTAGTCTAAGAATGGCTGCTAGTCCCTAGGCCAGGATAGAAACCCACAATAACAGCTGAAATACATTATTTATTCTGTTGTTCATACAGTTTAACTTCCCAGCTCTCCCCTCCCTGCACAGAAGAACAGTCTTTAATTCAACATCTTTGAGAGATACTCGTGGTTCCGATTTAAGAGAACGTAAGTCCAGGCGTTAACTTGCTTGTTCGCATTAAATTCAGATTTCGTTTTCCGTCCAGTTTTATATGAAAAGAGATGCTTACTGTAGATATATATATATATATATATATATATATATATATATATATATATATATAAAATCCTATTTGAATATAAAAGCTCCAATTTTATTTGTTTGTTTTTTTAAAAAAATCAAAAAATCATCGATTTATATCCACCCTGCCACGAGGTGATTTTTTTCCTAGACAATTATTCTGCAATTACTCGTCCTTATAAATGAACTCCTACATGGAGAAATTATGTGACGAATCAATGAAAACTAACTTTGCATTTCCACTGCTTGAATCACAATTTTTCCATACAGAAACTCATTTATTAGTACAAAGGAACCATGGAAGTAATATGAAAGTTGACGGAGCGTGCGATTCAAGCCCGCCAGCCGTGTACAGGGTTAAATCCTGAGATCTCTGCAGCGATAACAAAATCAACCAGATTCTTCAGCTAAAGTATATAGTGGCTGATGTCCAATGTAGTCAATACTCCAAGTAGACCCATTGAAATCACTGGGGAAAAATAACTTGTCCGTTGATTGCAATGGGTCTACTGCTATGACCCAATATATTCCCACATATTGGCTAATGTTTTCTCATTTATTCTGCCTTTAAGATTTAAGATTTAAAAATTATTTGGTGGGGAAAATAAGATCTGGGAAATGGAGGAACACACTGATATGGAACAGATGTAAGTCAGTAAAAGGAACTTGAAGGGTGAATAGCATGGGCTATTGATGGCTACTAGCCATTGTGACTATCCCCAGTTGGAGGCAGCAATGCTTCTGAATGCCAGCTGCTGGAAACCACTGGAGCGGAGTGTGCTGTTGTGCTCAGATCCAGCTTGCAGGTTTCCCATAATGGCAGCTGTTTGGCCAATGTGAGAACAGGATGCTGGACTAGGTGGGCCATTGGCCTGATCCAGCAGGCTCTTCTTATATTCTTAAACAGCATAAAGTATCACTGTGGTGATAATATGAACCATAAACAACCAAAACCACCACACAATGACTGAAAATGTAATAAAAGATATACTAGAATACTCTTCTGAAACACTAATAGTCCTTCAATAAAGCCACATGATTAACAAAGCCATTTATAAATCCTCACAGAGTGTTTGTTGTGGGGGGAGGAAGGGAAAGGAGATTGTTAGCTGCTCCTGTATACC
This sequence comes from Darevskia mixta, assembly GCA_034641385.1. Taxonomy (NCBI): domain Eukaryota; kingdom Metazoa; phylum Chordata; class Lepidosauria; order Squamata; family Lacertidae; genus Darevskia; species Darevskia mixta. Next base: position 3,263,390 of record JAWWNH010000111.1, on the reverse strand, counting down.
TGAAGGAGCGTCTCCACCCCCACCGTTCAGACCCGGACACTGAGATCCAGCGCCGAGGGCCTTCTGGCGGTTCCCTCACTGCGAGAAGCCAAGTTACAGGGAACCAGGCAGAGGGCCTTCTCGGTAGTGGCGTCTGCTCTGTGGAACGCCCTCCCAGCAAAGGTTAAAGTGATAAACAACTATCCTACATTCAAAAAATACCTGAAGGCAGCCCTGTTTAGGGAAGTTTTTAACTTGTGATTTTGATGTATTTTAATATTTGTTGGAAGCCGCCCAGAGTAGCTGGGGAGACCCGGCCAGATGGGCGGGGTACAAATAAAAAATTATTATTATTATTATTATTATTATTATTATTATTATTATTATTATTATTATTATTATTATTATTATTATATTATTTGAGACTCCTTAGGGTAGTGATAAAGCAGGATATCAAATCCAAACTCTTCTTCTTCTTCTTCTCTTCTTTGTGAATTTCCATGACTCCTTTAGAACATCCTACACACACACACACACACACACACACACACACCTGCACTTAAGCCACAGAACTACAGGCACAACAGCTTTGCCATGAATCCCCCTCCATTTGCTGCTGCACCAGAAGTGCTGCTCCTAGCAAATTCCTGTGGGGGGGGGGGGCTGCTTTGTAGCAGTAGCAGCAACTAAACCGGACACTCCCTTCGAATAAGAACTCCCATATTTTAGAGCTGGCAACTTTGCGGAACAAGGGAGATCAGATGCCCTGAGCTGCAACCCTTGCAAATTTCTTGATCCTTTACAGCCTTGCTAAATCATTTATTTAGCACAGCCTTTTAACATAATCCCCGAGAAAAAAAAACATAAAATAGATTTATCACAAACCCTGTCCTCCTACCAACCATCTTCAGACTAGTACATATATTTCTCTGATTATTAATTAACGTAGGCACGGAATGAGCTAAGAGCTTTTTAACCTCTCCTTCTCTCTCTCTCTCTCTCTCTCTCTCTCTTTCTCTCTCTCTCTCTCTCTCTCTGTCATCTAAAGAAGAGTAAGGCCTTCCAAGAACTCGATTCAGGGTGTTATATTACTGCTAGCCCCAATCCAAGGCTGATCCCACGTAATGCATGGGAAACGGTTAACCAGGCTGTGAGGAGAGGGCACCTCCATCACTCAGTCTTTTATATCAGCCAAAGGGTGAGGTCTGAACTCCAAAACTAGGCAGTGAAGATGCGTCATAGGGATGGGAGAATCTGACAATTTCGGTTTCTCAGAGCTTCTCGTTTCTCCAATCTTAAAACTCAGTTCTCCAGATTTCAGTTTTGTATGTGTATAATTGCATTTTAGCATATTGTTCTGCTAACATACATTCTTGCATGCAATTTTGCCCAATACACACATTTTTTTGCAATACAATTCCCCACCCCCAAAAATATAATGCATTGCAAAATTCGAAGAAGTGTGGATTTCGAAGGATGGCTGTGTTTCTGTCCCTACATTGTTTTGGAACGTGCAAATGGTGCAGGGTTCTCCTTTAAATGTGAACAGGGCCAAACTTCTGCCCAATCCCTAATGTACACCCTCTGAGCAACGAAAGTGGGGAAAGGAAATGGAAAGGGGGAGAGAGGTTAAGGAGTGCAAAAGAGGAAGGTTTTGAGAAATAAGGATTGCTGGTGTTCACAACTTTCTTCCTGGTCTCCAGGCCCCCCCGCCCCCCCACACACACACACCAAGAAACTAATGCAGGGTATAGTCACTGTGGGAGGAAGGTGCTAACCACCACCTGTTCTCGCTACAAAATTAGCAGCTCCATTTTAAAAGTGGGAGACCCTGATCACCATCTTCCCTCATCTCATATTGTTGAGAAATAGTATATCCACCCTCTAAACTGCACCAAAGTCCCATAAAGGGCACGTTATCTTGGTTTGGGGAGCAGAATTGTTTTATTTTTCACTTTCAGTGACAAAATATTGCATGTCGGGCCCACGGAAAATGGGACTTTTCTGGCAGAAGCGTCTCTTGAAGGAGCAACTCTGGCTGCTTTTCAGACACAAGGGCTTGGACTGGAAGATCCTTGGGGTTCCTTCCAGATCTACAATTCTATGACTCTATGACCAGACTTCCTCTTCTTCTCATTATTATTATTATTATTATTATTATTATTAATTTATTTATTTATATCCCGCCCATCTGGCTGGGTTTCCCCAGGCACTCTGGGCGGCTTTCAACAAAAGATTAAAAATACATTAAAAATACATTAAATCAGTCATTAAAAACTTCCCTAAACAGGGCTGACTTCAGATGTCTTCAAAAGTCAGATGCTGTAGTTGTTTATTTCCTTGACATCTGATGGGAGGGAGTTCCACAGGGCAGGCGCCACAACCAAGAAGGCCCTCTGCCCAGTGGCGGAGCTTCAAGCTCCGGCGGGGTGTGTGTGTAGAGAGCAGGTGGGCGGGGCTGGCGCATGTCCCGAGGGCGTGGGGCGTGTCCTGGGGGCGTGACACACATCCCCGGAGCGTGGCGCACCACCTGCGGGGGCGTGGTGCCCAGCGGGGGGTAGCCACGATGGCACCCCACCGTTCCTCCCGGCAGTGCCTCTGCCTGGTTCCCTCGGAGCTGGACCTCAGTGTCCGGGCTGAACAATGGGGGTGGAGACGCCCCTTTAGGCATATAGGGCTGAGGCCGTTTAGGGCTTTAAAGGTCAGCACCAACACTTTGAATTGCGCTCAGCCTTGTTCATGCGTTCGTCGGCAAGCAGGCACACTGATTATTCCACTTGCTAGAGCATTCTTCCTACAGTTTCATATCCAAACGCAGGTCCTGAACATTCGCATGCACAGCCACCAACCTTTTCTGACTTCCTTAAATGGAACCTGGCTTTGTTAGCCTCGAAGCAGAGGCACAACCTGCCATGTTTCAGACCCCATTCCTGAGTCCCTTTGTTTTCTGGGACCCAGACCTTTTATCCCATCAGCCTTCCTTTCTTGTCTCCCCTGCAAGATCCGCTGCAGCTCAGGATTTGCCCTTGCTCCGACGGAGACTGTCCCTGCCCTTGACTCTTGAGTTCTGATGGATAGTGACATTTGTTTATTTATTTGTAAAAATATCTGTATACTGCTTTGTCATAAATATATATATAAATAAAAGTGGTTTACAGCAGTACAAGCATAAAATATTTTGTATTTTTATGCTGAGAACTGCCCTGAGATCTATGGATGAAGGGTGGTATACAAATAGTAATAGTAATAATAATAATAATAAGCCTTGCTTTTTTCTGGGGGTACTCAAGGGTACACAGTACTGTCACCTCCCCCCCAAAAAAAATGTTAAAAGTGCTGCACCATGTAACTACTTCATGGTGAATAACGGCACCTTTTTTTCTATTAAACAAACAAACAAACACTGATAATGAACCATACAAGAAAAACAGTGTAAAAAAGTTAAGTTATGGAAGGATGCATTCTGAATTGCCTGCATAGGTCTGGCAGAATAGAAGAGTCTTCAGCAGGCATTTAAAAGCTGGCACGGAAGGTGCCTGCTGAATCTCTAGTGGCAGAGAGTTCCACTGGACTAGGACGATGACACTAAAGGCTCAGTTTCTTCTTCTTGCCGGATGAGCCTCACCAACTTGGGGAATGACCAGCTATGGTCTCAGAGAGGGACTCTGGACCTGAGTTGTAAATAGACCTTGAACCTGGCTCAGTTTCTTGAACCCCATGCCAGTTCCTTTGCCTGGACCCAGCTCTGCCCATGGCCTCGCTTCCCACCTCACCTGTCAGCCGAGACTTGCCAGAGGTCAAGGCTCTGTCCATCCCATCCGCACCCTTCCTACTCCCCGCCATGACAACGGAGCAGCCATACCCTCCCGCCTCTGGCGCCACCTGGCAGCTCTGCCATCCACCGGCCCCCTTCGCCCACACTCCATCCTCATCCTCGCAGTTGGTCTTGTGTGTGGGGTGGCCCGGCGACCCCCTCCAGCTGGTTAAACCCTGCGCCTTTGCCTTGTGTCTTGACAGGCTTTGTGAGTTTTGACAATCCTGCTAGTGCCCAGGCTGCCATCCAGGCTATGAACGGCTTCCAGATTGGCATGAAGAGGCTGAAGGTGCAGCTGAAGAGGCCAAAGGATGCAAACCGCCCCTACTGAAGCATTGTGGGAAACTCTGGATAAGCAAGGTCTAGCACAGGTAACTGCTCAGGGAGGGAAGGGGCCAGGGGAACGTCACCTGTTGTCCAATAGCGTCTCTTGTGTCATGGACCCTGAGAGGGTCTGCCTTCTCCTCTAGAGCTAGACCAGAAAGTATAAACATGAAGTGGGATTGGACGTCTTTAAGCATCATTGTTGGTGCTGGGAAGAGAGAGGCAAGACAAGTGATCTGGCAACATGCTGGACCCTCCTTTCCCCCACCCCCATACCCCGTTTTTGTCAAGCTTGCAAGACACAGAGGTCAGCTCCCCAGTTCTTCTTCTCCGGCACCAGCTAAAAAGGAAGAGTTGGAAGAGGTATTAAGAGAGGGTAGACATTTCATGCGCATAGATGCCCATCGCCAATATGATTCCCATGACTGTTCCCTGGCAAGAAGGGTCATCAGAACATTCCACTCTAAAAGTCTCCCCTGAAAACTCGCATGAAATAAATGGGGAGTTGCGTAAAATTGCCCCCTCATTCCAGTGGGGTGGATGTTGTCAGTGACCTGTGAATCTTGTAGTTGGTGAACGTGTTAAAGACACAAGTTGATGTTGTGGTTTTCAAACGGAAGGACCTGTCCAGATTACGCATATCGCTAGTTCTGTGTTCCGAGCATGTCAAAACATTTTCCATTCCTTGTATGGTTGGGGGGTTGGTCAGTCTTTATTGTGCGATGCCTTCTGATCAGGATAAAGGAGCTTTCGGCTTAGTACTACTCCTGTGCAGCCCTCAAAAAAGCTTGCAAAGGGGCATTAGATGGTGGACTCTGAGTTCACCATCTGCCAAATGGGTGAAAAGGCTCGTTTTCATGGTGAACCATGAGCAGCATGGGGCAATTGCAGGTTACTGGTCTTGAAGGGATTGTGTACCACTTAGGCTTCTATTTCAGCTCTATACCTGCTGCTGGCGGGGTGGGTGGATTCCTCTGTGCTTAGAAATGTGTGCTTGTTCTACCAGTCTTGCAAAATGCCCAGGGTTTCCCTGGGAGGAGAGGATGGTTGTGGTCTTTCCCGAGAAAGAAGAGTGGATCCCAAATGCATTTGTGAGGGTGGTGCAGGAAGTAGCAGAAGGCGGGCGCCTGTAGAATCCAAGTTGGGTGGCAGTACAAGGCATGGTTAGAGAGACCATCATTCCTTCTACCGGCAAACTAGCTTGCAGAGCTGTCAGCCTCTCACCTTCCCTTGTGGAGTGTTCCCTCAGCCTCCTCTCCTTGAGAGTCCTCTGGGCAGCTGCTGCTGCCACCCCTGAACTCCCCCCCCCCGAGCCTTTGGGAGGCAGAGGCATGAGAGGGCATCAGAGGAGGGAGGGAAGGAAAGAGGGACAGACGCCAGTGTTGCCCGCAGCACCCTTGACTACCTTCAAGGCATCCCAGGGTGCCATGGCACACTGGTTGAAAACCACTGGCATACGCCATTATTAGTGAGGCAGAAGAGTTGGGGGGGATTCACATCTGGCAACCAATGGGCCCCGTTCGTTTCAGATAATAGATGAGTGTAAAAAGCATGAGACACAATTTTTCACGGCCCTCTAGCAGCTATGGTGGGTCATTTACCAGAAGTAATGTATTTAGTGTTAACTCTGGAAGTGTGTACTCGATTCTGACCAAGCTAGACCTCCTAGAGCAAAATATACATCAGGAGACAGACTCCCTTGGGAGGTGGTGGACTCTCCTTCCATGGCGGTTCTTAAGCAGAGGTTGGATGGCCACCTGTCATGGATGATTTAGTTGAGATTCCTGCATTGGACTAATGCGCTCGAAGTCCCTTCTGACTCCACGATTCTATGATCTGTTCAGCCACCATAAGAACAGGGTGCAGGATTAGACGGGCCCTTGTCCTGATCCAGCAGGCTGTTCTCATGTTCTTAACATCAACTAAAAGTGGCTCAGGAGATCCCAAAACGGGCTGTGAAGTGCTCCAAAAGAGCCTGTCCGGAATTGGCGACTAGGCCATTGGGTGGAGATCCGTAGAGACGCCTCCATGTTTATCTGGTGCTCCTCTTGTGCGTAGACCTCCCCTGTCACTTCTCTAGGTGTCCGCTGCCTTCTAAAGGACGTGCTTGTCCAACCTTCACCGTTAAACAAATAAGGAAGACCCCTTCCATTTGGAGGAAGCTCCACATGTGGGCCGAAGCTCCCAAGACATTGCTAGACTACAAGAGAGAAAGGAGCTGAGAGAGATGGAGGGAGAAAGCTTCACTCAATTAATTCTGAGTGCTTTTTTCATCCCTTTGATCAAATCCCTCTTTCAGAACACAAATTGTTTTAGCCTACAGTGGTTTTAAGTCTTGTTTTCGCCACTAATGCTCTCAAAGTTGTTTTCAGGCATTAAAAAGATCACTGAGATGTGGTAGATAAGGTCACAAGCTTCAACAAACAAAGCCCCCAAGGATCCTTCTGGGGGGGTGGGGGGAGAAGCCGCCTCCCAAAATGGCCGCCTTCTGTTCTCCCTTTCCTCTCTAATTACAGAAGCAGAGCTGGGAGGAGGGAGGCGTGAGTGTGTGGGAGGCCGGCGGGGAGGCAGGGCGGGAGGACGGAGAGAGGATCATTTGAGGCAAATCTGCCAAAATCAATATATTCTATTTCAAATCCTCCCATCAAGAAGAGAAGGCAAGGATTCCTAGGCACTCGGTGTGGCTGCCAGATAGCAAGAAACAGAAAATAATGAGGGAGAAATGCCCAAATGTTTGGAGTCCTTTGGGTGACCGCTCCTCAAAACCCCGTTGACAGTAGCCAATGCCACTCTATGTCCTATAAAGGTAAAGGTAAAGGGACCCCTGACCGTTAGGTCCAGTCGCAGACAACTTTGGGGTTGCAGCGCTCATCTCGCTCTATAGGCAGAGGGAGCCGGCATTTGTCCACAGACAGCTTCTGGGTCATGTGGCCAGCATGACAAAGCCGCTTCTGGCGAACCAGAGCAGCGTACGAAAATGCCGTTTACCCTCCTGCCGGAGTGGTACCTATTTATCTACTTGCACTTTGACATGCTTTCGAACTGCTAGGTTGGCAGGAGCTGGGACTGAGCAACGGGAGCTCACCCAGTCGCGGGGATTCGAACCGCCGACGTTCTGATCGGCAAGCGCTAGGCTCAGTGGTTTAACCCACAGCGCCACCCACTAAAACGTATGAAATAAGAACATGGGGAGCTCCCTTCTAGGTAAAGGGGGAAAGGTGAAGAGTTAGGGACCGGGGCTGCTCCAACACATAGGAGTCTTCCGGAAGATGTTTGCCCAGATCTCTGGGTCTTGGGAAAGGCGCCATTTGCTTGGGATACCCAGGGCAATTCCTTGGAATCAGTTACCTGGCCTCAGAAAGGATATGGCAGGGTTGGAAAAGGTTCAGAAAAGGGTGAGAATACAGTGACTTCCCTACAATGGAAGTTTGCGGCGTTTGGGACTTTTTACTTTAGAGAGAAGCCAAGTAGAAGTTTGCAAAAATTATGCCTGACAGTGAACAGAGAAAATCTCTCTCCCTCTCTCATAATATGCTAGAACTCGTGTGCATTCGGCCTAGCTGAATGTCGGGAGATTCAGGGCAGATAAAAGGAAGTATTTCTATACACAGCACAGAGCTGAACTACCTGGGAGACTAGGGTTCGAATCCTTACTCTCTGGGTGAGCTTGGGCCACTCACTGCCTCTCAGCCTAGCCTACCTCGCAGGGTTGTCGCGGGAGTTAAATGGGGAAGGGGAGAGCCATGTACGCCGACTCAAGCTCCTTGCAGAAAAAGGTGGGGTATAAATTTTATATATATATATATATATATATATATATATATATATATATATATATATATATATATATATAATGGGACCTCCGGGTATAGGGCGGTATATAAATTCAATAAATAATATCATAGACAGCCGTGATCGCCCCAAACCAGTTCAGCCCTCTCCTCCAAATGCAAAAGGTCCTTCACCTTTTGTCACAACTGGGCTCAAAATGCGCTTCCACCAGCTCCCAGGTCTGCCTTCTCCTGCCTGGAAGGCAGCTAAGCGGTCAAGCTGGCCAAAAAAGGCATTTGGCTGCAGCAGGGTGACTTAGCTTCACTAAGAGGAACCACAGGAGAAATGAGCTCACCTAGATTATTCCCGAAGTATCTACTAACCAGGTCCTGCATTTAACTCCTGCTTACGACTTGACTTTACTGCACCCTGCTGGAAAGCGGGGGACCCAAACTAAAACTCTGGAGGGTCTGGAGCAAAGGGCGGGGGACCGTGAAACGCTGCTTGTTTTTTTATTATTTTAAAGTCATTTTTGTCCTTCTTCTTTTAGTGCATCGCGGGTTTCTTTCCCTGTATATTCCGACCTGATAGCATCCTTTTAAATTGTCAGTCGCTTCAGCAATAGCACAACACAGAGTTCTCTCCCATGAACTGCAAATTTCAATTTCTAATGGATGTGAAATCCCGTTTGCTAATTATCATGGTTATACTAAGATTGGCATACAATAGCCCACATTGATGGGAAACTGCAATAATTAATTACCGCGTTCGCTTCGAAATACAATCAGCAATTACCATGCTGAGGCAAAATTCCATTCAGCAATATTTGCTGCTTGTTCATGAGGGTGGCTTTTTGCTCTCTCTCTTTTTTCCCCCCTCTGTTTATTTTTTTTAATGCAGGGCAGATATTTGGCTACGCTGCAGTGTCGGCACCTTAATGAGCAAGGGGTAGGTTGGGGAGACAGGCTCAGCTTCTTTGCTTTGGGAGAGCTGGAGCTGTGGGAGGCGATGCAATTGAACTCTGATTGTGCGCGGAACTTTGATTAAAGACACACCCTCACCCAAATAATATTACAGGAAATTACAGCTAACGTTTTTGTGAAGAAACAGCAGGCGAGGTTCCCCTCTCGCGGTTCCAAGAGGGTGGCAATCCAGTCAGTGGTGGTGTTTTGCCGTGGCACAAAGACAGACATTTGTGCCCTTATTAAAGGCAGCGTGTGTGAGAGAGTGGGCGAAACACCGTTCCTTTGATAAGCATAGCTGTCAACTTTCGGATTTGACAATCAGGGATCAGCACATAGCTGCCACCCTTTCCCTTTTCTCGCAAGGAATCCTATTCGGAATAAGGGAATTTCCCACACACAAAAAGGGGAAAGTTGACAGCTATGGTCCGGTGGGTGTTACTCCAAAGTACGGTGACGCGAGGAGGGGAAGCAGAGCGAGCTCGGGGCCCCTTCTCAAACAGGCAGACGGCTCAGGGATGCCACAGGGCGGTGCAATGGCACCAAGTAGCCTCGCCACCCTGCGCTCCAGAGGCTGCGCACGAATGGGAGAGCGAAAGAGTGAGCGCATAGACGGCAGGCAGGCTGGCTGGCTGGTTGGGCGTGAGGGTCTGGCTGCACAAGGCATGCAAGCTCCGCCCCCAGTCGGTCTCAGACTCCTTATTGGCAGCTGAGCAACGCAGCTGAGGAGCCTCCCTGACCGGCAGGGAGGGAGAGGAGCTGCTTCCTTTGAAATCCGGGGAATTTAAGGGATATCAACAATCCGGGATAGCAGCGGGAAACGGCATTGAAATAAGGGAGTTTCCTGCAAAAAAAAAGGGAGGGTTGACAGCTATGTTGATAAGGAAGCAAAAAGGCAGGATTTGGCCAGGCTGGGTTGCAGAATTCCATGTCCTCAAGCTTCATAGGTGTTGTTCTGCCATTCTAAACCAGCACTCGGTGGGGTGCGGCTGGAACAGGCTGCTTAACTCTTTCCCTCCAACAGATCAAAATCCCACTCCCCAAGCTGCTTTTACACCCATGGCTGAAAAGCTACAGGCAAGGCAAAGCAGGGGGAATCATCATGGAGAGGGTCGTTCTGAGTGGGGGAAAGGAGTGGTGGGGAAAGGGTGAGGCAGCCTCCCTCCCAGCCCACTCTTCCTTCACTCTTGCTCACAGCCTGTACAAGTAAAATGTCAGCACTTGTGCTGCTGTTGTGGTTGTTAGGGACATGTGCGGGGGTTTCAGTGCAGGGGAAATAAGCAGGTTCTCTCCCAGTTGCGCCGCGGCTAAGAAGGACTCCAGCACTCGAGGCGCATTGTGCAGCATTGATGGTTATTTGTTCAGGTACTTATACACTGCTTAATTCACTGCGAAGGCACCTTCTAAGTGGTTTACAAGTATAAACCCAGTTTTATGTTATAATATAACAGGGGTGGCCAACTTCCAAGAGACAGCGGTCTACTCACAGAGTTAAAGACTGGCAGTGATCTACCCCCTTTGGGGGGGGGGGTTCAGGTCAAGGTTGATGAGCTTTTTTGCTTTTTTTTTTAGGAAGGAGGAGTTCAGGTTGAAGTTGTTCAGCTTTTTTTAGGGAAAGCCACATTTTTTTAGGAGTCCAGGGCAAAAATGTTGAGCTTTTATGAGGGGAGGGGGCAATGATCTACCACAGACATCCAGTGATCTACCAGTAGGTCACAATCTACCTGTTGGATGTGCCTGTAATATATATATTTGTGCAAATCGTTAAAAATACTCAAGAAAACAATTTCATCAGAGGAGATATGTTAGCCATCTTCAAATATCTTAAAGGTTGTCACATGGAAGAGGGGATAGGCTTCTTTTCTCCTGCTCTGGAGGAGTAGGACTCAAACCAACGGCTTCAAGAAAGCAGATTCCGACTAAACATTAGGGAAAACTTTCTGACAGTAAAAGCTATCTGGCAGTGGAACGGTGGTGGACTCTCCTTCCTTGGAGGTTTTTAAGCAGAGGTTGAATGGGCATCTGTCATGGATGCTTTTAGCTGAGATTCCTGCATTGCAGGGGGTTGGACTAGATGATCCTTGGGCCCCTTCTAACTATGATTCTGTGATCAAAACATCAAGGATCCCCAGTCAACATGCTCAATAAAACAAACCCACTTAAACAATTATAGCAATCAAAGGAGGTAAAATGGCAATTAGAACAATTGAAGTCAGGAGATCAGGGGAACACTTGACTAAATAGGTGTGTCTTCAAGAACTGGCAGAGTGCCAATGCTGATGGGATTGTGTTTAACTAAGTCCTACTCAGAGTACACCCACTGAAATTAATAAACCTAAGTGAGCCATGTATATTGATTAATTGATGGGCTGAATGTATTTTTCTCCCAAGCTGGGATTCATTCAAGGCAGTTCACAACATTCAAAAACCTCGTTTTAAAATACAAAGTAATTAGAACCAACTAGTTTGAAACTAAGGGACGCGGGTGGCACTGTGGGTTAAACCACAGAGCCTAGGGCTTGCCGATCAGAAGATTAGAAAGTCGGCGGTTCGAATCCCCACGACAGGGTGAGCTCCCGTTGCTCAATCCCTGCTCCTGCCCACCTAGCAGTTCGAAAGCACATCAAAGTGCAAGTAGATAAATAGGTACCGCTCCAGTGAGAAGGCAAACAGCGTTTCCGTGCGCTGCTCTGGTTTGCCAGAAGCGGCTTAATCATGCTGGCCACATGGCCCGGAAGCTGTATGCCGGCTCCCTAGGCCAGTAAAGCGAGATGAGCACTGCAACCCCAGAGTCGTCCGCGACTGGACCTAATGGTCAGGGGTCCCTTTACCTTTATTAGTTTGAAACTATAAAAATACAATAAAACACATTTAGAACCAGCATTAAAATACTGATTGCCCTGATAGCAACTAATTTTCAAAGGTCTGTCTAAATAGGAAGGTATCAAGTTTGCCAGCAGAAAAATAACAAAGAGAGCCCATCTAAACACTCTTGGGAGGGAATTTCCAGAATCTGGGAGAATCTCTCTCTCTCTCTCTCTCTCTCTCTCTCTCTCTCTCTCTCTCTCATGTCACCCCAACCATACCTTTGAAGATGATGAGAGTGAGAGAAGGTGCTCACCTGAGGATCTTAGCACCTGGGAAGGTTCGTAAAGGGAGATGCAATCTTTCAGATAGCCTGGGCCCAAGCTATATATTATATTAGATTAATTTCAATAGGTCTACTCTGATTAGGGCTAGTATTGCATAGCACCCATGGATATCTCTTGTTTTTCAGCAGGGAGACAATTGCATAACACTGGTACCACCAGCATAAAGGCCCTGCATGCTTTTTAATGCTGTTATTCCCTTTGGGGGCCTGCGTGTAAGCTGCTTGATCAGCTGCCACAGGATAGCACTTATGATGACATCCCTGATGACAAGACATACAATTTCCTCCGAACATCTGATTAAATGAACAACAGACCTAAGCCTCAGTCGATGCATAAAGGCACTCCGCTGAGATATGTCAATAAAAGATGTCTCCTATAGTCTTTCCTAGGGATGACTGAATCTTTCGATGTGGGTTTCTATTTTTCTGTTTTCCCTATTTCAGCACCAATTTGTGAATCTTAACAAAAAACAAAAAAAACCTTTATGACTTTCTCCCTAGTGAGTGTATTTAGGCTTGCAGTTTTAAACATGGCAAGACATGGTTTTTAAGGCGGAGAATTTCTTCATTTTTTAAAGTAGGGAATGTTGGGTGATCAATAGTGAAAATTAACTTTACCCTTGCAAAAATTGAGATTTTTTTTCTCCCCTTGGGGGGCAGGGGGGGTCAATGATTGGAGCATTGCATGGGCAAGAGGGGGGGTGAAGTTTGAGGGTGGAAATGCTATTTTGGAGCAGGGAGACAGATAGTGATGAAGTCATGGCATAAGACCATTTAGGTATTTCCCCCTCAATCCCAGATGGGCGAACAAGTCAAACTGCACAAGGTGCATATGAGTGAATCAATAAGTCCGCATGTGGAACTTACCCTGCTCCTCAGCACTGTCTCTTTCCCTTGGAGTCAACCCACTGGAACCCAGAGCACACATTTGCCACCTTGTTAAAGACTGGAATAGTGGTGACAAAGCACAACATGAAACCAATTGACTTTGCCCATTGGCGATGCATCTGAAAGCCAAGATGTGTCCCTAAGCTAGGTGAGCTTTGCTGTTTTGCCCCTCTGCCTCAGAAAGTGGATAAAAATGAATTTGCTGTGCTGATTCTATTTTGTACCTGGGGTATCAACAGGAAACGGTATTGTGGCTGCCCTTCCAGTCCCAGATGTGAATGGCACCAGGATGGGCTTTTAATGAGCACAACCTGATTACTGTCACGACCGGAGGAGAGTGAGCCCCGTTTGTTTGCATTCCATGGAGTGGCGGGGATCTGTTCTCAATCAGAATAATCCAATTTAAAGGAATGATTCATATTAGCGAACACATCTGTCTGAGGCCAGAGCAGAACCCTGGTGTTAGTTTAATAAATGACGTTCATTAAACTCAGCTGAAAATATAATCTGGAGAGACTGATGGAGTGAGCAGAGCAAAGAATAAGCAAAAGGAGCTGGCAATTATCAGCCGTCATTTGTTCTGCCGCCACCGCAGAAGTGGGGCTTGTTTGCTGAAATCTTAATTTCGTTTGGCTGAGGTGGAATCCATCAAAAAGGTCCATACAGCAGACAAAGCCCTCGTTTCTCAAAATCTGTCAGTGCAGGGGTGGACCAGGCGGTTGGGGGGGGGCGGTCGGGGGAGCGAGGATGTTAGCAGTTTTTCCTGATCTGTCCTGTACCAGGACGAAAAATTCCCAGGGCAGAATGGATGGGGAAATGCTTCTCTGGGAATGAACAAATAAGCTCAGCAGGCAGAGAGCGAGTCTCCTCAAAGAAGCATTGTCAAATCAGATGCTGTCCTGTCTGGGGGCAGCAGCTCTTGCCTCCGTTACTGAGTCCCTCGTTGCTTCCGGACTAGATGACTGCCATGCTATCTAAATAGGGCTGCCTCTGAAGACATTCCTCTCGCAATTCTTCATGCAGCACATTGTTAAACTAGGGAACTTGCTTCCATAGGAGGCTGCGATGGCCAACAACTTATTTTAGCTTTAAAAGAGAGTTGGGCGGATAATATGGAGAAGGCTGTTGTCGGCTATTGGCTGATACTTCTGAATGCAACGGCAGGAGAGCGGGCTCTTGTGCGCAGGTCCTGTGTCTGGATTTCCCATTGTGGCATCCTGTGAGGACAGGATGCTGGATTAGGTGGGCCATTGACTGGATCCAGCTCCAAGCAGGCTCTTCTGACGTTCTTACATTTTGGAAGCTTCCACTAGTACAAAATGCAACTGCCCAGATTATCGTTTGGACATGGGTGTGATGCTCTAATATTGTGTCAGCTGCAACGGCTACCACTTTGCTTCTGAGCCCAGTTCAAAGTGCTGGCTGTGAGCTCTGGAGGCCCTTGGTGGTTGGGCACTGAGTCACCTGAAAGAATTGGTTGTTGTTTAGTCGTTTAGTCGTGTCCGGCTCTTCAGGAGCATGCCAGGCACTCCTGTCTTCCACTGCCTCCCATAGTTTGGTCAAACTCAAGTTTGGTCAAACTTGAAAGAATATTGTTACAAAAGTTGGGTGCCTCCTCCTCTCTCTGCCAAGGGTTGGCAAGAGTCCATGGGGATCCAGGCACTCACCCAGGGCCTGTGGTCCTTTGGAGAATTGAGACAGGGTGGAGACTGTTGTAGCTTTAAGAAATATGGTCTATTCCCCTATTTTTCACCTTCAGTCTTCAAAAGCGGCTTGTACCCCGCAACAACCAGCCTGCCCAAGATGGATCCCAGCCTCTCTTCTTCCCTTTCCCCTTACTCAAGACTCCCTGTCACCTTGCACCCAGTGACCCTGCCACCCTTCCAAACCCCCAGACTCTGTTCACAACTCAGGGCAAGGGGGGAAGACAGTTCTCTTGCACTGCCAATGGCCCTCAATGGCTCTCTATTGCATGGGATGGTTAAGTTCAGTCAAATTCGACTGTGGGATGCAGTGCTCATCTTCACTTTCCGGCTGAGAGAACTGCCGTTTGTCCACAAACAGCTTTCCAGATCATGTGGCCAGCATGACTAAACTGCTTTTGGCACAACGGAACACCGTGATGAGTGCCAGAGCGCACGGAAACGCCATCTACCTTCCGGCCACAGCAGTACCTATTTATCTACTTGAACTGGTGTGCTTTCAAACTGCTAGGTTGGCAGAAGCTGGAGCAGAGCAACGGGAGATCATTCCGTCGCAGGGATTCGAACTGCCGACCTTACAATAGGCAAACCTAAGAGGCTCAGTGGTTTAAACCCCAGTGCCACCTGCTACAACCATAGTAGCAGGTGCATGAGAGAGGACTCTTTCAGGGATGGCCCCGCCACCTATGGAACACCATTCCATGAGAATGGTGTTTGCCTCCTCCCTTGATCTGGCTTTCATTTTCCAGCTGACCTTTGGCAAAGCTTAGGATCGGGGAGTTTGTAGCAGTATATTGTAGCAATCCCATGATGGTTTTATATGGGTGTGTTATCTGCAGCTTATCCATCCTGCATTTGAGGAGCTGGATTATGCATTGATTCTAATTGTGCAGTTTATAATGGTGCTTGTTGTTTTATTAGGCTTGCTCACATGTTACAAATGAGCACAAGAGTGTACACTTTTTTGATTTAGGCGGCTCAGTGAACCTGTACACAGGTACACACTGCACTCTCGCTGACCATGGTGTGTGAACAGCTGTATGAATGTACAGCTCAACGGTTGTGTATGCAGGCAAACAGCTCATTGCATGCAATATGTGAGCACCCCATTGTGATCTTATATGGTGAGCCATTTGGGGATGTGGGGGGGGGGTGATCTACTGTCCTGAAAGGCAGCATAGAAATGCACCTTTAAAAAAAAAAGATAAATGAAATCGAGCCATTAGTATGGAAACATCATTAGCAAAGTAGAGCCCATTTATACCAGAGGAGCAGACAACATGGCCCTCCTAGAAATGTGAAGGAAGAAAATTGCAAGGAAAGACACTGTAGATATTCTCCAATCTATGTCCAATGAAATGCCATGGTCTCCCACTTCTTCTGTTGGGTTATCTACCACCATCCTTTTTTATTCAGACCCCATGACATTTCTTGCAGGCCAAGGCCTCTGCCCCCCGGCCCTCCAAGTAGGAAAAAGAACAACATAGAACGGCTTTGGTTTGAAACAGACTATGACTTTATTGAAAGCTTATTGAGTGATCTCAGGCTTCAATCAATCTTCAACATATGGGGACACCAATTTTCACCTTACTCTTCCTAGCTGGAGGTGTATCCTAGTTTTAGTGCAATTAAAAATGAGTCAAGAAATATTTTTAGTTAATTGAGCCATACACCTTGAAGGTACCGTAATTTGAAGCTGCAGGCAAAAATGCTTAGGCATGGGGCAATCGTTTACTTCCGGCCCGCGTGCCGGAAGTGCCGCCATGGAGCAATCTGGCAGCGGGGGTTCCTAAGACTTACATCAAATATGAGGACCCTTGTGGAGCTCAGTATATGGGGGAGTACGGCTGGCCCTGGGCCCCAACGGGACATAGGCCACTCCCCCTGTATCGCTTTAACAGGATACCCAAGCATTGGAGGGACAGGGAGGAACTACAACCTCCCCTCGAATCCAAGGCTAAGATTGCCCCAACCTTCGTACCTGATAAGAAAAACCAAGTGAAGGGTCCAAGTGAGGGTTGTTTAAATGCCCCGGGAGCAGACCTGCACAAGCTGCAGCCATTGGGAGCCTTGCAGAGCACATGGCTTGCATTGGGAGCCTTGCAGAGCACACAGCTCGCACTTGCCTCTGATATCCCCATCAGAGCAACCGCGCCATGTGACTCCTTTGGCCGTTTCCCAGCTTCCTCTCCCGACATGTATTTTCAAAAACTCAAGTTAGCCTTAGCCTTGGTCTGTTGGATTGTGATTAATGAGCTGGCCCTTGATGTGGCTGGATCTCCCACTTGGTTTTTTGTTTTATTTTGTTTTGTTTTTTGCAGAGCCTTTGTTCACCTTTCATCCTATTCCATCTCCCTCATTGGGTATATTACTTGGGGGTGGTTTTTAGGGATTTTTTATGCTGGGGGTGTGTGTTTTTAATATGTATGGGCTGACAAGAGCAGCCCTCAAGTCCCAAGCAGACAGGCGAAAAAAGCTGAAAAGAAAGAGAAAAGAGTAATGGAGAAGGAGGGAGACCTTGACCTCATAAGCTTTCAGCACTGATTAGAGCAGCGCATGGTGTCAGCCACCTTTCCTTGTTGAGGGCAGCCTGGCTGTGAAGTGATTCCCCCTCCCCTGTCCCTTCCAACCCTCTTTAATCAGTTTCCAGAGTTTCTGTCTTGGACACAAGGATACCATCTGCATTCCTGCAGACTCTATTTGCGAAATGGGCACAGAACCTACCGGTATTTAGACACATATCCATTGGAGGATGGATGGCGGCTAACAGATTGAGGTTGAATCCTGACAAGACAGAAGTACTGTTTTTGGGGGACAGGGTGCGAGCAGGTGTGGGGGACTCCCTGGTCCTGAATGGGGTAATTGTGCCCCTGAAGGACCAGGTGCGCAGCCTGGGAGTCATATTGGACTCACAGCTGTCCATGGAGGCGCAGGTTAATTCTGTGTCCAGGGCAGCTGTCTACCAGCTCCATCTGGTACGCAGGCTGAGACCCTACCTGCCCGCAGACTGTCTCGCCAGAGTGGTGCATGCTCTGGTTATCTCCCGCTTGGACTACTGCAATGCGCTCTACGTGGGGCTACCTTTGAAGGTGACCCGGAAACTGCAATTAATCCAGAATGCGGCAGCTAGACTGGTGACTGGGAGCGGCCGCCGAGGCCACATAACACCGGTCCTGAGAGATCTACATTGGCTCCCAGTACGTTTCCGAGCACAATTCAAAGTGTTGGTGCTGACCTTTAAAGCCCTAAACAGCCTCGGTCCTGTATACCTGAAGGAGCATCTCCACCCCCACCGTTCAGCCCGGACACTGAGATCCAGCGCCGAGGGCCTTCTGGCGGTTCCCTCATTGCGAGAAGCAAAGCTACAGGGAACCAGGCAGAGGGCCTTCTCGGTAGTGGCGCCCGCCCTGTGGAACGCCCTCCCATCAGAAGTCAAAGGTACTAACAACTATCTGACATTTAGAAGATGCCTGAAGACAGCCCTGTTCAGGGAAGTTTTTAATCTGTAACATGTGTATGTATTTTAATGTATGATGGAAGCCGCCTAGAGTGGCCGGGGAGACCCGGCCAGATGGGCGGGATATAAATAATAAATTATTATTATTATTATTATTATTATTATTATTATTACATGCAGGTGTTTACTTGCTTGGTTATGGTTCAAATTTGTACCCCGTGGCAATGGCTTACATAACGTTTTTTTAAAAACCAAAAAAATCTAAATAACAAGAATATAGCAAAACAAAATAATAATAAAAAATTCCTTCCAGTAGCACCTTAGAGACCAACTAAGTTTGTTATTGGTATGAGCTTTCGTGTGCATGCACACTTCTTCAGATAGAGCAGTACAGATCAATGAAAACTTAAAAAGAGGTATACGCAAGGATTTGTTTCAGCAAGAGCTCACCGGAGCTCAACTCCAGCACCTCTCAAGTGGGCACCATTACCATTCTAAGAGAGCACGGGAGAAGTTCATGGTGAGCTCCTGCTCCTCTTTATTTTAGAAAAATAGCACTGGGTATACAACAATTAGGGATGTGGGTGGCGCTGTGGTCTAAACCACTGAGCCTTGGGCTTGCCAATCGGAAGGTCAGCAGTTCGAATCCCCGCGATGGGGTGAGCTCCCATTGCTTGGTCCCTGCTCCTGCCAACCTAGCAGTTTGAAAGCATGTCAAAGTGCAAGTAGATCAATAGGTACCGCTCCAGCAGGAAGGTAAACGGCATTTCCGTGCGCTGCTCTGGTTCGCCAGAAGCGGCCTAGTCATGCTGGCCACATGACCCGGAAGCTGTATGCCGGCTCTCGGCCAATAAAGCGAGATGACGCCGCAACCCCAGAGTCGGACACGACTGGACTTAACTGTCAGGGGTCCTTTACCTTTTTATACAGCAATTAAAAGTGATGCTAAGAAAGCATCGAAATGCAGAAAGACCTTTACCTTGATATGAGAAAAGAGTAGACACCAGGCAAGCTTCCTTGGAGAGGGCACTTCATCGCTGGAGGGGTCCTCATTCAAGGCCTAAATTGTTGAGAAGTTAGGATTAATACAGACCCTCCAAGTGTCCCTGTTTTCCAGGAATGACCCAGATTTACAGAAGCTGTCCCGGTTTCTGATTTGATCCCAGAATGTCCCGCTTTTCCTTAGTACGTCCCTATTTTCATCAGAGAAGGTTGGAGGGTATGGAGTTATCTGACCCCTGAGCTATCTGAAGGCAGCCCTGTATAGGGACGTTTTTAATGTTCAATGTTTTATTATGTTTTTATATATGTTAGAAGCCACCCAGAGTGGCAACCAAGAGGGGTATAAATAGTAACATTATTATTATTATTATTATTATTATTATTATTATTATTATTGAATAGGACATCCCTATTTTCATCAGAGAAATGTTGGAGGGTATGTTAATATCTTGTATTAGGCTCAGTCGTCCATAGGCTGCAAATGCAGGCCTCATTAAGATTGGTATCCTATGATTTCGATATGCCACATCATTTAGGATTCCACCAACTGCAGTAGCTGTAGCTTCTGACCCATCTTCAAGGATGAATCTTTGAGCAACCTGTCAAGGAAGTGCAACCCTTTCCAGATGCTGGTGGTGGGAATTTATTTTAGTGCTAATGCTGAGGATTAGTTTCCAAGAGGGAGGCAGAATTGATTTGCTTGTCGCCACTAGACATGTGCTAAATCTGAAAGTATTCATATATGAGGAGCGAGATGTGCAAGATTATTTTTAAAGATCAGATTTATGACTTGTGCTTATGGAATGTGTGTTTGGGGTTGCAAAGCGTCCAGTTCACACTTCCAGGTATACATCACTTGATCGCACCAACGCTTGAAGATGGCTGAGTGGGTGAATTTGAAAAGGGTTGCATTATTTCTTTATTTAATTCCCACCATTTTTATATTGAGGCTTAAGACCCTAGAGGTGTATGGTAAGGTTAGGAGGATGCAATAAAGATGAAATCGGTTTAAAAACTAACCACAGAATAGGAAAACTTACTTAAAATGTGTACTGTAATAGGTGCCAGAAATTCAACAGGGAATGATCTCAGCCATGAGGGAATTCCACAAAATTGGGCCCAAGATACTGTAAACACAACTTCTAGTGCACACAAACCTTTGGTCTGAGACATGGGGGACCAGCAGCAGGGACTCCCCCAAAGATCTCAGTTACTGGACTGGGACATAAAGTATCCTGCCCCCAAGTTGTTAAGGGTCTTGCGGATTAATACAACAAACCTGAGCTATCGTATCAGCAGCCAGTGCAGTCTTTTAAACATCATTGTCATGAGCTGGCGGTAATCTGTTCCCTCCAACAGATGAGCTGCAACATTTTGTACCAGCTGGAGCATCTAGACCAGGCCCAAG
The DNA here is from genome assembly GCA_034641385.1 of Darevskia mixta. Taxonomy (NCBI): domain Eukaryota; kingdom Metazoa; phylum Chordata; class Lepidosauria; order Squamata; family Lacertidae; genus Darevskia; species Darevskia mixta. The sequence continues at coordinate 3,242,931 of JAWWNH010000111.1, read as the reverse complement.
GATAAAGGTAAAGGTAAAGGAACCCCTAACCATTAGGTCCAGTCGCGGACGACTCTGGGGTTGCGGCGCTCATCTCACTTTACTGGCCGAGGGAGCCGGCGTACAGCTTCCAGGTCATGTGGCCAGCAGGACTAAGCCGTTTCTGGCGAACCAGAGCAGCGCACGGAAACGCCGTTTACCTTCCCAACGGAGCGGTACCTATTTATCTACTTGCACTTTGAGGTGCTTTCGAACTGCTAGGTTGGCAGGAGCAGGGACTGAGCGACGGGAGCTCACCCCGTCGCGGGGATTCGAACTGCCGACCTTCTGATCGGCAAGCCCTAGGCTCTGTGGTTTAACCCACAGCGCCACCCGCGTCAAGTCCCAAGGATAGACCAGGCCAAATGGTAGTCATCCATAGGACGTGTAATAAAAATTGAGCCGTGAAGTTACCAAGGCTCTATGCCAGTGGTTGGTTTGGTGGGCTCATCCCCATACTTCATAAACCAGCCAGCTGCGCTGACCCAGCCTGATGGAAGTTGTTGTCCCAAATGTCTGGAGGGCACCAGGTTGAGGAAGGGGGGTGTAAACCTTTCTTCATTTATAAATCAATCCTGCCTGTGTTTGTTCAGAAGCAAGTCCCATGTGTTCAGTGGAACTTACCGGTACTCTCGGGGAAATATGCATAGGGTTCTGCACAGGTAATGTGACACAGGTGTGTTAATTTGGCAAGTGTTGGACAGTATTCTTGTTAAAGTTGTATAAAGGCAGTAATGCTGGTTAGTAAGCATGGAGGACATGCTGCTTCTGGAGACAAAATTGTGTCCTCCCCATTTTGTATACAGAAGCTGACATCTGAACCTTCCTTCACCAATGGAAACGTTGCACATGAAAGCAGCAGGAGAATTTGGGGTTGGGTGGGTGCATCTTTAGACTGTGGCACACATGGCTCTGATCTCCCACTGAGGAGAATGGTCAGGGGGCTCAGGTGGAACAACTGGGGAGGGGCTGTCTGCTGCTACTGCCCCCTGGTTGTCTGAGCTGTCCCTGTCTCCATCCATCCATCCATCCATCCATCTTTTCCTACTTGGAGTCCACTACAGAGAATGGATCATGTCATGGCTACAGGGTTGGGGATGCCTGGATGGTGTGACCTGCTTGCCAGAATCAGAACGGCATATGTTGTGGTGGCTATCTTCACCCGAGGAAGAATGGGACAAGCCAATTTTAATTGCGGGTTATGTTTATTCCCGTGCTAATGTTGTCCTTGGTTTTAATGTGTCTTGAGTTTTTGCATTTGACCCACAAGTGAGCCTCTTCAGCAAATCTCTGCTGAAAATAGGTGAAAGATGTTCATGAATGTGCCCACTTTCCAGCAAAAACACACTCTTGCACATTGATGTTTATATCCTACAAGAGGTGCTCAAATTTGTTTCTAAGACAAGAACCCCAGCTTTACTGATGCAATTATTAAATTTCAGGAACATCGTACGAAGTGGGGCTTTGAATGTCTTTTTTTAAAAAAATGTAAGAAGAAATTAATAAAAGTTTAATAATTAATAGTCCTATGAAAGCTTATTGAGTGATCTCAGGCTTCAATCAATCTTCAACATATGGGGACACCAATTTTCACCTTACTCTTCCTAGCTGGAGGTGTATCCCAGTTTTAGTGCAATTAAAAACGAGTCAAGAAATATTTTTACTTAATTGAGCCATACACCTTGAAGGTAATTTGAAGCTGCAGGCAAAAAATAATAATAAAATATCCAACGTGCTAATTGAGTGTTGAAAGATTAGAGTTAGCTTGTTTCCGCACAGCCAGGCTCAGAGGGACTGAGCAAGCTCTGAGTTTCGAGAGGGTTTTGGTTGGGGAGGGAGACTGGGGGAGAGATGTAAGCAACTGCGGCAGATTTGTGACCCATAGAAAGCCCTCCCAAGTACATGAATACTCGATGTAACGTTCTTTGAGTGCAAAACATTACTGGTAAGATGCTATTGGGCTCCTTGGAGCAAGGTCCCTTCGCAAGTGCCCCCAATAAAGTATTTCAGGGGACCCCCAAAGTTGATGGACATTGCCATTCAAATGGTGTGCATGTGCCTTGTGATCAATTAAGTGCAGCGGGGCTTTCCTGAGGCCCCCCCCCAATATTTTATTCAAGTAAGGGACCCATGTGGCGCTGTGGGTTAAACCACAGAGCCTAGGGCTTGCTGATCAGAAGGTCGGCGGTTCGAATCCCTGCAACGGGGTGAGCTCCCGTTGCTCGGTCCCAGCTCCTGCCAACCTAGCAGTTCAAAAGCACGTCAAAGTGCAAGTAGATAAATAGGAACCGCTCTGGCGGGAAGGTAAACGGCGTTTCCGTGCGCTGCTCTGGTTCACCAGAAGCAGCTTTGTCATGCTGGCCACATGACCTGGAAGCTGTATGCCGGCTCTCGGCCAATAAAGCGAGATGAGCGGCACAACCCCAGAGTCGGACACGACTGGACCTAATGGTCAGGGGTCCCCCTTTACCTTTAAGCACCCCTACTTGGGTCTTCTGAGCAGAAATGTCCTTGCCTGATATTGATCCCCCCTGAAAGCAGCTTTGGGGGGTGAAGTAGTTGTTGTGGGAGGGGTGGAATAACACAAAGTGACTTCTGTGGGTATGTGGCACAATATAATATGGATAATGTGATGTGTGTGGTGTAACACAAAATGACGGCAACATCTAAGAGAGGAAGGAATAGGGTACCCCCACCCAAAAAAAGGTATGGAAGGACCCCACCCTACACCAGCTGCCCCCCACAGAAATGGGAAAAGGCACTTACACCAACCAGCCCCTACGTATTCACAGAGCGAAACTCCCCTCCTCTGTTCAAAATGGAAGGGAGGGGTGAGGTTTCAATCCTTGCGTCAGTTTAATAATAATAATAATAAATTTATTATTTATACCCCACCCATCTGGCTGGGCTTCCCCAGCCACTCTGGGCGGCTTCCAACAAAATATTAAAATACAAGAATCCATCAAACATTAAAAGCTTCCCTAAACAGGGCTGCCTTCAGATGTCTTCTAAAAGTCTGGTAGTTGCTGTTCTCTATGACATCTGGTGGGAGGGCGTTCCACAGGGCGGGTGCCACTACCGAGAAGGCCCTGTTTTCTGTGGCATGTTTAAGGGGATGTGTTCAATGCAGGAGAGTCTGAGGCAGCTCAAACAGGAACTGAGCAGGAAGAGCAAAATGTCCCCTGTGCGTTGTGAATTTTTGAGGGGATATTTACCGAGGCGTTTCATGGGCACCGTAGGGGGTACCGTCAGGCCGACTGGTTGCCGTGGGCACATTTACAGCTCCTGCCATAGCATGAGCAGAATGGTGTATTCTGCTCAGGCCCAGTTCAGGACATTTTGCTGCCCAAGGGAAAGGACAAAATGGCGTCCCCTTCCACATGCAGAAGCCAACTGGGTGGCCAGTTGACTCGCACTTCGACAACGCAGGTGGCAGGATAGTATCCTTCGCCACACCTAAGGCAACAGGCTAGTTTAAAGGGTGGAGGCCAAGCTGTGTGGCATACAGAGCCATGTCCTCCAACCAGGAAGAATGGCCAGGGACTCGGGCAAGAATGGTTGGGCAGTGGCCTACCCTGCTCCACAGCAACTGCCGCCTGAGGCGATTGCCTCATGGTGTCCAATCTTAGAGACCATCCTACTTCTGCTGACAGAGGGGGATGTTTTGATTCAGTCCCGTCTTCTGGAAGTATTCCTATTGCTGAGCCATGGAATTGTTGCAATGTGTTGGGTTTTATGGAAATCAATTGAGGGAGTGAGGAGGACCCACAAACAGAGAGCAGGAACTGTTGCAGAAAGGCATACTGGTTCCATGAATAAAGGATTCCACCTTCATACATGATGCAAGAATCCTTAGGAAACACAGGAGACACCATATATATGCCATTTATTTTTTTGAGGCCTTGTCTGCAGTGGCTCCCCGTCTATGGAATGCTCTCCCCAGGGAGGCTTGCCTGGAGCCTTCATTATACACCTTTCGGCGCCAGGCAAAAATGTTCCTCTTTAACCAGGTCTTTGGTTGATTTGATTGACATCCTATGCCCTTTTGAAATGTGTTGTGGGTTGTTTTATTTGTTTGTTTGGAAGGGAGGTTATTGGGTTGTTGCTGTTTTTATTTGGATTGTGTATTTTGTGGTTTTATATTTTGATTTTATTCTGTGAACCGCCCTGAGACCTGCGGGTGTAGGCCAGTATATAAATTCAAGGAAATAAATAAAATAAATAAATAAGCAGGAAGGATAAAACACCCAGGAAAATGAAGAACAGAGCGCAAAAACAGTCTGTGCGAGCCTGAGGAATAACCCCTGCAGCAAAGCTGTATTTAAAATGCCCTTTTTGCACCTGATCACCTCATTCCACAACTGAGGCGAAGGAGACAAGGCAGTACAACGTCTAGTTCATCTGCGAGAATTACGGTAGCCAGTTCATATCCTCCAGACCTTCCCCATTTAACCTGGAAACATTTTATCTAGGGGCATATGAGCCTCCAAGGCACATCTGAAGGCAGCCCTGTTTAGGGAAAAATTCCTTCCAGTAGCACCTTAGAGACCAACTAAGTTTGTTCTTGGTATGAGCTTTCGTGTGCATGCATCTGAAGAAGTGTATCTGAAGAAGTGTGCATGCACACGAAAGCTCATACCAAGAACAAACTTAGTTGGTCTCTAAGGTGCTACTGGAAGGAATTTTTTTAATTTTATTTTGTTTTGACTATGACAGGCCAACACGGCTATCTACCTTTAACTGTTTAGGGAAGTTTTTAATGTTTGATATTCTATCGTGTTTTTAATATTTTGTTGGAAGCCGCCTAGAGTGGCTGGGGAAGCCCGGCCAGATGGGGGATATAGTATAAAGTGTTGTTGTTGTTGTGTTGTTGTCTCGGGTTCATTTTAGAATGCTTGGATCCAGATCATAGCAATTGAAACAATGTTGTGAAACACTTTCTTTTTCTATTGCCCTTCCTGGAGTGTAGCACTGCAAATACGGTCACTGTGTTCCCAGAGAGCGAGAGATATCCATGGACGGACGGAGCATGGGGCACATGGAGTCCCTTTGCGCGATGCTCACGAACATGTGGCGGGGGCAATAAAAAATGCTGTTCGAGAATGCAACAGGCCTGAGTAAGTACAGGAGTGCTAACCAACTTCTCAAGCTTACTGATGAAAGAGTAACAGCCATTGTTGGCCTCCCTCCCCAAAATGAAAAAATGTTGCTAAGGCAGGACTTTTGGTGGGGAGGTGGGCAGAAGCGACATGATTCGTCAGTTAAGTATTTCTATTGTTTTACTTGATCGGGGGCGCAGTTGCCCCCCTTCCCCCCCTTTGGCTATGCCCATCTGGGTATCCTATGCAGATGCGATCTTCATATCAGAACTTGAATGGGTTTAAAAGAGAGTTAGAGACAGGCTGGTGTAGTGGGCTAGACAAATGCCTATCAATGTGCCTCCATTGTGGGAGACAGCAGGCCTCTGGATACCAGTTGCTGCGAAATAGCAAGTCAGGAGAGGCTGCTGGTTGGCCATGGTGAGAACAGGATGCCTTTGGCCTGATCCAGCTGAGATCTTCAATTGCCTTGTGGGAAGCAATCCTGGCTTATTTTCTGAAAGTTTCTTTTGCAGTTCTCCCGGTTATCTTTTTTTTTTTTTTTTTTTTTTGGTCAAATCATTTTTATTAAGATTTTCAATACAACAAAATCACATTGAAACATTCCAAATTACATTCCAAATTATTAATCCAATAATAATAATAATAATAATGAAACGTTCCAATTCTGCCAAATTATTTTTTAAATTTATTTGGAGGTTTCCCACGCTTCAAACTCCGGAGGTATCTAATCAACTATTTGCCCTTGCTTTTTACCCTTCCTATATTGTCACAGCCTCTGATGTATTCCAGCAAGCAAGATAAATCAAAACAAACAATGTCCCTGTGTGGATTTAAGTCCATATTTCATCTCCATACGATCGCCTTGCCCCTTGATACTCTGATTCCAAACGCCTAATCACGGACAGTCACCATCTTCATTCAGTCCCGATAACATCCAAACATCTTTTTCCACAGCTGTTGTTCACCCGTCTGCTTTTCACTTATATCTTTCCAGGAGGGTTTGCCAATTATATTAAAAGTTCGTATATTGTGAATTTCCTGATAAGCGAATCTGCTTTTTACGTCCAGGGAACAGAGAACTTGTGAGCTGGGATGTGGGGATGTGGAGAGGAGTATCTCAGATTGGCGCAAGCCATGGGTAGGAACCGAACACTGATGCAGAAGAGAACCTATGGGGAAATGGAATCATTGGTTTGCAGAAGGGTACCTTCGCGTGATCGTGGGACTTTTAGCAGTAGCTGGAATTCATATGCCTGCCATATATTCAACAGGCAGGCAAATAGTCGCATCGACCACACCTTCTTCCCTGTTTATTTCCTTCACCCTCCAGGTGTGGTTGGGCTCCATCTGGACTCCAATTCCCACCATCCCTGATGGTTGTCCATGCTGTCCCTTGGGGATGGTGGGGTACCACGTTGGTGATCCTTGCTTTGCACCTTTGGAGCAGTGTTACCGGTAGAAACTGAGATATATGGCTCCTTAAACCAAAGTTCCAGCTGCCAAAATGGAATGCCTAGTTGCCATTTCTGGCCAGACAGCTCTAAAGTTGCATTTTTCAATACAACGTTTTGGTTCCTGAAATTCGTTCTGATTGTGTAGTTAGAATATCACAGGTAGAATTCTACGGGGTGTGTTGCTAGGGTATGAAAAGAGATGGAGATGTCAGGCTCAGGCACTATCCTGGTGCCCGGGCATCGTCACTTGGTCGCGAGTGGTTGATAGCCAGGTGCAAACTGCACCTGGCAAGGAGGAAAGAGACATCAAGTCTCTGCCCAACCCAAGGCCCCTTGGGAAAAGGGGTTGGGGGGCAGGCTCCTGTCTTTTAGTAGGCATATTCCCATCCAGTTGAGGCCTGCAAAAATGGGAATGGCTGGGGAAGGTTTGCTTTTAGCTCAACATGGGATGGTTGGCAGCCAATATATTTTCCCAGACTTTGCAAACCAACTTACTGTCATCCATCCAACGCATGCTTATTTTAGCTGCCACGACATATTGTTCTGTTAATGGTCACTGTTTATTATGTGCCCACACGAACTGTCTGTATATGTCGGTGTGTCTCTTGCTAGGCTTCTTCCATCCCTGTTTTATTTACTTAATTCCTTTTCCGTTTCCCGATTCTTTTTCTTCATTATGTTTGATTGTGCGTGTTCATTAGAGCTTTTCGGAACGATGCTGTGTTTTGGTGCTTATTTTTATCCCCCTTTCTTTCTTTCTTTCTTTCTTTCTTTTTTTAAAAAAGATCTTATGATTTCATATATTATTATTATTATTATTTTTGCCGTTCTAATCTATATCTTTCCTTCCCGCCTTCCCACCTTTTTTTTCCAAACTATATATAAATACAAAGATATATATATAAAAAAAATCTTTTCTTCTTTTGTCATTCAATCAAATTCCAACAATACCAACCAAGAGCCAGTCAAATCCACCACAGTCTCGCGCTGAGCTAGGAAAAAAGTTCACGTAATGACAGGAAAGTGGAGAATACAGTCCCCCAGTCCGTAAGTTCAAATCAACTCGAAGTTGAAAGTGTGACATGATGGCGCCATGTAACGAAGCTAAGAATTGGTTGCATGACATGCCGTCAAGTTTCGTGGAGGTGCCGTGATTGAAGCATTTTTTCTTGGATGTTGTATCAGTTGATGATTGGCCAGTCATGATCACATGTGCCTTTCTTGACTTTTGTGCTGCCACGGTTTTTTATTGCTGTGCTCATTTTTTTATTATTATTATTTTATTTCCTATTATTTGTTTGTTTCCTTTAGTGCTTGCAGTGGTTTCTTTGTTGTTTGATTTCTCGTTCAGCGGTTTTTGCTTCTTTAGATTATCACACGGAAAGAGGGGAAACGTGAATTCTTAATTCTTTCGGGGGCGGAAAGGGGCATTGTTATAAATGTATGAATAATTCCTAGTTTTTTAAAAAAAGGAAGCAGGGGGAAGATGTGTGATTGGTATTCTTGCACTCTAAAATCTTGTGTTTTCTTTTTTTAAATGGATAATTGGGGGCCTTTTTCAATTGATCTTTTTTCTTTCTTTCTTCCTTAAGATATTTCAAATCCCTCTCAAAAATTCAGAGTTAATCGCAGCAGTTTTTACAAATGGTAACAGCTACCTTCCAAAGCAAGCTAGAAAATAAAACCTGCGGCTTCTAACGTGCCTTATTAGAATTCCTAATTTGCCTCATAGCGCAATAACTCTCAATAAATCCATCCTGTCTGGGGAGGGGGGGTGTTATTTGGGAGAGAGGGGAAAAAATCCTGATTCAAAAGTAAAATGCATTTTTTCTTTTTGTTTGTTTACAACTGAAAAAGGGTCCTAGATGAGTGTTTTCCTTCTTTTATTTCTTATTCTATTCTTATTATTTTTGGTGTTGTAATTGTTTAGACTGCTGTGTACGGTTTGCTGTTTGTTCAATCAACAGTGTCGGAAACCTGCCAGCATGGTTTGATATAACGCATGACACCTTCCCCACCAGAGGGGAGCTTTGCAGTTTCGAAGTTTCTTGATGTAATAAATCACCAAGTGTATAAGAAGAGAAACCTGCTTGCTAGCAAGAGATAAGAGCTAATCCATAATGATTAAGCATCCTCCTTAAATGTCAAGTTTAGTTGGATCATGATTAAAAAAAAAAATATTTAAGAAATGTTAGCTTTACATTTTTAGTTTATTTTATTGCACAGAGAGAGGGAGAAGGAGAGGGAGTTTGTTCCAAGTAATTTTATTTTTTGAAGCCACCTGTGCAAAAAGTGTTTCTTTCTGCAATTTGCAAAAGAAAATATCTTCCTGGCAGCTTAGCTGCCCACAGAAAGTTGAGAGCGGGAAAACTTTTAAAAGGACAATTTCTCCTTGCTTTCCTATAGCGGGTCCACAAAATTAAGCTAAGGAGCATGTGACCTTTACCAGGCGATGACAGACCCAACTGCCCAAATCAGAGTCTTGATTTTTTTCGTGGTAGGAAAACGAAAGCTTGGGGAAGGGGTGATGCAATTCTAAACTGCCATGGTCAAACAGAGGAAAGTCACTTTGCTTTTATAAGCCCATGTAATTCCAGAACTCCCCGAAGCCCTACACAGCACGCTTCTGTTTGGGGTTGCAGATGGGTCTTCATGAATTCAATCTATGGGGAGTGACTTGGGGGAGCGCTCCCATAGTTTGACAACGTGGAAGCACCCTGATATTTGGCAAATGCAGAAATGTGGGACTTAGCAGAGCCTAAGCATCACGGCAGCCCCATAGCCCAGTTCAAAGCTTTGTGGCAACCGAGATGCATGACACAAAACTCTCTCGAGAACAGCTTTGAGCACTCATTGTGGCATCATCTCCAGCAGCTTCCCGTCTGCAGTGAGGGTGCACTATCTGGCGATGTCTCATAATCTGAAGTGAACGGGGAAGAGTTCACTCGCGCGAAAGCCCCACTTGAAGACTCCAGCTCCCAAACAGACAAGGAGCCATGTGTATGAATGACACAGTGTTGCTGTTTCTTAAGTGGAGTAAAACATTTCAGATTTTATTATGAGCAGAGGTTCCTCGTAGTCAGGGGCCGTTAGGAGCTAGGAAAACACCGGAAAGGCATTGCACCACTTATGGGAGATGGATTGCATAACGTTCTCAAAATGTTCCAAAGCAGTTTAGGGATCTGATCTTGAACCCCTTCGCCAAATTTGCATTTAGTTCCCACAATGAGAGCGAGGTTGTCTTGGAAACAGGTGTTCTCCTAAATTTCCTTTTTTTTCTTTTCTTTTTAGGTATACACTTTTGAACTTCTCTTCCCTTGTCAGTTTTCTCTATCTTTCATTCTTCCTTGTTCAATTTATTGGAGGTTATTTTTCTTTTCTTTTTTTTTTCTTAACTGGTTAAACGTGTGTTGGTTAAATCTGCAATGATCTTCTTCATCTCTTTTTAGGGCATCAGCTGAATGGGCCACATTTAGAGAAATATATATATATATATTAAATAAATATATATAGGAACGAGAACTGTTGGATTACACCTTTAACATATCAGCAAATATCAGTCAAGCTGAAGACTTCAGACTTCCTCTCTTTCTGATTGTTTTGACTGTACCATTTCTTTAAGAAAAGTCACGTCAGCTGGGTTCGAAAGGACATGAGCTTGAAAACAGAAATATAAATAACAACAACAACAAAAATAAAACCACAGACAAGATCGTCTAGGATTTCTGCAGTGAAACTGATGTTACCACAGCGGCTTTTCTGCAAACAGGAAATGCAAACCTTGATACTGACAAGAGGAGTGCCTGTTTGCCACCAAGGATGCAGTTGCTATGGAAACGCCATGGCACCAGTCACTAGGCATCTTTATCTGTCATTCCTTAGCTATATAGGGACCAAAGGACATAACTTTTTATCGCAGACTTGTAGCTGTATGTAAATTACAGAAGTTCTTTCCTTTTCTCATGAGCTGTTCCTATAACAGGTTTTGAGAGCAATTATATGAAATATGTAAAAACTAAAAAAAAACTAAAAACCGCTTAAACGCTTTTAAAAAAATGGCAAGATAATAGTTCTTTGATACTTGGGGAGGATCTTTGGTTATACATTAATTAAGAGTCTATGAAACTTTCGTATGGTTTTCTGTATAATATGTATGGATTGAGTGCTTAGAAGGGGAAGGTTGAGGTGGGTATCTGTGGAAAGCAGACAAAAGGAAAATGAGAAACCCACACAAATAAGCAGATCACTGGACTGGAAAGTGATGGTGATGGTGATGGTGATGATGAAGAAGAAGAAGGCGCAGAAGACGAAGATAAGAACGCTAATGCAAAGTAGAAAGAACACAAGTTTGTAAATGCTTCTGACTCCACCCGCCCTAAAATAGCTGTACAGAATTTAAAAAAGAAAAAAAAAGTTTAAAATACCTATATAATAGGGGGGAAAGGATTAGATGACATAAAAAAGCAAAAATAAAAAAAATAAAAAAGGAAAAAAATATATACATAGAAGTTAGCATTAATGCTAAAAAAAAAAAATCCACAAAGATGTTGTAGAACTGTAACTTTTGTAGAGTTTAGAATGAAATCAGTTCCTGCTCTCAGCCAACTGCTGTTGGAAGCTGTGTCTTATCGGGGGTGGGGGGAAGGGGGGGGCAAAGGAGAAGGCGGCTGAACTCGGCAGCTTTTTAAACTGCAAGCATTCCAGCTAGTAATAAATAAATAAAACTAATAAGCAAACGAAACAAAAAAAAATTCTCAATTCCTGTAGGCAACGCAAACGGGGGCAGGGCGGGGGGGACTTGACGGCTATCTTCTTACAGACTATCGGAAGTTAGTTCGAACTTGACAATAAAAAATAAAAAATAAACTGGAAAAAGAAAACCACAGCTAAGACGCTTTCATGTTTCCATAAGCTGTCGCCAGCAACCTCCAATCATCTTTCGCTTCAGTAGCTTCCATATTTGCTCTAGAACCCTTCAGGACAGGGGTGGGGTGGGAGCGGGGTTTAGCCTAGAACCTTAATCTTAAAAAAAAAACCACAAAAAACATTTAAAAAAAATATTTAAAACACAAAAACAAAAACAAAAAATACAAAAAATTACAAAAATGCAATCTCTTTGAAGAATTTCTGAAACTGTTTACAAGGAATTTTGAAAAACAGGGGGATGTTTAAAAATAAAAGATGCTGGCTCTGTTTTTCTGTAAATAAATTTGCATATTTTGTAGGACTTTTAATTGTAATGATAGAGAAAAAAATCAAGGAAAACTATTTAAGGAAAGCACGATATTTATCTTTGGTAAATGACTTTAGAGCAGTTTTAAAAAGTTGCTTTAAAATCTGAATCAGAAAAATAGAAACAATGAATTATTTAAGAACACATATATTTTAAAGTATATCATATTTATTATAATTTATTTCCACTGTGTTAAAACTTGATTTTAAGGGTGTGTTTTCCCCCCTTTACTCCATTTTATTGGACTGAGAACAACGGCACTGTTCTTTTACGAATAATTGTTTGCCTTTTTGTTTAGATTTGGGGGATTTCTTATTTCTTATTTTGTTTTTTTAAAGAAACTGTTCTCTGTCTTTCTCCCTGTTGGGCCTGATTTTGAAGTCTTTGTACTGGCTAAACACCCCCCTGGTCTTCTCTGGTTGTTTGGCTGGGATGAGGCCAATGAAACAAGCCCCTAATCTAGGTGTGTAAATGCCTCCGCAGTTCCGTACAACTGCTCTCTGATTCTCAATTCCCTAAAACTCCTTGTAATCTTCTGTAATTATTGAATGACGCTTACCAGCTTAGCCCTAAATAAAGCACAGTTTAAAAAAGAAGAAGCATGCTTTACTTCTCAATGGTTTTCCCTCTCCCCCCCCCCCTTTAATGTGTTTGCTCTGGGAACCAAATGAATCGCTTTCGACTATTTCATTAATATACATTGTTTGAGTATCAGAACAAATCCCTTTGTGATATAAAACACACCTCGCTGGACTGAATTAGCGACACCGTTTCATTTAATGTCTGCTTGGTATTCCACAGCCATTGACCTTAAACCTAGTAGGTGATGAGATCAAGAAAAAGTACACACAAATTAGAGATATTGCTTCTCCCAACACAAGACGGCTGTTTGATTTCAGACTTGGTGGGGGTTTTTTGTGCTGAAAAGGAAGAAGGCCAAAATTCAACACCTTGCCCATCAGTGGCAATGCGGGGAAATTTATGGCTCTGTGATTGAAACTCCTGGATGGCTGCGCAATCCTAACACTTCTCCTTTGAACTGTCATCGAAACATCTCCCAAATGCAATTTTTCCAGCAATGGTGTCACACGGTGGTTCTGGTGATGATAATAACAATCTGCCCAGGGGAGCAGTCAAGCCTCAGAATTTTGCCCTAGCTGCAGTTTCGGGGGCAGCCTCAGGGGCAGCCCCACAGAGAACACATTGCAGTAGTCCAGCTTGAAGATTACATTCAGATTTGACTGCCTTCGTTCCAGCAGCATGTGGTCAGACTCAGTGGACTAGACTCAGTGGTGGAGCTTCAGGCTCCGGCACTGGGGGGGGGGCGGAGAGCAGGTGGGGGCGCGGCTGGCGCGTGTCCCAGGGGCGTGGCGCGCCGCCTGCGGGGGCGTGGTGCCCAGAACGGGCAGGGGAGCAGCTGTGATGGCACCCCACCAAGATCACGCTGCCAGGGGCTGTGCGCTCCCCGGCACTCCTAGACTAGTCCCCTTAATGCTCTAATTTATTGGGAACATTTACCGGTAAGTATTAAAGCCTGTTGCCTCATTGCCAAAGCCCAAGAAGCTACTGCCTAGCTTGGAGAGGGAGGCACAATGCTCATGTGTGTAACATCACCCCCACAAGCTAGCACCTCTGGCCCTAACTGTTCCCTACGGAAAATTTCACCGCGTGCCACTGCAACAGTACAGAATCATGGAAGGCAAAGGTTTTAACACTAGGCAGACTCCATTCATTTAACTTCGGGATTTATAAACTGCTACCCCACATTCAGTGGCACTGTGGTCTAAACCACTGAGCCTAGGGCTTGCCGATCGGAAGGTCGGCGGTTCGAATCCCCGCGACGGGGTGAGCTCCCGTTGCTCGTTCCCAGCTCCTGCCCACCTAGCAGTTCGAAAGCACGTCAAAGTGCAAGTAGATAAATAGGTACCGCTCTGGCGGGAAGGTAAACGGCGTTTCTGTGCACTGCTCTGCTTTCGCCAGAAGCGGCTTAGTCATGCTGGCCACATGACCCGGAAAAACTGTCTGCGGACAAACATCGGCTCCCTAGGCCAGTAAAGTGAGATGAGCGCCGCAACCCCAGAGTCGTCTGCGACTGGACTTAACTGTCAGGGGTCGCTTTACTTTACCTTTACTCCACATTCAAAGAATACCAGAGAGGTGTACCAAAAAACAGAGTATAAATCGGAATCATGTTAGAAGCACAAAGTCCACAAGCATTAAAAACCTACAAAGTTAGAAGGGAACTTACTAGGAGTACAAGCCTACGTTCACATACAGAATGGGGTCTGAACTGGTGATAACTGACCAAGGAAAGTGTCCAAGAAATCTATTGTGGGCTAAATCATAGAATTGCAGATTCGACTGCCATGAATTCATCTACATCTGGCATAAGTGAATGCAATGGGTGCCACTGAATTGCAGGGGGTGGGGCGGACACAAAGGCAAACGGTTGTGGCGGGAATAAAACCAAGTCATTGGAACTGAAGCACACACATACACATATATGCAGCCGTTTCTGGGTAGATCGCTTCCTGGCCCACACACGGAAAAGCTATTTTAAAATGTATACAGGAATCAAACAAGAGTTTACTTCTCCCATCCTGATGCTAAACACGTTTACCTGGGAATAGCAAGCATCAGTTTTGCCTTAGAAAAGGGTAGCGCATTTTTTAAGTGAAGTTAATAAACTGAGCATCTGTAGCTAATTAGACGCCTGGAGAGCCAGTTCCCGATTATAAAATGGTTATATATATATACCGTATTTTTCACTCTATAAGGCGCACCTGACCATAGGACGCACCTAGTTTTTAGAGGGGAAAAGCCCCATTTTTTGGAGGATCAGCTCAAAGTTGTTGAGCTTACTTTGCAAAGGGAAAAAAACCTGTTTTATGGGGTTTAACTCACAGTTCTGCAGCTTCAGGAAAGGAAGCCATTTCTACAGTTTCCAGACAGATAATCTAATCAGCCAGTCACATGTCTCTGGGGAAACAGCCTCCCTCTGCAAGGGGGCGGGGCTGGAATCTCTCTCCCTTATCTCTCTCCCCGATCGTTTGCTGAGCAGCTGCTCAGCGGGCTTCCTTTCAACACCCCCTTCTCTCTCTCTTTTTTTAAAAAAGCACGATCTGCTTTTGCCCCTGGGCAGTTCAGCTCCAGGGACCACACATTCGCTCCATAAGACGCACAGACATTTCCCCTTACTTTTTAGGAGGAAAAAAGTGTGTTTTATGGAGCGAAAAATATGGTATATATAAATATATATTAAAGCATACTGTGTTGACCAGCGTTAGCCCTGGCGTTCAGCCCAGATGCTAACATGGAGCCTGTGCAGCTGCTCCTATCATATGCTGGTCTTTAGGTGGTCGTTTGGAGGCCCCCCCCCCTAAGCTGTGGAGCTACTGGCCTGATCCAGCAAACTCTTCTTATGCTCTTTTGTTCTTAGTTAGTAGATCTTTCAAAGTGTTGCTTTTGACCTATGAAGCCTTAAACGGCTCAGGACCGCAATATCTCAAGGACCACCTGTCCCCGTATGAACCTACCCAGACCCTGCTATCACCACCTGAGGCCTTTCTTCATGTGCCTCCTCCACAAGGGGTCCGGAGGGTGGCAAAACGAGGACAGGGCCTTTTCCGCAGTGGCTCCCCGTTTGTGAAATGCTCCTCCCGGGGAAGCTCACCTGGCACCTTTGTTACACACACCCAACTCTGAAACCCACAGCTGGGAGGGGCCATGGGGGGGTCATCTAGGGCACCCCTCAGCAATGCAGGAATCGTTCGCCCAATGTGGGACTATAACTCACGACCCTGGGATTAAGTGTCTCATGCTCTACCAACTGAACTGATATCCTAGTAAGGTTGTTTATTGCCAACGTGGTTCACACAGGTAAGTGTCTTGTAGCGGGAAGATTCAGACTTGGGGTGGGGGCAGGACGGACAGCCATTCTTCCCCCCAGTGGGGGTGGTCAAGACGTGCAAAAGTCTGTGCTAGAATGACAACACTATCTGGGCATCTCAAGACAACCCAAGATGGCGGCTGTTCCTGTAGAAGAAGTGCAAGAGATGGAAGGGTGTTCCACAGGGTGGGCGCCACTACCGAGAAGGCCCTCTGCCTGGTTCCCTGTAACCTCACCTCTCGCAATGAGGGAACCCCCAGAAGGCCCTCAGCGCTGGATCTCAGTGTCCAGACTGAATGATGGAGGTGGAGACGCTCCTTCAGGTATACAGGACCGAGGCCGTTTAGGGCTTGAAAGGTCAGCACCAACACTTTGAATTGTGCTCAGAAACGTCCTGGGAGCCAATGTAGATCTCTCAAGACCGGTGTTATGCAGTCCCGGCGGCCACTCCCAGTCCCCAGTCTAGCTGCCGCATTCTGGATTAATTGCAGTTTCCGGGTCACCTTCAAAGGTAGCCCCACGTAGAGCACATTGCAGTAGTCCATGCGGGAGATAACTAGAGCATGCACCACTCTGGCAAGACAGTCCGCGGGCAGGTAGGGTCTCAGCCTGTGCACCAGATGGAGCTGGTAGACAGCCGCCCTGGACACAGAATTAACCTGCGGAGGGTTCCACATGCTTGGTGTCACAAATGAACCAGGCCAATGGCGCCAGTGCATGAAGCATCAGCATGCCAGCATCTCAGAACGGTTTCATTTGGGAGCTGGTGGACTCTCCTTCCTTGGAGGTTTCTAAGCAGAGGTTGGATGGTCATCTGTCATGGATGCTTTTAGCTGAGATTCCTGCATTGCAGGGGGTTGGACTAGATGACCCACGGGGTCCCTTCCAACTATGATTCTAGGATTCAGACTCCAGGCTTGGGTATGGGGGAGGAAATTCACTGTGGTTCACATCTTACCTAACTCACACGTCACAAAAGGATGCACAAACAGAAAGGCAGCTATCCTTCAGAAAATCACAGCTCTTTGAGTTTTGCAATGCAGGTATTCAGCCAAAAATATATGCACAAAAAGGGAAAATGGGCACTATTATTATTATTATTATTATTATTATTATTATTATTATACCCCGCCCATCTGGCTGGGTTTTCCCAACCACTCTGGGCAGCTTACATTATATATATATAGTAAAAGATCAAGCATTAAAAACCTCCCAATATAGGGCTGTCTTCAGATGTCTTCTAAAGTTATGTAATTCTTTATCTCCTTGACATCTGAAGCGAAGGTGTTCCACAGGGAGGGCGCCGCTACCGAGAAGGCCCTCTGCTTGGTTCCCTGTAACTTCACTTCTTGCAGTAAGGGAACTGCCAGAAGGCCCTCGGATCTGGACCTCAGTGTCCGGGCTGAGCGATGGGGGTGGAGACGCTCCTTCAGGAATATTGGGACAAGGCACGTGTTGTTGTTGTTGTTGTTCACAACATAAAATCACAATATAGAAACACAAAATGCATAATAAAAATCCAAACAAGGACAACCCAATAACCTGCTCTCCCCAAGACATTTTTTAAAAGCATTGGATGTCTGTCAGCCAAAAGCCTGGTTAAAGAGGAACGTTTTTGCCTGGCGCCTAAAGATGTATCATGAAGGCGCCAGGCGAACTTCCCTGGGGAGAGCATTCCATAGATGGGGAGCCACTGCAGAAAAGGCCCTGTTCTTGTGTTGCCGCCCTCCGGACCTCATGAGGAGGAGACACACGAAGGAGGGCCTCAAAAGATGACCTCAGGGTCCAGGTAGGTTCATATGGAGAGAGGCGGTCCTTGAGGTATTAATGAAAATAACCAGTTCAAATGCATTTATTAGAGAAAGTGGCTTGCAATAATGTGTCTATCATGGGGAAGCACTGCAAAGAAAAATCTGCACTTTAAAACGGTTACAATTTTCATGAGGGCTTTTTCTTGGGGGCGGGAATCCAACAAACTGATGCTGGAAATATTGTGAACTGAATTTTAGATTGGAAAAATGAAAAACTGAGATTGACAGATCCTGCGAGAAAGTTCTTAAATTTCACTCTTGGGGTCTGGGGGTTGGGGGTAATCATGAGTCAGACATCACATGAGTCAGACCAATAATAGCATAAATTGTAAAGGTCTGCTTACATCAAAGCACAGAAATCATTGTGGGGGGACACACTCTTAGCAGTAACTGAAATTCAAGGATTGAAAAAAGCGAGCCATTTATGAGTGGGAAACAATATTAAACTGGTAAAAAAGAATATTAACCAAACAGCTAAGAACACAGCATTTATCACAAAGGCCTGAATACCATTCCTTGTGCAAAGTACTTAAAAACTTGCAGAATTTCCAGACTTATGGCAGTTTAACCTATAGATTGATGGGGTGGATTATAGCTGTCAGTCCATGTAGGGATCCACAAAACTGGCTTATGAAAGCTGAATCCAAGATCCAGATTGGTCCAAATGGAAGTCCCAGGTGTGTTGTTGTTGTTGTTGTTGTTGTTTTTAAAAGGGGGAGGATGTTTAAAGTTGGAATAGCAAAGTCTGAGCCTCATAAGGGAATAAACAGAAGGTTGAAAGCAAAATAGGGGAAAAAATAATTTTAAGGGGGGGGGGGAACCACAGCCCTATTAAATCCTGCATCTCTTCGAAACCTGCTCGCGAGTCGAAATTTCCAGCCCCCCAAAAAGACCAGCTCTGATGAAGCGGCCGAGAGTAACTTCAAAACCTGAAGGAGGGTCATGAACAAAGCAAGAAATCCCCTCCCATTTACCCACGAAGAGGGCAAAGAGCAAACTGGGCTCCCATGTTCTCAGAACCAGCAGATATAAGTTGGAATACATAAGCAGAAATAAGATTAAGCCAAGAGGAAGAGGTGAGTTCAAACACTGAGGGACAGGCTTCTTTTTTATCCATCCAAGCATCCTATTTTTCCTGCCTCGCAATTCACTCTTTTCTCTCACTAAAATTCAGTTCTGTGCTAGTAAATGACATTGGGGGGGGGGGAATGTTTGTTTTTTTAATTGTTTTACTTTTTAAAAACTTAATTATTTGGGAGGAGTGATACATCTCCACGCCTAATTGGGGTACAAGGGGTTTCACGAAGGTCACTCAGATCTGTAATGAGCCTTGTATCTTCTTCATCTTGGGCCTTGATCTCAGCTGGGCTGGAGCCTCACCAAGAATTTTGCACCAAGACAAGACATTTCTTCCCTTAAAAATCAGATTTTCAGGCCTGCTTAAACGAGAGCTTTCTTGACCAGCGTTTGCTTCTGTTCCACTCCACATCTTCTGGAGTGACCACCTTCACCACACATGCTGATTCATGCCCCCCATAATAATAATAATAATAATAATAATAATAATAATAATAATAATAATATACCGCCCTATACCCAGAGCTCTCAGGGCAGCTCACAGAACAAAACCAGAACACAAAACACAAAGTATCTAATCAAAATAAAAGCAACAACCCAATAACCCTCAAATCCAAATCATAGAGCTGGAGAGTTGGAAGGGACCCCAAGGCTCATCTAGTCCAGCCCCTTGGCCACATTCGTTCCATACCTGGAAAGCCCTGCTACAACTCCACTTTACACAGTCATGGCTTCCCCCAAATAATTCTGGGAACTCATAGAATCATAGAATCATAGAGTTGGAAGAGACCACAAGGGCCCCCCCAGTCCAACCCTCTGCCAAGCTAGGAAACACCATCAAAGCATTCCTGACAGGTGGCTGTCAAGCCTCTGCTTAAAGACCTCCAAAGAAGGAGACTCCACCACACTCCTTGGCAGCAAATTCCACTGTCAAACAGCTCTTACTGTCAGGAAGTTCTTTCTAATGTTTAGGTGGAATCTTCTTTCTTGTAGTTTGAATCCATTGCTCCGTGTCCACTTCTCTGGAGCAGCAGAAAACAACCTTTCTCCCTCCTCTATATGACATCCTTTTATATATTTGAACATGGCTATCATATCACCCCTTAGCCTTCTCTTCTCCAGGCTAAACATACCCAGCTCCCTAAGCCGTTCCTCATAAGGCATCGTTTCCAGGCCTTTGACCATTTTGGTTGCCCTCCTCTGGACACGTTCCAGCTTGTCAGTATCCTTCTTGAACTGTGGTGCCCAGAACTGGACACAGTATTCCAGGTGAGGTCTGACCAGAGAGGAATACAGTGGTACTATTACTTCCATTGAACTATAAGTCGCGGGCTGAATCCTGCTTTCAAACCACCCTCACGCCTTGTGGCAGCAAATCCCGTACGTTAATCCCACGCTGCGCGAAGGAGCGCTTCCCTTTGTCTGCCCCCGAATCTTCCGCTCATCCATTTCCCCCAGATTTCTAAACAGCGATCCAATTAATCAGGGAGAAATATCCCGGTTTGGGGCTCTCATTCCACTTTTGCGCAAAACGCACCTATTTCTTCCCCGTCACCCACCTCGACCCTGGCAAATCCCTCCCTGAAAATCCGGGCTCATTAGGAAAACCTTTCAGGCTGGGTGGTTGTTTATGGTGCATCCTCCTTCACTTCATCTCCTCATTTGAATATGCTGTAAACTTGATTAATGTTGACTCTTAATCTCTTTTTCTCTAGAAAGAACACCTGGAGCTTCGTTAACCTGCCTCGGCATTGGAATTTAAAATAAAATAAAAATATAAGCGGGTTGCAGGGCCTCTCCTTTATAGCTAGTCCCCCCCCCCGATGTTTTAAACAGGGTTTTGGGGGGGCATGGAAGTCGTGAGCAACTATCAACTGGTGCGGACGACGCAGGTACAGTCCTGGAGAAGCGTGGAGATGTCTCCATACAGACACATCTCCGATCCCTCCTGAGCAGATGGCTAGATTTATGGCCCAGCCTCCTCGCTTTCTCTTGAGGTGCACAGTTTCCAGAATCTTGCACCCTTCCTTTTCGGCGGCTCTGCCAGTGCACATTATTTACTTGACAGCGATCCGCTTGCCACATTCCCTGCCATTTCCTCCCATCCTTTAAATTTGTCAGACAGGCCTGCTCTTCCTTGCGTGTGGCGTTCGCTGGAGATAAATAACGCAGGGGACAGCGCACTTGGAACCACTTCCCACCAACCCTTCCGGCGGCATCAATCATCTTTGTTGAACTAGAAGAGTTTTCTCATTGTAATTACACTAATGCCTCCGTAATTTCATCCTCGTTAGCGGCAATTGAGTTCTGCACTTCGCCGGTGCCAGGAATGGATACTTCCCAAAGATCACATCCACCCCTTTCGGATAACAGCTCCGTACTATTTTCAGCCGCTCCAGAGAGGAAGTTCTCGAACTCTGTTCAAGGGAGCCTCGGCGTCATTATTAGGGCTTTAAAACAACAGCAAAAAAAAAAGTTCGAATCTCCCCCAGATAGTTGTTCAGTAGCTGGGAAGTGCCTTCCTTTCAGCCATTGATCTGTTTCTTGCGCAATGTTGTGAACATTTATGTTACGAACCGCCCTGTATTCTTCGGTAGAAAAGGATGGTAATCATAGGATCCTAGAATTGTAGAATTGGAAGGGACAACATGGATCATCTATTCTAGTTTCTCCCAAACTTGGGTCTCCAGATGTTTTTGGACTACAGTTCCTATCATCCCAAAACACTGGTCCTGCTAGCTATGGATGATGGGAGTTGTAGCCCGAAAGTTTGATCTAGTCCAAACCCCTGCGATTTTCTGCCCAAGCTGGGGCTTGAACCCATATGACCCTGAGCTTAAAACAGTCTCATGCTCTACCGACTGAGCTACCCAGAACAGAAGAAGAAGAAGAAGAAGAAGAAGAAGAAGAAGAAGAAGAAGAAGAAGAGGAGGAAGGCTGCTGGCATCTGGACAACTCTCTGTTGGGCTTTCATAAAGGTAAAGGGACCCCTGACCATTAGGTCCAGTCGTGGACGACTCTGGGATTGTGGCGCTCATCTCGCTTTACTGGCCGAGGGAGCCGGCGTACAGCTTCCGGGTCATGTGGCCAGCATGACTAAGCCGCTTCTGGCAAACCAGAGCAACGCACGGAAACGCCGTTTACCTTCCCGCCGGAGCGGTACCTATTTATCTACTTGCACTTTGACGTGCTTTCGAACTGCTAGGTTGGCAGGAGCAGGGACCAAACAACGGGAGCTCACCCCGTCACGGGGATTTGAACTGCCGACCTTCTGATCGGCAAGCCCTAGGCGCTGTGGTTTAGACCACAGCGCCACCTGCATCCCACTGGGCTTTCATAGGTCTGTTTAAAAGGGCTGTCTGGTGGAATTTCAGTTTGATGATAAAGAACGGTGAGGAGGAAGATCAACCAGCGGAGGGGAGCGTGAGAAGGTGTCATGCAACAGTGAGCACTTTGACAGCAAACTCATCTGGTTGGCATAAGAAGAGCCTACTGGATCAAGCCCATCTGGTCCAGCATCTTGTTCTCACTGTGGCCAACTAGATACCTGTAGGAGAGCCAGTGTGGTGTAGTGGTTAAGAGCGGTAGACTCGTAATCTGGTGAACCGGGTTCGTGTCTCCTCTCCTCCACATGCAGCTGCTGGGTGACCTTGGGCTAGTCACACTTCTCTGAAGTCTCTCAGCCCCACTCACCTCACAGAGTGTTTGTTGTGGGGGAGGAAGGGAAAGAAGAATGTTAGCCGCTTTGAGACTCCTTCGGGTAGTGATAAAGCGGGATATCAAATCCAAACTCTTCTTCTTCTTCATCGCAGAATTCAGCTTTGAGCAGACCTGTCGAAAGAACAGTTCTAATGAAATCAATAGGCCTAGTCCTGTTCAGCAGGTCTTCTCTGAGCAAAACTTTGTTGAATATTTATTTCTATTTATAAATTTGTACATTGCTTGATGGTCCAAAAGAAAAAGAAAAAGTAAGAAGCCCTCAAAGTGGTTTATCCAGAGAATAAAACAATAAAATTTTCGGTAAAAACAATGCATTCATTGTTCAGAATACACCTTCAGAAAAATTAAAATCAGCTGTAAACTGATTAAAACATGCACCTATGTTTTACATGCTGTACTGTATGTCTGGATAGGCTTGTCTAAACCAAAATATTTTTAGCAAATCCTAAAAAGACCACAGTGAAAAGACCACGGCTGTCTGATGTCAAGAGGCAGGAAGTTCCGAAGGGTAGGCACTGCCACACTAAAAGATTGAGTTCCTACAGATGTGAGAAGGATATTTTGTATCACTTGTAGGAGTGTCAATCCCATCTAGTTGAGTGGACATATCTGGGGTAAGGCTGTGGGTGCCACCCATCGTACATTATAGCAATTTATTTAATTGCATCTCTCTATGTGAGAGCTGGACCATAAAGAAGGCTGATCGCCAAAGAATTGATGCTTTTGAATTATGGTGCTGGAGGAGACTCTTGAGAGTCCCATGGACTGCAAGAAGATCAAACCTATCCATTCTTAAAGAAATCAGCCCTGAATGCTCACTAGGAGGACAGATCCTGAAGTTGAGGCTCCAGTACTTTGGCCACCTCATGAGAAGAGAAGACTCCCTAGAAAAGACCCTGATGTTGGGAAAGATTGAGGGCACAAGGAAAAGGGGATGACAGAGGATGAGATGGTTGGACAGTGTTCTCGAAGCTACTAACATGAGTTTGGCCAAACTGCGAGAGGCAGTGAAGGATAGGCGTGCCTGGCGTGCTCTGTTCCATGGGGTCAAGAAGAGTCGGACACGACTGAACAACTGAACAACAACATGTCTGCGGACAAACGCCGGCTCCCTTGGCTATTAAAGCGAGATGAGCGCCGCAACCCCAGAGTCGTCCGCGACTGGACTTAACGGTCAGGGGTCCCTTTACCTTTACATTTAAATTGGTATGTGCAAATTTTATGCAAATCTGTGTCTTCTTTTGGCAACGGGCATCCTCTTTTGGGGTTCATACATAGCCCTTCTATGCTCCGGCTGCCTTCTCTCTCGCAGCCACTTTCCCCGGTTCCTTCTATCACAGCTCAGTCAGAAGAGCATGAGACCCTTGACCTCAGGGTCGTGAATTCGAGCCCCACCTGGGGGCAAAAAAAAATTTCCTGCATTGCTGTGGGTTGGCCTAGATTAACTCTACAATTCTTTCTCTGCCCTCCCTTGCCTAGAGAAGCATCATGTTTGGTTTGCTGGGGGATTGGCGGTTTGGGGGGGGCAGCGGTGCCCAGGACCATCCTAGTATATTTATGTAGAAGCCCTGGAAGAACATATTTTTCCCCATGTAAAGACAACACTAATGTTTCCCTGAGCAGTGTGTCATTTTGAGTCAGCGCTTGGTGCCGCAGGAGGGTTAAGATGGCTCCCACATACTCTGCTTCTGACACTTCCTAAATTATGCTCTTAACTACTGTAGCATGGCCGTAAAATATAATGAAGGCCCGTGGAAGGATGCCAACCTGGCTGTGCTGGGGAGAAAGAGAACAGGCGAGCGGACAACAGGCCGTTTGGAAGTTTGCCGGAGGTCTATAATTTTTTCAAATCCTCTTTAATTGCCAGGAGGACGAGGGGAAGAGAAGGGGGCGCCCCAGAAGCCAGGAGGTCTTTGGTTAAGATCATTGGGGGGGGAGTTTTCCTCCCTCTCACGTAATGCTAGAATTCACAGACTCCTAAGGAAGCTGAATATTGGGAGGTTTGGGGCAGGTAAAAGAAAGTGCATGCCGAATTAATCAAACGCCACTCCAAACGCAAACAACACCACATAGTGTGAAATTGGGGGGGGGGGAGAGGACCCCAAGGCCTAATCAGTGCTTCCCAAAAAAAAATCCTGCTCAGCCCTCAATAGAGTGATAAGCCACAGCCCCACACTTTGGAAGGGCAGAAGGGCAGGTACCCAAAGATGAGGGAAGAGAAGAAGAAGAGTTTGGATTTGATATCCCGCTTTATCACTACCCGAAGGAGTCTCAAAGCGGCTCACATTCTCCTTTCCCTTCCTCCCCCACAACAAACACTCTGTGAGGTGAGTGGGGCTGAGAGACTTCAGAGAAGTGTGACTAGCCCAAGGTCACCCAGCAGCTGCATGTAGAAGAGCGGGGAAGCGAACCTCGTTCACCAGATTGCGAGTCCACCGCTCTTAACCACTACACCACACTGGCTCTCCTACAGGTATCTAGTTGGCCACAGTGAGAACAAGATACTGGACCAGATGGGCTCGATCCAGTAGGCTCTTCTTATGCCAACCAGATGCCCATGGGGAGCCAGGTACTGCTTGCTGGATCCTTCGGCTGGGGTTGGAAGGGACTTAGGACACCTCCCTGTCTAAGCAGCGGTGCAGCCATGGCATCAGTCCACAAACTCTCTGGTTAATTTTCCCCCTCCTATTTTTGTTGGGCTGTAGCTCAAGAGCAGCCCTGAGGCAGCAATAATGCAATGATGTGGGAGAAGCATGCACTGCACAAAGAGGAGGTGGAACTACACACGGGGGTGGGGTGGGACGCTATAAATAAGTCAGAAATTAAATCATATTAACAAAAGGGGGAACCTATGTAAAAATGCAATAGAGAGGTTTTGTGCTCTCTGGCACCATCTGGTGTTGCATGTTTATAACACACTCAAATCGCTGTATTTTGACTAATGTAGCTGAGTCTCTGGTGCATTCTGCTCAGTGCTGTAAGCTGCGTCAATGACATGTTGCAGGGTGCGCCTGCAAACCGAGATCAGCCTGGAGGCATTGCAGATGTTAACATTGTGCAGTTTGAAGTGACTGGATGCATGGCAACGGACTCCTTCTTAGAAACAAAACATTGTCAAGGCCCATCCGTTTAATTAAAGCTTTACTTGCAGAACTTTCTTCAAAACAGAACAATCGAATGGTACATCCAAACAGTTCCAGAAGATATAGTCAATTCGGGGCGTAGGCTCAGCATCTTACAAAATTTGAAATAATTCCAACAGACCTAGAAGCAGAGGTCTATCTTTCCCTACATCCTGCCTTCAGCTGTTTCCCTGGAGAGTTCCATTTACATCCTCACTCTCACAGAGCCTGGGCTGCAGCCACCACCCTTGCAAGAGGGTGAATTTGCAATTCAATACCTCTCCTGAGATCTAAGCATCAGAGCTACCTGAGAACAATAACAATAGTTAATTATCAACCCATCAAGGCAGCTCAGAGAACCCTTTTTGCTCTTAGTTTAGCATAGTATACTTTAATGGCATCTTCCATGTCAAATCTTTTCAGCAGTGCACATTTACCATTCACCATTTCAGCGTCAATTAAATAATTGCACTTAACAGGAAGGACCCTGAGATCACAGCTCATTCAACAACAGGTAGACCCAGGAGCTGAAGGCTTCACAACAGTTCAGCCAGCAGTATGCAGACAAGAAAGCCCAGTTGCTCTGTGCTGGCATTGTCCCATGCAAAAGAGCCGTATGGGTGATACACAAATCAGTTGGAACCTCAATACTAACTGGACCAGACTAGGACTTTGTTGAAGGAGAATATTACTTTCTGCTACTTTTACAGCACAGAGAATTCTCCCCAAACTCTAGAGATCCCACGTTCCCTCCAGACAATTGTACCAGAATAACGAATTTTTAAAGGGATTTATTGTAACATTAGGTCTGTAACAATAGATTTGCCTTGAGAAAAACCTTCCAGCAGAGGACGGGGGGAGGGGGGGAGTGCTGGATTTAGGAATATAATGGATGTGAGATTTGAAAGAACTGAGAGCTAAAAGATGTCGACAGCAGTTTTTCAGGGTCCTTAACCTTGATGAATAAATGAATAAATCCCTTTTTAAAAAATGGCACTGTTTCTTTCAAGCTCTTTTCAGCATGTTAATGATCAAGAGGAGAAGAGGAAAATGACTAGCATAGCAGCTTGCGCTTTCCACACGCTCCCACCTTCAAGACGGAGGAAGTAAGCAAAGGAAGACAGAGGCTGTCCCGTGGCCAAATTCAGACAGCGGGCAGGGAGCAAAATGGCACCGGGATTCCAGGCAGGAGTCCTTCCCAGCCCTCTTTGGAGATGCTATCAGGGATCGGTCCTGGGATCTTCTGTCGGCCCCTGGGACTGCCTTC
Source organism: Darevskia mixta (assembly GCA_034641385.1). Classification (NCBI taxonomy): domain Eukaryota; kingdom Metazoa; phylum Chordata; class Lepidosauria; order Squamata; family Lacertidae; genus Darevskia; species Darevskia mixta. Next base: position 3,216,238 of record JAWWNH010000111.1, on the reverse strand, counting down.
AAAAAGTGTTTGGAAGCTTCCATTGGTCCAGAATACTGCAGCCAAAGTGCTGACCGGGACTGGTCACATGAAACATGTTGCTCCTCCATTAAGACAACTTCACTGGCTACCAGTCCGTTTCCGGGCACAATTTAAAGTGCTGGTTGTGACCAGAAAGCCCTTTACGAACCCGCCCAGGTGCTAAGATCTTCAGGTGAGCACCTTCTCTCGGTCCCATCAACACCAGGAGCATGATGGGTGGTGACACGAGAGAGGGGGGGGGAGAGAGGGAGAGAGAGACTTTTCTGTGGCTGCTCCAAGATCGTGGGATTCCCTCCCAAGAGAGGTCGGACTGGCTCACTCCTTGTTCTCCTTCTGCTGGCAGGCTGAGACCTTCCTGCTCAGAGAAGCATTTGAAAACAGTGCTAATCACGAGGCTGCTACCAGGCAGGTCTAGCGCTGAATGGAAACCAGGTTTTCCGCAGGCTGCTGTTTGTTCCGATTGAACGCTAAAGAGTGTTTTCCAAGACAAAGCATTGGGCTGAAGGCAAGAGAGGGTGAGAGACTTTGTTCTTCATCAGGCAATGGCTTTTCCCACCTGCCTTGCCCCACCTTCCAGCCCTAGGAGCCTTCATAAGGGAGCTTTTTCCAGAGGAAGAACAGTGAGAGGAGGCAGACTTTGTCTGTATTCATCAGGTGGTTGGCTCGCAGTACGGTTCCGGGCACAATTCAAAGTGTTGGTGCTGACTTTTAAAGCCCTAAACGGCCTCGGTCCTGTATTCCTGAAGGAGCGTCTCCAACCCCACCGTCCAGCCCGGACACTGAGGTCCAGTGCTGACAGCCTTCTGGTGGTTCCTTCACTGCGAGAAGTGAGGTTACAGGGAACCAGGCAGAGGGCCTTCTCGGTAGTGGCACCCCCCCTGTGGAACGCCCTCCCATCAGATGTCAAAGAGAAAAACAACTACCAGACTTTTAGAAGACATCTGAAGGCAGCCCTGCTTAGGGAAGCATTTAATGTTTGACGGACTATTGTATTTTAATATTTTGTTGGAAGCCGCCCAGAGTGGCTGGGGAAACCCAGCCAGATGGGCGGGGTATAAATAATAAATTATTATTATTATTATTATTATTATTATTATTATTATTATTATTATTTCACCTGTGCTGTCCCACCTCCAGGTTGAGGAGTTACTGCCATGAGCATCATGTCACTGGACTAAGGGTACTAGGCTAGTCCCCTAAATGTTCCCAGTAAATTAGAGTGCCTGCTGTGGGGCTGATGGACACTGTAGTCCTAATCAGCCACACTAGTTTGGGCTGATGGGAATTGTGGTCCAAGACATCTGGTGGACACCCAGTTTGGCAAAAGGCAAAGACAGGTCTACATTGCCATGTAGCCAGTCAGCGGTGGCTGTCTGAGGTTTCAGGCAGCTGTGCTTCCCAGCCCTACGTGGAGATGGTTGAACCTAGAACCATAGCTGTCAACCCTCCCTTTTTTTGCGGGAAACTCCCTTATTCCAATGCCATTTCCCGCTGCTATCCCGGATTGTTGATATCCCTTAAATTTCCCGGATTTCAAAGGAAGCAGCTCCTCCCCCTCCCTGCCGGCCAGGGAGCTCGGCTGCCAATAAGGAGTCCGAGACCGACTGGGGGCGGAGCTTGCATGCCTTGTGCAGCCAGACCCTCACGCCCAACCAGACAGACAGCCTGCCTGCCGTCTATGCGCTCGGTCTTTCGCTCACCTGTTCGCGTGCAGCCTCTGGAGCGCAGGGTGGCGAGGCTACTTGGTGCCATTGCACCCCCCTCGCGGCATCCCTTATTTTCAAATCCGAAAGTTTGAAAAAATCCCTTATTTTCAAATCCGAAAGTTGACAGCTATGCCTAGGACCTCCTTCCTGCTGCCTCCCCGCACCTTGCAGGGATGTGTCTGTAGGATTGGCCGCGAGAAGAGGCTCCTCCCCCCTCTCCTGCCAATCACCCACGCAGCAGTGGGGCTGGGGGACTGAGGCTCCCACCGTTGCCCCAAGCACTGAGGTGCGTCAAAGCGCCCAGCAGCTCAACACCCCAGGCGTGTGAGAAAGCGGCGCCGGAAAACTAGAATGGGATTGTGGTGTAATTATGGGAGAGAAGCCAGCTGGGGAAATTACGGGGAAATGCAAAGGAGGTGAGTGGATGGATGTTTAAGCCCAATGTATATTCATTTCCTCCTCCTCCCCCCGCTCTCCACACCCCCAGAGTAAAGGCGCAGAGTTTCATGTGGGTGGATGGATGAGGAAGGGAGAGGAGGTGAAAGGGGAACCAGAATCATGAAGTCTGAAGGTGAAAAGAGTCTTTATACCTGGATTAGTAGAGTCCTGGGGCCTTCAAAAATAGTTAAAATTCCCCCTTTTTTTGAGTAATGGCGATGTAGTTTGCATTGATCTTAAGCATTTGCTTATAGTTTTCCCTGGAGTTCAATGTGCTGGGGAGCACAGTGCTGACACAGCTCAAAAGTTTTATGAACCTCAGGTAACAGCGTGAAAGGAAATTTTAATAAATATTACATTTATTTAAATTTAATTTTTTTTCCTTGTTAATAATAAAAGCCAACCTTGGTCTTTGGGGCTTTTTTCTCATATGCCCTGTTTAATACAGCAGCCAAATTGTAAGAATTATTTATACTTTTTAACTCTGTTTTTCAGTAAATCGTCAATCATTCGCCTTTCAAAGGCATTAGGCTCCCAGGCAGGGAGGGGGGAGGGGAGCCGGAGACTGGAAAATAAATATTGACTGTTGGTGGGGCTATGCTTAGCTTTGAATGGGGGGCAGAATACCTATCAGTCAGGAGGGAAATCGGCTGCAGGTAGGAATGCACAGAAAGAGAGAGAAAGGTTTCTGTACATAAATGTATTTCACTGATAAGTTGGCGTCACCCCAGCGAAATTAAGCCCTAAACAACAGGTGCTTTGGGAAATCCTTTGCCTGAGATTGTCAAAAGCTTAAGAAAGTGTCATACAAGACTTACAGATGTTATTTTCCTCTTTCCTCAACCTTCTTGGCACCTCACAAGGATCCTTCTGCATGGATAGCTGCCACTGAGCCATTGATGGGTTGAGGTCTCCACCGTCACTAACGGACTCACAGTTAAGACCGTGTTCATGGAAGATGAGTGATCGCCGCCGAAGAAGAAGAAGAAGACTTATATGCTACTTTTCCACAGAGAGCTGTGCCCAAAGCAGCTTCCAGAAAACATTCAAAACATCAACGCAGAGAACACCGGAAATGCAAATTTGCAAAAGGCAGAACATGCCGGCAGATTAAAAATGGCTAAAATCAACAACACAGAATAAATTCAATCTTGTTGTCGTTTAGTCGTGTCCGACTCTTCGTGACCCCATGGACCAGACCATGCCAGGCACTCCTGTCTTCCACTGCCTCCCGCAGTTTGGCCAAACTCATGTTGGTAGCTTCGAAAACACTGTCCAACCATCTCATCCTCTGTCGTCCACTTCTCCTTGTGCCCTCCATCTTTCCCAACATCAGGGTCTTTTCCAGGGAGTCTTCTCTTCTCATGAGGTGGCCAAAGTCTTGGAGCCTCAGCTTCAGGATCTGTCCTTCCAGTGAGCACTCAGGGCTGATTTCCTTAAGAATGGATAGGTTTGATCTTCTTGCAGTCCATGGGACTCTCAAGAGTCTCCTCCAGCACCATAATTCAAAAGCATCAATTCTTTGGTGATCAGCCTTCTTTATGGTCCAGCTCTCACTTCCATACATCACTACTGGGAAAACCATAGCTTTAACTATGGAGCAGGAGTGGCAAGCCACTCCAGTATCCCTGCCAAGAAAACTCCATGGAGAAAGACAACAGGCATATAAAATTCAATCTTACAAATTAACAAAAGACATCAACCCAGGCTTAAGTACATAAATGCAAAGCAAAAAAAGAAAGAAAATTAACCGACAATAAAGTTTCTGGTCCTAGTCTTACTGCACTCCAAATACAGCTCAGGGGAGAGGGGCAGTGCCAGGGGACTGGCTGGATGCAGAGGTGTGCTGGGAGGCACCAGCTGGGGAACCCCCAAGGGAACCCCCAGGCCAGAGGATTGGTGGTGAGATGATGGTGAGTGGCCAGAGGGAGAAGAGGGAGCAGACTGGGAAAAGGAGGTGTTGGAAGCTGAAGAGGCAACAGGGTTTAGTGAGCAGGAGGAGAATGTGGCTGAGAGCAGCGCAGACTCCGAGACTGAAGTGGAGGCTGGAGAGGAGAGAGGCAAAGAGGCAGAGCTGGACAGGCTGCTGAAGAATCCAGGGGGGTCTCTCCCTACTGCTGTGACCAGCTCCCCTCCCTGCCGGTCTCCTAGAACATGAAGAGAAATGTAAAGAGAAGAGCAGAGATTGGTTGTGCATAGACACAGGTTGTGACTGCTTGGGAAAAGCCCCGGAGAGGAGAGCCTTAGAGAGCGGAGGGAAGGCCTTCAGTCCTTGCAACTGCCTCACTGGGGGCAAGTGCTACAGGGGAGAGTTGCTGGGATCACTAGGCCTGCAGTGTTTTGGTTTCTTTGAGTTTGACTTCACTGACACCGGGTTTTTTTTTATTGCTGACTGGCTCCCGACAGGTAGATGGCACACAGCAACCTTCCAGAGAAGTTTGGCAGTGCCAAAAGGCAAAAGCCGCTGCAGAGGGCAATGATGGCAAGTCATAGAACCATAAAACCGAAGAGTTGGAAGGGACCCCAATGGTCATCTAGTCCAACCCCCCCTGCAAAGCAGGAATCTCAGCTAAAGCATCCATGGTGGGTGGCCATCCAACCTCCAAGGAAAGAGCATCCACAACCTCCCCCAGCCTCCTGGAAGTAGCAACTGCTGGTGCAAGTCTTATTGCACTATGACCTTCGCAAATGTAGACTACCAGAAAGGATGAGAGGGGCAAAGAGGGGTTCGCCTGGTGCTTTGCAGCAGTGCCGCTCAAAGTGGTGGTCCACAGCCCACAAGCCATTGTCGGCCAGTCCACAATGTCTCCACCACAACCCAGGTTGGGTGGGACGTTTCAGGAACCCTTCGTGGCACCAGTCCCCAGCACACACTGGGCAGGTGGGATGGAATTGCTTGTCCACCTCCTTAGAGAGCCTGAGAAGCACTGTTTGGGAGGATGTCTGTTTCCCTGGGAGTCAAAATGCCTGGGTAGTGCTTGCGTTTGCCTTTGTTGGGAATTCCATTCCTCCCGTGCTGCGGATGTAGAATCCTAGAGTTGGAAGAGACCCCAAGGGCCATCCAGTCCAACCCCCTGCCAAGCAGGAAACACCATCAAAGCATTCCTGACAGGTGGCTGTCAAGCCTCTGCTTAAAGACCTCCAAAGAAGGAGACTCCACCACACTCCTTGGCAGCAAATTCCACTGTCGGACAGCTCTTACTGTCAGGAAGTTCTTCCTAATGTTTAGGTGGAATCTTCTTTCTTGTAGTTTGAATCCATTGCTCCGTGTCCGCTTCTCAGGAGCAGCAGAAAACAACCTTTCTCCCTCCTCTATATGACATCCTTTTATATATTTGAACATGGCTATCATATCACCCCTGAACCTTCTCTTCTCCAGGCTAAACATACCCAGCTCCCTAAGCCGTTCCTCATAAGGCATCATTTCCAAGCCTTTGACCATTTTGGTTGCCCTCCTCTGGACATGTTCCAGCTTGTCAGTATCCTTCTTGAACTGTGGTGCCCAGAATTGGACACAGTATTCCAGGTGGGGTCTGACCAGAGCGTAATACAGGGGTACTATTCCTTCCCTTGATCTAGATGCTATACTCCTATTGATGCAGCCCAGAATTGCATTGGCTTTTTTACATATGGGATTGTTACATATCACATGTCTGTGTTTACATTCCAGCACTGATGGTTGGAGTCTTGTGATCGGAAACTGAGACACACTGTTCCGTTCTGTATAGCTATTGCCTTTGCAGTTCTCTCTCCGAGGAAGAAAGACAGAGAGAGGGACCATGTTTTCTTTGTTATGTTACGTTTGATTTTGTGCGCAGTAAATTAGGCTCAGATGTTACACCTCAAGGCTCAGCGTCTGTTTGGACTCTGCTAGTCGTGTGCTCATGTCCTTGGATATGGGTCACATCAGCATGATGGGACACAGAAGTGATGAATCCCGGGTGACGCTGTGTTGGGGGGCCTCAGCGTTATCACCCAACACCTCATAGGACACCTACAAATCAAAATGCGTCGCAGAAGCACTGCAAGGCTCCACAGTTCCGGCCTCCATCACTAGGAAGCAGATGCTGCAGAGGAGATTTCTCCGCCACTTGGAGGAGTAAGAATCATAGAATCATAGAATCTTAGAGTTGGAAGGGAACCAAGGGTCATCTAGCCCAACCCCCTGCAATGCAGGAAACGGTGTAAAAAGAAGCAGTTCTTAGCTAGAGGCTGTGCTAAGCAGGTGCCAGGAACTTCCTGGCTGAATGCAAGAAGTTTAAGCTGCGAAAGGGCACCGTGAGGGCAGAGGTCTGCCTTGGCAAGAGCCCTTTGAAAGGGGAGAAGAAAGGAAAGTCGGGGATGAAAAAGGAAAGGGGGGGTGTCTCTCCACGCCCCTGCCCCGAATGCGCTGCCAAGTCTTCCTTCCCAGCAGGAGCTGCTGAATCGAGGCTCATTTGCCTCCGCCGGACCCGCTGCCTTTCATCTCCCAGGAGGCAGGCTGATAAATTTTACAAAAGAACAAACAGCTGAAAAATGCTGGTATTTAAAAAATATAGCAGGAGAATTTGCATCGCGCTCCCTTTGTGCGGAGGGAGACGGTATCATTTATACACCAGGCATTTCGGCTCAGAACATTTTTTGCGTAGCAATTAATTACATGCTCGTATCCGAGCGGCTGCCTACAGGCTAAGCCAGCCGCGCTGTTATCCACACAGCAAATATCCCACGCACATCCGGAAAAGCATTAGAAGACACCCATGGCTGGCGGAGGGTGGGGGCAGGGGGATCAGGGACAGCCCCAAAGGCCCGGCGGGGCTCGTCGCCACTTCCTGCTCCTTCCAAAACACTTCTGAGCACAGCGGCAGCAAACAGCAGGCCCAGTGGAGTGCGCAGAGACCCGAGTTCAAATCTCTGTTCAACTGTTTAACAAGCCAGCGCAACCTCAGTTCCCGCATCTGTAAAAGGGGAACAGCAGCAATGTGAGTTTGCAGCCTGACTGTGTCAGCCAGACCTCAGCCTTTAGCCAGAGGTGAACCAGTTGTTGTTGTTGTTGTTGTTGTTGTTGTTGTTGTTGTTGTTGTTGTTGTTGTTGTTGTTGTTGTTGTTTCCAAAGAGGTGGACGCAGAATCTCTTGGGGTTCCAGTCTTGGTCTCAGCAGAGTTACTCCAAAAGTCTTCCTGCAGAAATCAGGAAGACCAAATGATGAGTTTATGCCCCCCCCCAAAAAAAAAGTTTGGGAACCACTGCCCTAGTTGTTGATGAACTCCAGCCCCCGTCAGCCAGAACGGTCAGGGGTTGAGGGGGGGCACACTTGTCCAGCTGCAACTGGGGGGGGGCACAGGTTCTCCCCATCTCAGCTTTGACTAGAGATCAGCCCTGGATCTGGGACTTCTGCACAGCAACACCCCCTCAGACAACCCTGGCATCTTTCTCCAGGCTTAGCTGATCTGGAGTGGATCTACCCACAGGGGGCAGGGGAGGGGAACCTCTATAAATACGTCATAAATTAAATTGTTATAACAAAAGAAAAACTCTATGTAAAATCGCATAGAAAAGTTTTGTGCTCTACAGCACCACCTGGTGTTGCCTGTTTATAACACATTTTAAATGCTGTTGTTGTTTTTTTACTAATGTAGCTGAGTCCCTGGTTGCACCTCAAGAAGCTTAGGATCTGGGATAAAATCAGAGCGACCAGAATCTGTATGATGGATAATGCCCTGAGCTGTAATTAATGGAGGAACCTCTTAATGTGGACTGGTTTTCAGCAAAAACCAAAGGCATAGCAGGACGGGGGAGGAAGGAGGTGGTCTCTTGGGTGTTATTTTCTCCTTTCTCTAATCTTCTCAGCACTGCTAAAACTAATTTTCTGATTTCCTGGCCCCCTTGCGATGCGCACAGAATAATTCTTAATAAGCTTTCGGGAGATACCGTCTTTATCCCATTTATTAGGGCACACCGTGTGCCCAGCTGCTTACTGACTCGCTGCTACGTTATCAAGACTTCCGTTGTCTCCTCGGCTCTCAGAAGAGTCCCCAACTTTGGTCCCAGAGAGGGAGGGGGGAAACCCCCAAATGCCATCAGAAGTGTGGCAATCCGGATTTTTGCTTTATCGCCCCCATCCTCCCTGGACGAAAGCTGGCCCAAATTCCCCAGATGGAATGAGTCTTCTCCAGCTGTCAAGTCTGATTTGTGTATTGCATTTAAACCTATTGCAATTTAATCCCCATAACAGCCCTGTGAGGTAGGTTAGGCTGGGAGTCGCAGTGGGGTTCTGAACCCTGGTCTCTTCCAGGTCCCTTTTCGGCTCTCAACACCACCCAGGCTCCCATAAATCATAGGGGCAAAAGCTCAACACTTTGGTGGCGAATTCTTCAGAGTTCCAAATAGGCACGTAACCAAGTGTCCCTCCGTTCCACTGCCCCATCACCCCCTGCAAGAAGACCTTGGAAAGTCTCAAACAGGGTCTCCCAGAAACCTGGCCAGCCTTGGGGACTGGAGAGATCCTAAACACCACAGCTCAGCCTTGCCGGCTATAGCAGGCTACAAAATGAATAACCCTTGTGTCGCAAACAGTAAACAACAGCAATAAGGGCAACACAATGACCAATGAATATATCAGGCACTTCAATAAACAAACTCAATATATATCAAGAAATAATCAAAGTCATTGAGAACATAAAATATAAGTCTCTAAATGAAATGAGCTAACAATGTCCATGAAAAGACGTAATCAGTCCATATACTGTAGCAATAACGTCCAAGTAGTTCCAGTAGTAATGTGCACAGCGATCCCGGATAATCCAAACTGTTTCGCAGGAGTCTTCTTCAGCACAACATATAGGTTTGAAGAGAACGCGTACTAGACATATCATGAAAATGTGAATATAAATCCTTCTGTGGAGTAGCGGTCATAAGGGTATGTAAGGGTATGTAGTGGCTATAGCAGGCTGGCATTCCCTCCACCTGCAGTGGGTCTCAAACTGGTGGCCTGGGAGATGCCAAGCAGGGATTTGGGGGGTGGAGGCCTCCTTGCAACCAAAGACTACAGGAAGGGTGGGTGAAGAACTTTCTTTTCTTCCTAGCCTCAGGGTCACGTTCCCTTCCAGGCAACAGCTTATTTTTTTTTCAATTTCAGTTTAATATGACTTTTTATAATATCAGAGTGTACTTTACACCTTTTCTTTTCTATGTGTAGTTCAGCACCTGCGGCATCATCAGCATTATTTACAGAGAAGACCTTGATAAAAGACCATCGTGTGGAAACGCCCCTGGCAGAACTGCCGTACAGCAAAACTTTCCGTTGTTGTGTCATCTTTGAGATCCCTTGCTCCTTTCTGCTCCACATCCTTGCTTGCTGGGCAGACCTGGCAGAGGCCATTGCTTAGTGGGGACAGAGGCCCAAGCAATAAATGTTAACCCTTGTATAGTAGGTGTCAGGGATCTGCCCGCCCCTGCCAGTCCAGCTCTGAGTGCATACAGGGACCCGCAGCCTGTGTTAGCGACAGATTCATCTTCAAGTGAATCTGGCAGGCCCTCTTCGGGGGAGGAGCAGTTAGTGGCTGGGAGCCAGGGAGTGCCAGGTGTCCAGGGAGTTGCTGAGAGACCTGGCACCACCCAGCAGACTCGCTCGGAGGGGGAGGCGTCAGTTCCGGCGCATTTCCCACGTAGGAGGAGAAGGCGGCAATTCAGAATGCCAAGGCTTTGGTGTTGGCACCAAAACAGAAGGGAGGCACTTCCGGATTCTGCTAGTGACTGAGCAGACATGATAAACTGAACTCTGCACTGTAAATAGCTTTGCACTGAAATAAAGAGGCTTAAAGACAAGATGGCTTGGTCTTACTATTGAAAAACCGACAAGAGAATCTGACAGTAGGGTACAGAATCATAGAATGGGTAGGTTTGGAAGAGACCCCCCAAGGGTTGTCTAGTCCAACCCCCTGCAACACACAAATCACATCACGCACACCAAAAGACATCTCCATCCAAGTAAGCAGGTGGCTTTATCTGAGTCCAAGGACACATTTCAGTCAGGCAAAGACACTCAAGGAGGGTGCCAAGCAGGGAGGGTCTTGGGGGCCAGAGAGAGAGGCTTTGAGGGCCACATTTGCCTTGGCCTTGAGGGTCCCCATCCCTGGGCTAGATGAAGGCTTCAGAGAGCCAGTGTGGTGTAGTGGTTAAGAGCGGTAGACTTGTAATCTGGTGAACCGGGGTCGCGTCTCCCCTCCTCCACATGCAGCTGCTGGGTGACCTTGGGCTAGTCACACTTCTCTGAAGTCTCTCAGCCCCACTCACCTCACAGTGTGTTTGTTGTGGGGGAGGAAGGGAAAGGAGAATGTGAGCCGCTTTGAGACTCCTTTGGGTAGTGATAAAGCGGGGTATCAAATCCAAACTCCTCCTCCTCCTCCTCCTCCTCTTCTTCTTCTTCTTCTTCTTCTTCTTCTTCTTCTTCTTCTTCTTCTTCTTCTTCTTCTTCTTCCTTCTTCTTCTTCTTCTTCTTCCTGACTCCTTTAAAAGCTCCCAAGCCATACTTGCTACATGCTCAGAGCAACCAGGAAATCTGGAATACTGCAGCAAACAAAATCCATTTTTTTCTCCTTCTCTCCCGTCATAGTGTCTGCGTTTTCCACCTCCCCTTGCCCCCCCCCAGATGTGTTTCTGCTGCATTGTGTCCTCGGTCGGCTGGGCAGGCCTCTGTGTTTCAGGCCCCGTCCAGCAGATGAGCTAATCTCAGCCACCCATGTGGACAATCTCCCCCCCCCCACTGCCCCAGCCCAGCCGCGACGGAACTGGAGGGCATCCTAAGCAAGGCAGCGCTTACGGTCGCCAGGCAAAAGCTTTGGCACCACTGTATGGAGCGGTTGGCTGAGGAAGAAGCGGAATCGAGAGCAACTGGCCTGCGTGGTTGTTTTTCGGAGGGAGGGCAACCTGCCGCCCTCTCCAGATCCATCTCGCTTCCCTGAACTGGCAGCTCAAAAGTGCTTGCATGGAAAGAAAGAGGCTTTTGGTCTTGCTAGTTCCACCTTCCCTGCTGGGACTCGGATCAGAAGAAGAAGAAGAGCCCTGCTGGGTCAAACAAAAAGCCCATCTAGTAATAGTCCCACTCTATTCAGCCTTGGTCAGACTGCACCTGGAATACGATGCCCGGTTCTGGGCACCACAGTTTAAGAAGGATGTTGACAAGCTGGAACGTGTGCAGGTGAGGAGGGCAACCAGGATGATCAAGAGAGTCTGGAAACCAAGCCTGATGAGGAGCTGTTGAAGGAGCTGAGTATGTTTACAGCTGCCATACATCCGGTTTATCCCAGACATGTCCGGGATTCCAGTGGCGAAATTGCTACCTGGAGGGAATTTTCAAAAATCGGCAAAATGTCCGGGTTTTTGAAAACAGAACCAGGAAGTGTTGCCCTGGAACAAATCAGCTCAACAACTTTTTGTGTCTGGATTTTTTTACTTTTTGAAATATGGAGACCCTAGTTTTGCCTGATAAAGAGGAGGCTGTGTGGAGCTAGGAAAGCCATCTTCAAATATCCAAATGGCTGGTCTGAGGGCAGTCAAGCCAGTGGACCTTCTAGATGCCTGTAGGAAGCACAGGGGCGGAACAAGGGCGGGGCATTGGGGGCCAGATGCCCCAGGTTCCACCCTAGAGGGGGCGACACTCTGGGCGCCCTCCCCCCCCACGATGCCCAAGTCGAGCCCCGCCGCCTGGCCCCCCATCCGTGCGACGGCTGCTCGCGTGGCAACTCATAAGTTGCCACTCGCTTAGCGGCTCATAAAGTTGCCACGGGAGCAGCAGCACAGACTGTGCATGTGCGGTTTCCCGCACATGCGCCGTTCGTCCTGACGCGTGCGTTGTGACGTCATGACGCGTGCATTGTGCGTCGTGATGTCACAACGCATGCGTCAGGAAGCATGTGCACTGCGGAGCGACGTCCTGCCCCCAGGGGGTGCCTCCGCATTTGCGGCCCCGGGCAGCCAAGCGGCTCCGTTCGCCACTGGGGAAGCCCACAAGCAGGATCTGAGCACCAGAGCCGTCTCCCCTCTGCTGTGCTTTCCAGCAACTGGGATTCAGAAGCATCTTTGCCTTTGACTGTGGAGGCAGAGTAGAGCCATCCTGCCTAGTAACCTTTGCTAGCCCTCTCCTCCACAAAGTCATTTCTAACCGCCTTAACATTGCCCCCATTTGTGCCAGGCTGCCAAGCTCCCTTCCCTGGCTCCTTCTTCCAACCAGGGAGTTGGAGCGCCCGTCCCCTCCATGTTGCATCTATGAAAAATGCAGGCAGCTCCATCCCAGCAGCTGCTCAGCCGGGGCTGAGCTCATTTCGTTTAATATTCCCTTTTTTCGCCTCTCAGAGTTTTATATTATTCAAAGTGAATTTGGCAGCCTTTGAAGAGGTGCTCAAAGCTTCTTCGCTTTTTTTAAAAGGGAGGGAGGGAAGAAGGGAACCCCCCCCCAAAAAAAGCCCCTCTCCCTGCTTTCCTCCTTTCCCAAGACTTAAGAAGTTTCCACATTCTCAGGGTGGGAGGGGGAGAGGGATGGAGAAATACGGTCTTTAACCCCAAAAGGAAAATCTCTTTCCCCACGAGCAACTTTGAGCTTTATTTCCTCAAGGGAGAAGTGGACATTTACTTTTATTTATTTGATTCCATTTATGAATGGCTTCCCATAAAGCATCTCGAAGCGATTGCACAGTCCGTAAAAGCAATTAAAAATTATTTCAGACGGAAGGAAAATTCCGTATATTAAAACAAAGTTTCAAATCCAATGCAGATAAAAATTGGAAAGCCTTGGGGTGGGGAAATGCTTCCTCTTCCCCAGGCAAAATCATGGGCTATGCTTTGTTTTTGCAGATTATTTGATCCAACAATTATGTTCTGATCCGTGCATTAATTCAGGAAGTACAAATGAGATCAGTTCCCTTAAAAATGTGGGCTAAACAAACACTGGGGAACAAAAATTTTGTTGCATTGACACCTACAGTTGTTCTAACCTAATTTTGACATGTTGATTTCATATCTGAAGTCGGTTTTGTTCTGTAAGCTCTAGGTTTTTTTTGCCATTCATGTTTTTCACTTTTCACCATAATCTTCGTTTTTCACAATGCAAGAATTCAATGCTTTATTAAACACATAGCCAAAGTACAATATGAGTATAAATGTCAGTGACTTATACAGCATTGCACATGACATGTATAGCATTGAAAATGGCATGTATATCTATGTACAGTTGGAGGTATGCAAAAAAATATACCGGTATTCCCTTGGGATACACAGTATCTGCAAGCTGTTGTTGTTCAGGTAAGAATTTGCGCTTGTAGCTCTTGCGTTTGTGGACTTGCACAGGGGATTCTCATTTGATGGTCCAACAGTAGTCTGACATCATAGTTTTGTCCCATCACCCTTGATAACACTCTTCAGGTCTTGATGGAAGCAATATGAGTGTGAAGCTCCATTTCCTGAACAGTCACCTAGATCAATTCCCCGAAAACCTTGGGGCAGTCAGTGATGAACAGGGAGAGTGCTTCCATACTACTTTGGCTATGTGATTAATAAAATATTGAATTCTTGCATTGTGAAAAACGAAGATTATGGTGAAAAGTGAAAATCATGAATTGCAAAAACAAAAAACCTAGAGCTTACAGAACAAAACCGACTTCAGATTTGAAATCAGCATTGAAAGAACATATAAGAACAGTTGAAAAATCTCATGCAACAGAAAATGAAAAAAAAAATGTTCCCCAGTGAAATTTTTCGCCATCTTTCCAAATCTTCAATTAGCATCCACATGGAAAGAAAGGTGAATCATAGAATAATTGAACTGCAGAGATGGAAGGGACCCCAAGGGTCATCTAGCCCAACCCCCCCTGCAATGGGGCAGTCTCAATTTTACTTCTTTCTCATAACTGGAACACATGCATGCACCCAAGTGTATGTGAGAGTAATTGAAGTCACCTATTATTGCATGTTTTCTCAGTCACCACATCAAGATCTCCCTGGGTATTTTGGTCAGGTCCCCAGTACTGCTTTATAATAATACTAATAATATGAATACGAATAATCACGTTTGTCTCCAATAAGCCCCCTTTTCAAAGGAAAACAACCCAGGTAATTTCTTCTCCAGGAATTTTACACCACTTGGGAAAGAGCAGAACATGTAAGAGCTCATCTGTGTCCATGCAATCCGGAGTCCCTCTCATCAATATGGAATTCTCTTCCCCTGGAGACAGACTGACACCTGACCCTGAGCATTTCCCCCTCCGAGAATCAATACGTCACCTTTCTCCTTGCACTGCAGCTTACTAACAAGGAGTAATTCTAGCTCGTTGCATCTTTAACTGGTTTTATTCAACGGGTTGTTTTTTTTAAAGCTACTATAAGCACATGTATAAAATGTTTGTTAACAATGCAGACAAATCCTCCGAGACCAGGCAGGTTAATAGTTCGAACGCACGCACGAAACATTCCCATTTTACAGGTGGGCAGCTGAAGGTCATGGAGGTCTGCTGCTCTGAACTCCCGCAGTGAGCGGAAGCCGCACTGAGCAGCAGCCTGAATTTCAGATCCCAGCACCGCATGCTGGTTATGGGAGTATAAGAAAAACCTGCTGGATCAGGCCAGTGGCCCATCTAGTCCAGCACCCTGTTCTCACAGGGGCCAACTAGATGCCCCCATCCTGGCAAGCAGGATTTGACCACAAGAGACGTCTCTCCTCCTGGGGTTTCCAGGAACTGTGATTCAAAAGCATAGTTGCCTCCGACTGTGGAGGCAGAACAGAGCCAACTTGGCTGGTAGCTCGGGTTGCCAGCTTTGGTCGGGCAAAATATGGGTCAGGGTGGGGGTGGGGGAGTACACACAGTCTCATGACACTCAATCCCCTCCTTGTGGAGTAGGGTTCGCCAGCTTTAGTTACCTGCCTCCCTCAGGCACACACCCAGTCACAGTCGACCGATTCCCATGGAGAACTTCAGCCGCAGCTCCAGCCTCACACGCATTCTGGTGTCAGAAGAGACTTGAGTGTAGAGGAAGAGGGAGGAGGAGGGAGAAGGAAAGAAGGAACGAAGGGCAAGTCAGGTCAGCGTGGCAGAGGGGGCCAAGCAGCAGTGGACCTGCACCATGCTAGACCGGCGGCTGCAGCTGAGGAGCAGCACAAGGAGTCTGGATTTGGATTTGATATCCCGCTTTATCGCTACCCGAAGGAGTCTCAAAGCGGCTCACATTCTCCTTTCCCTTCCTCCCCAACAAACACTCTGTGAGGTGAGTGGGGCTGAGAGACTTCAGAGAAGTGTGACTAGCCCAAGGTCACCCAGCAGCTGCATGTGGAGGAGCGGAGACGCGAACCCGGTTCACCAGATTACAAGTCTGCCGCTCTTAACCACTACACCACACTGGCTCCCACAAGTGAGAGGGAAGGAAGGAGAGGCAAGGGAAGGAGATGAGGTCACTTCTTTCTTTTTTTCTCTGCTCTTACTTGCACCAAGCTCCTCATCAGCCGCACCAACAGCAAAGCGACAGCCATTGTGGGCCGGCCGAGATCGAATACAGGTAAGAAGGCGCCCCTGTTGGAAGGCCAAACAGGAAAGGGGACACTTTTGTCCAAAAAAGGGGGGCGATCCCATTTTTCTAGGGACGGGTGGCAACCCTATTGGTAGCCATCAGCAGATTTCTCCTCTGTGAATGTGCCTTTTAAACCTGTGGTGAGAATGGACTTCTACACCACCTGTTTGTTGCCCAGGTGAGGGAACACCTTTTAAATAAAACACAGAACCAAGAGAAAAATAGGAAGCATAGCTGTCAAATAGGGACCCTGTGGTTGTTCTGATGGAACCGCCAGTTACATGGGACTGCTTCGAAGGAAAGTTGTAACAACGTTTACATACGGGATTCAAACACAGCACACGAACAGTCGTAAACTTCCAAACATCCTTCTACGTACATTCAGATAGGTTACATGTTGTGGGATGCAAGCGTGCATGGCTTCATACTGAGATCAACTTCCCACATTTGCTCCAAGACATTTGGTCCCAACTAGCACATGTTGACTCAGTTGCCTTGGCAACCGGACCTTCAGTCGGGGCTGTTGACATGCCATGCCCATATCTTACTTCCCTGTCCCTGGAAGATGTGGAAGAGCTCCAAGGAGAGGCTGGCTTTAAACCCTGGCGTTAGCTCAAAACAGACATAGCAAAACTTCCTGTGCCACTCTTCTTGAGAGTCCCATGGACTGCAAGAAGATCAAACCTATCCATTCTGAAGGAAATCAGCCCAGAGTGCTCACTGGAAGGACAGATCCTGAAGCTGAGGCTCCAATACTTTGGCCACCTCATGAGAAGAGAAGACTCCCTGGAAAAGACCCTGATGTTGGGAAAGATGGAGGGCACAAGGAGAAGGGGACGACAGAGGACGAGATGGTTGGACAGTGTTCCGAAGCTACCAACGCAAGTCTGACCAAACTGCGGGAGGCAGTGGAAGACAGGAGTGCCTGGTGTGCTCTGCTCCAGGGGGTCACGAAGAGTCAGACACGACTAAACGACTAAACAACAACAAGATTGCACATTTGTTGCCTAAGAGGAAAGCATGAGGGTTGCAAAATGCAGGCACACAGGAGTCATTCATGGAAGTGTTCTATCTGAATGCTAAATGCAATTAATACTGAAACACAAAAGCAAAATTCATATCTACCTGTAATGTCAAATCAAGTATCAAAATTCTACATCAGACCCATCTAAGTTGGGGGCCATCACTGCTTCCTGTGGCAGTGAGTTGCACAGTTTAACTCTGCGCTGCGGGAGGCTGTGTTTTAAGTGCAGCAAAAGGAATGGAAGAGGCATCTTGTTTCCTGTTCAGGTATTGTGGATTTTGTGACTCGGGTTGGTTTCTTCCTGTGCTGGCTAAACCGGAGGCAGCGTCTGATGTGATATCATGCATCCCCACCATCTGATCCTTCCAGGTTAGCAATGCATCTCCAGCTACAGAATGGTCAAATCAGCAACTAGAGAATTGCTGGGAAGCCACTTGCAAAAATCCCGGGGGCCGTTGCGGGAACCTGGTTTGCAATTAAGGAAACGATAACTAAAATTAAAATGGCTTTCTTCACCGGGCTGGGTACTCAATAATTAAATAAGAGAGACCTGAATAGGTGGGGGGGGCGGCAGCAAAAGAAAACATGCGGCCGCAGAGAAGCCCCACAGCTCAGGGAAACCCACAGAAGCTCTTGGAATAGCTGGAGATGCTGATGAACAAAATGCTCAGCCAAAGGTGCTCTGGCCAAGAGGGAGGCAGAGTGGTTCAGTGGTTAGTGGTTTGTCTGACCTGGGAGACCAGGGTTCGAGTCCCCACTCAGCCATGAAGCTGGCTGGGTGAATATGGGCCAGCCTCTGCTTCTCTCTCTGCCATACCTACCTCACAGGGTTGTAGTGAGGATGAAATAGGGAAGAAGAGAACCACATACACCACCTTGAGCTCCCTAGGAGGAAAAGGCAGTGTGGAAATGTCATAATTAAATCAACAAATGGTGGAAAGAAGGGTTGGGTGTCTTTTAAACCAAAACAGAAATCCCGGAGACTTCTGAAAGTAATGCCATTTCGAGAATAGGTACCCAGAGGTAACATAGTGCAAAGTTAAGGGGTGATATGATGGCCATGTTCAAATATATAAAAGGATGTCATATAGAGGAAGGAGAAAAGTTGTTTTCTGCTGCTCCAGAGAAGAGGACACGGAGCAATGGATTCAAACTACAAGAAAGAAGATTCCATCTAAACATTAGGAAGAACTTCCTGACAGTAAGAGCTGTTCGACAGTGGAATTTGCTGCCAAGGAGTGTGGTGGAGTCTCCTTCTTTGGAGGTCTTTAAGCAGAGGCTTGACAGCCACCTGTCAGGAATGCTTGGATGGTGTTTCCTGCTTGGCAGGGGGTTGGACTGGATGGCCCTTGGGGTCTCTTCCAACTCTATGATTCTATGATTCTATGAAAGTTTTGGGTTTTTTGTTTGTTTGTTTTTAAATGAAATACAGAGTTTCAGACTCACACACACATGGAAATAATCTGCAAGAACATGACCCTAAACCTGTTAGATAATAAATGTGTGTATGCTGCCTTTCAGACAAAGTGCCTTCTGTGCAATTAAAATACAAGACAATACTTGCAATTAAAATACAAGACAATAAATAGGAGACAACAGTTGCTGGCTCCGTCCCCCTGCAGTGCTGGACTGATGAGACCCGGATTCGAATCCTGGTTTATGCGCAAAGCTTCCTGGGTGACCCTGAGCGAGTTGCCATCTCTCGGGCACAGCCTACCCCACAGGCCTCTTGTGAGGATACAACAACCATGGTGTGTTTGTGCAAGGGGAGATTCATGTGTGCTGCTTTGAGTTCGGTGCATCAGCAAAAGAGTTAGAAGAGCTGGCTGCAGGAACGGCTCACAGATACGGAGGGGGAATACAACCGAAGGGACGGCGGACTCAGCGCCACAGCAACAAGAGAGGGAGCGAAAGTCCAGGAAGGGCACAGACCAGAGGTGGTTATTAAGGACTTGCTTAATTAAATAAATGTTTCGTTTTGAATAATTCCAGCCGAATCTTTACGGGCAGAGGCAAACTTTGTTAGCAACTTCTTCCTATTATTAAAGTGCTCCATCTTCCATTTTATTTGCAGCGGATGTGTCACACGCATCGACCGGGTCCACGCTTGGTTATTTTCCATGCACAGCTTCTTCTGGAAGGAAAAAAAAAAGCAGAAAGGAGGTTGATTCCCCACCTAGGCAGAGCACACTAGGCAGCGAGGGGTGGTGACGGCGGGGGGGGGGGGGTTAATATTCTCTCCAAATATAGCTGCCAAAAGCGGGATGATTTTATGCAACCACTGACAAGCTGCACGGAGCTACCTTTGCATGACCTTTCGCCGCTTCGCTCAGGCTGAGGAGCTCAGTGGGAGACGGTGGGTGAACTTTTAAACTGCGGCGGGGCTGTTGCGAGGAACGCAGTGGGGTCAAGCCCCCTGCTCCATCTCACTCAGGCTCTACACGGCTACGAGCACCAGTCCCTACGGGGGCTCAGGCAGGAGCTTTTCCCTCGCCTGTTGGACCTCGGCCTGTTTGCATGCAAAGCCTGCGCTCTACCACCGAGCACCACGCAAGACTGGCTCTCTCTCATGCGCTCTGCTCTGCCCTGGCTGCCCAGAGGATTCTGCCAACGGCACAGCAAGTTGCTAAGGAGATTCGTGCCGAACGGCTGCTGGAGGTTTTCCCTGGGCTTGTCGATAGCAGGCCAGCCGCAGCCCTCTCCAAACAGCTTCCCCGCGCCGTGCCAAGCTCTGAGCGTGTCCACATGAATCGCTTTTGGATGCAGCCGCTGCTCTCTGGAAGTCAAATCTCTTCTCCTCAAGTTAATACCTGACTCTAAATCCTACACAACCCACGTATTTCAATTTTCCAGACCAGCAAGCGCAGGAGCATGGCTTGGATGACTTCCCCAAACTTTCTGCCAGCCGTCGTGGAGAGCGTCAGCAAGCCCTCATCCTGGAAAGTGGCATCCGGAACAAGGACCCGTCTTTTGCAGGCAGGGCTGGGCAAACGCAAGCCTTGTTTGGCCGGGAATCTTCTCTCTTGCAAGCCCTATCAGAGGGAATGGAGCCCCAAGTATGAGGCTGTGCACTTTCCCTCGGGATCAAGGAGTCTCGTGATGGTACATTCCCAGTGGGCTGGAACCACAATTTCCATAGAATCTCAGAGTTGGAAGGCACCCCAAGGGTCATCTAGTCCAACCCCCTGCCAATGCAGGAATCTCAACTAAAGCATCCATGACAGATGACCATCCAACCTCTGCTTAAAAACCCACAAGGAAGGAGAGACCACCACCTCCTGAAGACGACTGTTCCACTGTCAAACAGCTCTTACCAACAGAAAGAGCCAGTGTGGTGTAGTGGTTAAGAGCGGTAGACTCTTAATCTGGTGAACCGGGTTCGCGTCTCCGCTCCTCCACATGCAGCGCTGGGTGACCTTGGGCTAGTCACACTTCTTTGAAGTCTCTCAGCCCCACTCACCTCACAGAGGGTTTGTTGTGGGGGAGGAAGGGAAAGGAGAATGTTAGCTGCTTTGAGACTCCTTCGGGTAATGCTAAAGCGGGATGTCAAATCCAAACTCTTCTTCTTCCTGATGTTTAGTCGGAATCTCTTATTTTAACTTGAAGCCATTGGTTCGAGACCCACCCTTCAGAGCAGGGTAGATTCTATTTTCATAGAATCATAGAATTGTAGAGTGGGAAGGACACAAAGGGTCACCTAGTCCAACTACCTGATACAGAAGACTGATACAGTGTCAAATCTCAGGGGCACATTTATTTTCATATGAAAGCAGATCTGAACATTTATATAATTTTATTTAACAGCACTCATCTACTGCAGACCCTCCAAGCGTCCCTATTTTCCAAGGATGCCCCTGATTTAGAGAAGCTGTCCCAGTTTATGATTTTGTCGCAGAATGTCCCACTTTCCCTTAGGATGTCCCTATTTTCATTGGAGAAATGTTGGAGGGTATGGAGTTATCTGACCCCCGAGCCATCTGAAGGCAATCCTGTATAGGGAAGGGTGTTTTTTTTATGTTTAATGTTTTATTATGTTGGAAGCTGCCCAGAGTGGCTGGGGCAACCCAGTAAGATGTGTGGGGTATAAATAGTAAAACTGTCATTATGGAGTGGGGGGCGTCCCCATTTTCATCTGAGAAATGTTGGCGGGTATGGTACTGCTTAATCATGAATGCTTCTAAACAGTCTACACAGAATACAAAACATACATTAAAACTACAAAAAAAACAAAACACCTCAGCCATTAAAATAAAGTTAGACTAAAAACATTTCACAATAAAATCAGTTGTTTTGGAAAAAATAGATCTGAAATCCCCTGTGAAATGTACAGGTCTGGGTAGGGGTACTAGAACAAAAAGTTTTTAGCATGTGCTGAAAACACTGCAGAGGTGTCTGCCTAATGCCAATGGGCAGGGAGTTCCAAAGTGCAGATCCTGACACCCAGAAGGACTTATTCCTTGCAAGCACAGAAGAAGAATTATGTGTCACTTCTGCAGAAACACAGGCACCAGTCTCTAAACAGTTGTTTCCATAATGACCAGCTGGCACAGCTTTGGGGCAGGAGGTGCCTGGTGGAGTTGGCCCTCCCGCAAAGGTGATGGAATGAACTTCCTGCTTCCTCTCTCCTTCTCCCTGATGGAATGGCTGCCCACAGGTAACAATAGGAGGAGAGAGATTTGATGGAGCTGGTTTGGGGCAGCAGAGACAATGGAGGGAGCTCTGGTTGCTTGGGAATGCAAGCAGCGGGGTCAGTTGCTGCCCTGCTGCTTGTAGACCACCCAGATGCACTGGCTTGGCCACTATGGGGAACAGGAATCCAAACTGAGTAGGGCTTTGGCTCCCAAGTTAATTGCAGCAATCCAGATCCACTGCTGCGTAGGGCTGCGATGTGCGATACGTCCGTCGAAAAGTGGCATCCAGGCAAATGGCGGCCCATATCTGCTGCCATTTTGAGATCTTGCCAAAAAAAACCAAACAAACCCTCAACAACTTTTGTGTCTGGATTTTCACTTTTCGAAATATGTCAACCCTACCCCTCCTTTTTCAAGGACTCGCTCCAAAACCAGATCCTGCAAGCTCCAGAATGGGAGCTCCAAACCTCCCCACAGACGTCAGCCCAGCCCACCACCGACCACAACCTTCACACCGCCCTGCAGATAAATATGTTCTGTTTAAGCATGAGGGGTTTATGACTTAAAGGTCAAGCAGGTGTTTCTGGCTGTCAGGCTTTCATCATGACAGCTTAGCGGATGGTGTGCGAAGTGAGGCCTTGAGACACGGAGGATCGGATTGTACCTGTCAAGGCCAAAAGAATAATAGTAATAAAATTTATTTGAGGTCCAGAGCAACGTGCGCGGCATTCTCCAAGCTACTGAACCCCAACTTCTGCTTCATTTTCTCCATGCAATTTGGATGGTGTGGAGCTGTGCTCAATGGTACACCATCAAGTTCCCCCAATAGTCCCCCACCCCCATGCCATCCACATCTTAGGTGCTTGTCTGAAGAGGAGGTACCTGCTGAGAACATGTGGGATTTCTCTGTGATTAGGGAAACCTAATTGTGCACAGAGGGACCCAGCTGGCGCTGTGGGTTAAACCACAGAGCCTAGGGCTTGCCGATCAGAAGGTTGGCAGTTCGAATCCCTGTGACGGGGTGAGCTCCCGTTGCTCGGTCCCTGCTCCTGCCAACCTAGCAGTTCGAAAGCACATCAAAGTGCAAGTAGATAAATAGGAACTGCTCTGGAGGGATGGTAAACGGCGTTTCCGTGCGCTGCTCTGGTTCGCCAGAAGCGGCTTAGTCATGCTGGCCACATGACCCGGAAGCTGTATTCTGGCTCTCGGCCAATAAAGCGAGATGAGAGCCACAACCCCAGAGTCGAACACAACTAGACCAAATGGTCAGGGGTCCCTTTACCTTTACCTAGTTGTGCATAGAGGCATGAGGGGAAATGGATCAATGTGATCAGGTGGGAGTTGCACGTGCTCAAGACTGTGCTGTGCTGGGGTTGTGCAGAAGCAATCACAGAAAGTTAGGTTTTGTGCAAAGGTTTGCACTGGATTGCGGACTGGGAACAGGGATCATGATCAGATCATGCCGGCGTTTTGCCAGCTGCACTGATTTCCTGGCCCACTGCTGGATTCCATACAGTGGTCTGGTCCTTGGAAGCCCTTCATTGATTGGGACTAGGGTACCGCCTGTCTCCGCCAGTGCCTTCCCATATGCAAAGACCTTGATAAGAACTCAAGAGGATCCTGCTGGATCCCTGTGGCAAACCTGAAAGCAGGATTTGAGCACAAGAGCCCTCTCCCCTCCTGTGGTTTCCAGCAACTGGCATTCGGAAGCATTTCTGCCTCCGACTGGGCCATTCTGGCTAAAAGTTAAAGGTAAAGGACCCCTGTCAATTAAGTCCAGTTGCGGCGCTCATCTCGCTTGACAGGCCGAGGGAGCCGGTGTTTGTCCACAGACAGCTTCCGGGTAATGTGGCCAGCATAGAATCATAGAATCATAGAGTTGGAAGAGACCACAAGGGCCATCCAGTCCAACCCCCTGCCAAGCAGGAAACACCATCAAAGCATTCCTGACAGCATGACTAAGCCGCTTCTGGCGAACCAGAGCAGCACACGGAAACGCCGTTTACCTTCCCGCCAGAGCAGTTCCTATTTATCTACTTGCACTTTGACGTGCTTTTGAACTGCTAGGTTGGCAGGAGCAGGGACTGAGCAACGGGAGCTCACCCCGTTGCGGGGATTCGAACCACCAACCTTCTGATCAGCAAGCCCAAGAGGCTCAGTGGTTTAGACCACAGCGCCACCCACATCCCATTCTGGCTAGAAGCCATCAATTGCCCTTTCTTCCATGAATGTGTCTAATGCCTGATCTGGAAGCACAGCAGGTAGCAACTGGGGAAAGGGCCTTCTCAATGGTGGCACCCCAGCTCTGAAATGCTGTATCCTGGGAGGCTCACCTGGCATGTTGTCATTTCAGTTCCAGGAAAAAGCACTGGAAAACAACACAGGCCTTTAATGCAATGGTCTACTGTATTCTGGGTTGAGTGTGTGGGTTTTGCATGACTTTACCGCTTTTTGCATTTTAAAAAATTCATTCCCCCCCCCCCCCCGTGTTTTTGTAAGCCACCTTGGGAATGGCAAATGAAGAATGGGGGTATGCATCCCTGGAAGAAAGAAATAAAGATCAGATGTTTGAGAAGGGTCGTGTTGGAGTTCCAGGCAAAATGAGCAGCAAGGGAAAATCTTTTCGAGAGAGCTTCAGGCGGCTTATAGAGTGCGGCAAACGGCAATGGAAAGGTAGGTTGGGGAATATTTTTGGAATACCAACAGTGCAGCAGACACCCAGCCTCACCAAGTGGAGCCCCCTCCCCGGCATGCCGCTCAAAGTTTAAGACTTCTGAGGGCATATGGGAAGGAGCATCTCCCCAAAGCCCCGTCTGGGGAGTTGGTTAACATGTCACAATCCCAGGCAAAGTTATTTTTAAGTACTGTAAATCTCCCGCTATTATTTCTCTGGCTTGATGTAGTGAGCCATGTCATTTTGAAAGGAAATACATAACAGTATATTAAAGAAATCATGGATCTTCTCATTCATGTTTAAAACAAATTTATTACAATGTAAGAAAGCCTGAATAGCGCAAATTTATTATGATGATTTAAGGCCCCAAGCACTCGAGCTAAGAAGGCCTCCCGATAAATAATTTTCCTTTGGAAAAACACAGCAAATTAATATAGTTTACCATTTTCCAAAGTTATATATACAAAAGTGAACAGTCTTAAATCAATATAGCTCTGGGTAAGTTTACTGCACCCTCAGCAGGCGGCTCTGACGTGCGTCCCAGCAATCGGGGGAAGGAGGGAGGAGAGGATGTCACTCCCTCTCTGGGCAAAACTAGCTGCCACGTTAAATGTGGCACAATCTCTCACGAAACACAGAATAGGAGAGTTAGAAGGGATTCCCAATAGTCACTGGTCCAACCGCCTGCAATGCAGATGACCACCCAACCTCTGCTTACAAGCCTCCCATTCTATTAAGAAGAAGAGGAGGAGGAGGAGGAGGAGTTGTTTGGATTTGATATCCCGCTTTATCACTACCCGAAGGTGTCTCAAAGCGGCTCACATTCTCCTTTCCCTTCCTCCCCCACAACAAACACTCTGTGAGGTGAGTGGGGCTGAGAGACTTCAGAGAAGTGTGACTAGCACAAGGTCACCCAGCAGCTGCATGTGGAGGAGCGGAGACGCGAACCCGGTTCACCAGATTACGAGTCCACCGCTCTTAACCACTACACCACACTGGCTCTCAGTAGAATGCTTTTTTCAAGTCAAATTTCAGCAGGAGGAGAGGACCCTGTGGGCACCAAGAAGGGCATCTGTGTCTGCATGTTTGATAGTGAAATGGTCTCCCTCGAGAGATTGTGGACTCTCCTTCCTTGGAGGATTTTAAGCAGAGGTTGGACGGCCATCTATCATGGATGCCTTAGCTGAGATTCCTGCATCGCTGGGGGTTTTACTAGATGACCCTTGGGGTCCCTTCCAACTACATTTCTATGATTCTATGTGTGCCCGCAGGCACAAGGACAATCCATGACAATGACCTCAAAGGAGACATGGCAGGTGCTGGGAGCCTCAGGGTCACTATTATAAATACCAAGGCTAGTCCTATAAAAGACTGCCTAAGCAAGACTGTCATCACCCAGCTGGAGAGGACCAAACCACCACCCAAAGGAGAGGATCTCCCAAGGGTATCTCTGCCCCATGAGGGTCTCCTGATGGCTCATTCCTAGGAAGAATTCCTAGAATCATAGCTATCGTCAAGTAATGATGAGGGTGCATTTGTGAACCGGCCCTAATTCACAACATTGCCTCCGGCGTTTTCTTGTCCTGTCACTCGGGAAAGCCGGCTGCGTTGCAATCCCATTTAGGCAGCTTCCCCCACCCGTTTATACCCTCCTGCTCCTTTGCTTTGAAGGACCCTTAACTTTATCAGGCTATCATCTGCTGCCTGGACAGATATAACACACAAATCTGAGATGGGCTTTGAATGCTTGCATCTCGAGAAAAGCAACTTTTGCCTCCGGCGTTTCAGACGTTGCTCGGCCCAGTGCATTGTTTGGTGTGTTTGTCAGCTGGGGGCCCAACAAAGAAGATGAAACATTTTCTTTTTAAAAAAAAAACAGTCCAAAGTATCTGCCAACTTTCCTCTGCCTGGACGTGTGTGTGTGCTTCGACACAAAGGGAGGGGGAGAAACAACCAGAAATTCCGCACGACATGCCAACTCACAAAACGAGGCAAGAAATAAAGAAACGAGACAGATAAGAAAGGGGGAAATCCACCTTGATAATTTATTAAATTAAAACACTCCATGTGTTTATTTTTAAAGATCCAATCAAGTTTCAGGTAGTACTTACCAAACATAACCCAGGAAGTATTTTGGAGGGTGGGTGGGGAGGGGTGATTGTGTTTACAGATCCGTTTCTTACAAAGTGCACATGTGTGTTGGGGGGAAGACAAAGACGACGGCGACAACAACAGGCTATTGTGGCAGAAGCAAGACTCAACGCATGAAGAATAGTTGCTCCAGGGCCATTCTGATTCCACCCAGCAAGATTTATGTGGAGTAAATCTTGGACAGAGTCCTCCCCCTTGCACTTTGCTGTCCCTGGTTGGTGCTTTCAGCTACAGGAACTAAACTGCACATGGACAGCACTAAGAGACTTCCTGGGCTAGTTTAAGTTTCGATTCTCTTCTATTGCTTGAGCAGACAGAAAAAAATAATCTCTACCCGCAACCGCTGATTTTGGTCTTTGACAGCCACTGTCCCCCCCCCCCCCCCGCTTTTCCTCTGAAGCTGTAAATGTTTTTAATAACTTCGGCTTTATAAAGCCTTGTGACAAAATGCCTTTGGCTTCCAGAACGGATTGCAAGTTAGGCAGAGGATGCACATATGAAGCAGTCGGCGTAGTGAACGTGCAGACATTATGGCGCCTGAATGGGGCATTTTCCACATTGTGCTGTCAATGTGCAGAGTCTCCAAATTATGCTGGGCAATGTGCAGGCAAAACATCTCACCTTGCCCAGCCTTCATACATTTCCCCTTGCTTAGCCACATTCACCAATCGACATCTTGGTGGGTATCCTCACTTACGCAGGTTATGCAGATTGATTGGACAATGTACAAAGTTCCCGGTTGATGCTGCTCACATGTGCACAAAGGCAAGCATTGATGCAGTGTCTCATTGAATCCCACGAGCTGCCATCTGTACACTAAAATGGCAGCCACCCTAAATGACTGCATGAATTTTTGAACAATTGAATTTGGAGCGCTTGGCCCAACTGTGCAACCAACCCTCTTGGACCCTCTTATTCCTTTTTTTTATTTTAAATATTTTTTATAAAGTGCCTCAGAGACAGGTTTTTTCTTTTCCTATGGATGAATTTTAGCCATTATGGATAGAGTTTGAAGTTGAACCCTTGACAATGCTCCCTTCAAAAGACATTGATGACCAAGGTACAATTTGACACAAAAATCAACAGCATTAATCCGACCTGTTTATCAAGAGCTTTATCGAAAATCCTAGATTCAATATTAAAAGAGGTTAAATATTGGCACTGGCTAAGAACTGGAGACAAAAAAAAATCACTCTGACAGAGAGGTCTGGAATGTAAATCTGAAGGCACCGCTTAAGGTTGATAGTGGCATCTTAAAAAGGCAAGCAGGGGGGCAACCAGGCAAACAAGAGAAGGCTAGAAATTAAAAGGAAAATTATTGGATTTGTTCCTGAAGAGGGACTGTCTAAAAGGGGGGGGGGGGAGAGCTTAGGAAGAAATCCTGTTATTCTATGTTGCATTCGTTCTCCTGTTTTTGGGTAGCTCCTATGTTAATATGAATCGCTGTGCTCAAATGACAGAAATATAATAAAAAGGTCACAATCTGAGCTGGAGGGCAGAGATATGCAGCCCTAAAGACCATCTTGCCTAGTGAAACTACAGACTGTGATGATGAGGCAGAAACAGCAGCAAAAAGTTCCTGAACGCTAAGGGCCAGCATTCAAGGAATCAAACGATCCACACATTACTGCCACACTGGAAGAAGCCCTAAATCTGCAGCATTTTTAAAGAGTTCAGTATTTCCTACTTGGACCTGTTCATTTCTTCCTATAGTGCATACCTGATCCTTGGGTCAGTGGAAGAACACCAGGCTCCCTTCAACTCTGCTAAAAGCCGCACACACACAAAACTAGAACCTGTGCTAATCCCCATGGGGAATGTCACTTTGTGATCTGATATGGGGTGTTGAGACGTCCCTCCACTTGCAGAATTAAGGCAACGGATAAGGGACCCTCCTGCGAACTTGGGAAAAAAATAGCAGCTTCCCAGCCCACCTTGAGGACATAAGCAGAGAGGAAGGCAAAGGCCAGGGGAAGAAGGGGTAGAAGGAGCATGTCAGAACTGATGTCCACCCTGCCTAAAGCTGTCCCTCTCCCTTTGCAGCACACGCAAGAAGGGGGTGCACGTCTTCCTCTTGCTCCACCTTTGAGCTGCAGAAAGGGGGGGGGTGGTTCAGAGTCGGGCTTCCATGAATTCATGCCTGTGGCTTCTGTTCTGCTAAAATATGAACGCTACATGGGGCAAGAAGTGATTTTTGATTCCTGCAATCCGCAGCCATTTCAACTAGTCCTGCCCATTTCTTTAAATATCTGAACGTGCAGCTTTCCGGGGGGCGGGGCATATTTTAAAAACGAAATGAAATAAGATATGGCACAAATGATTAAAGCCAGAAGGAGGAATGCACGTCACAAGTGGGATGAATTACTGATTTGTCTTTATTTACAAAACCCAGGAATGGGTAGGGGGTTAAAAATAGAAAAAAGGGGGGGGGGACCTCAGAGATAACACGCCATGAGCTTGTCTCACCCTGTAGCACTTTTAAGCATGGAGGAGTGGAGAAAAAATAGCAGGTTAGGCTGTCAAAATGCCTGATTTTGTTCACACAGCTTAGCTGTAAGGGGCATGCTCTCTCAGTAGATATTCTATGTCCAATACACCCTTAAAGAAAAATAGTGAGAGAGGCTTATTTCATAAGAGATTCATTAACTGAGAAATGTCCATTAGTGTTCAGAGGAGGCTGCCGGTTACCCATCTTCAACCCCCCACCCCCGTTAAATGGCACAACACAGAATCTGACAGACAGTGGTGGAAATTCATTAGCTATATATATAGGTAGCACCCTCAATTTTAACAGGCTACTTGGAAAAATGATAAAAGTTGGGATGTGCTTTTGTGTACGAGCAAGCAATGAAGCTCTGGGAAACTGGTTTTCACAGCTAAAAAAATAAATCAATAATGAAATACTAATCCCTTCCACAATGGCATGAATTTCTTTTCCTTTAAAAATTATTACCTTGTAACCGTGCAGAGAAAGAGCCCAGAAATGTCCTGCTTACACTTCGCTCAGTCGGCTTGAAAGGATGCTTTTTAGACATGATTTGGAAATCGGGACAGGGGAACTATCGTGTTAAGTTTTTCTAAGGGGTGGGGGGAGTTAAGGAGACAATCATTCGTCAATCAAATAATTTAAAAGCAATATCCCGATGTGTAAACATGCCCATGTTAGAAAGGGAAGACAGGTCCTTGGATCCACCCGGAAGGAAAGGCTGCAACCGCTGGGACCCTCAAATGAAAAAGATTTCCTCCAGAATCCGGCTCTCCTCTAGCTCAGCCATGGTCCCATTCATGGCGCCAGTCGGGCTCTGGTTCCATCCAGGCTTCCTCCACCTCCTGCTTTGAGGCACAAGCACTTGGCTCTGGTTGCGGCTTTCACTGTAGTGATGCTGAAGCCCTTGGCTCACTGCTTCCACCAGGTCAAAGAGAGAGGACTCGTACCTGGAAGGAGAGAGGACGGAAGAGACTCTATTAAACACACAATGTTCTAGCGGTCTTAGTAGACCAGAAGTTTAACGTGAGTCAGAAGTGTGATGCATCGGCAAGAAACAGCTAATGCAATTCCTGGCTGCATCAACAGAAGTCTAGTGTCCAGATCAAGGGACGTACAGTGGTACCTCGGGTTACAGACAGTTCAGGTTACAGACGCTTCAGGTTACAGACTCCGCTAACCCAGAAATAGTACCTTGGGTTAAGAACTTTGCTTCAAATATATAAAGGGATGTCATATAGAGGAGGGAGAAAAGTTGTTTTCTGCTGCTCCTGAGAAGCGGACACGGAGCATTGGATTCAAACTACAAGAAAGAAGATTCCACCTAAACATTAGGAAGAACTTCCTGACAGTAAGAGCTGTTCGACAGTGGAATTTGCTGCCAAGGAGTGTGGTGGAGTCTCCTTCTTTGGAGGTCTTTAAGCAGAGGCTTGACAGCCACCTGTCAGGAATGCTTTGATGGTGTTCCTGCTTGGCAGGGGGTTGGACTGGATGGCCCTTGTGGTCTCTTCCAACTCTATGATTCTATGATGAGAACAGAAACCGTGCGGTGGCGGCAGCGGGAGGCCCCATTACCTAAAGTGGTGCCTCAGGTTAAGAACAGTTTCAGGTTAAGAACGGACCTCCAGAACGAATTAAGTTCTTGACCCGAGGTACCACTGTAATAGTCCAACTCCATTCGGCCTTGGTCAGACCACGCCTAGAATACAGTTCTGGATGCCACAATAAAGGAAGGATATTGACAAACTGTATGTGTGTGAAGGAGGGTGACCAAGAGGATCAAGGGTCTGGAAACCAAGGAATGGCTGAGGGAGTTGGGGATGCTTAGCATGGAGAACAGAAGACTGAGATGAGAGCCGTCTTCAAATATGTAAAAGGCTGTCAGGTGGAAGAGGGAGCAAGCTTGTTTTCTCCTTCTCCAGAGACTAGGGCCTGAACCAACGGATTCAAGTGACAAGAAAGGAGATTCCCACTAAGCATTAGGAAGGACTTTCTGATGATGAAACATGTTTGATGGGGGAATGGACTCCCTCGGAAAGTGGTGGAATCTCCCTCCTTGGAGGCTTTTAAACAGAGCTTGGGTGGCCAGGGATCTTTTTTTTGCTGCGATCCGTACATTACAGGGAGTTGCACGAGATGATCCTTGGGATCCCGTCCGACTCTACAATGATTCTAAGAACAAGCACAGAGGTGGACAGAAGTTTGTCAGTGGTCTCAGATGTCGCTGCCCAATGGAAAGTTGTTACCCCCAATGCTTAACACTTTAAGGCTGCAGAGAAGTGCAAAGATCCACTGAAACTGGCAACAGAAATGGGCAGTAAAGGGCTAGGGAGAGGCACAGCAACGGCTCTGTCCACACTTGCATCTCTCTAAGATTCACCTTTGCATGCGAAACCCCAGAAATGACTTCTACTCCAGCCTTTGCCCACCTGCTGCAACTTCCACCAGCGGCAGTCACAGAATATGGCAAAGGCTTGCATCATCTCCTCATGCAATTCCGGCAAGCACAAATAGTAGTCTGGATGTATCCTTTCAACTGAGGATTAGTTTGGGGGGGGGGGGGGAGAAAAAGTCACGCGCAGGGCCAAGCTAACACGCCATGCCTGTGTTTCAGCTGCAAGCCAACTTGGAGTTAATTTCTGCTGTAAGTTTATCTAAGTTTTACAGCATTTCTGCTATCGGGAAAATTAAATGATTTGGCAGATTACAAGAGCAGCAAATGCAGCAAAGATTATTTAAAAGACCAGGCATTGGAAATCAGTCTATTTGACATCAGGGCTCTATATGCAAGAAAGCAAACTCGCTCCACTCAGACGGCCTTATCTGATGGAGAGACCTCTCCTTTCGGCTATTTAGTGGTTAATCCCCCGATAATACAGCTTGTCCTGGCCTGTTGAGGTGCCATCAGACAGCATCTGGCTGCAGGCGAAGGAGCTCAGCTAGCAGGGCTTGAACCTCACCAAGCCAATTTCCTCCATGCTTATTTCTAAGGAAATATTTTTAAAGGGAAACTGCCAACATGCTCTGGCTCCAAAATAGATCTTGCTCAGAATGAAACTGACCATATATTGAATACAGCAGCTGCTACTGCAGTTAGCCCTGTGGTTTTGAAAGTGACCAAGTTGTGAATTTTCTAGCCCAAGCCTCTGTGGTTTAGAACAGGCTACCTGCTCCTTAGGGACGCGGGTGGCGCTGTGGGTTAAACCACTGAGCCGAGGGCTTGCTGATCAGAAGGTCGGCGGTTCGAATCCCCGCGACGGAGTGAGCTCCCGTTGCTCGGTCCCAGCTCCTGCCCACCTAGCAGTTCGAAAGCATGTCAAAGTGCAAGTAGATAAATAGGTACCGCTCCAGCGGGAAGGTAAACGGGGTTTCCGTTCGCTGCTCTGGTTCGCCAGAAGCGGCTTTGTCATGCTGGCCACATGACCCGGAAGCTGTACGCCGGCTCCCTCGGCAAATAAAGCGAGATGAGCGCCGCAACCCCAGAGTCGTCCACGACTGGACCTAATGGTCAGGGGTCTCTTTTTACCTGCTCCTTTTTACCTGCTCCTAAAATCCTGGGTGGCGGGCACTTTATGAAGAAAGCAAGCTTGCTCCATCAACTATGTGACACCCCTTCAGATATCTGAAGATGGCTCTCATATCACTTCTCAAGAGGCGGCAGTTAAGTTGCCACCCAGTATGGCACGGTAGCTCATGGGGGGTAAACCTTGGGGAGTCTGCAATTGCAGGCTACATGAGCTACTAAACTTCATTTCAGTTCATGCAGTTGAAACTCCCAAAGTGTCGGAAGCAGTTTCCCATTTAAAACCCCACAGGCAGTGCCGTGAGACAGGGGAGGGTGCGGCAAGCACCCCCACAAACAACAGCTCACCATCACCCCAGACTGGTACTCTTGTGGGTTACCTGAGCACTTTCCACATGCTTCCTCGCTGCCAAAATCCACGTTCCCCCTTTGGTGTCCACAATATTTTTTATTGTGTGGCCGCCGTGAAATTCCCAACTTGTACTTTCTCTCTTTTGCACACATGCATTAAACATTTCCCCAGCTCCTTGGGAGTCATTTACTCACAAGCGGATTCCTTATGGCGGTGGCCTTGCATCAAAGTCAGACAAATCATAGAATTGTAGAGTTGGAAGAGGCCCTAACAGTCATCTAGTCCAACCCACTGCAATGCAGGAATATGCAGCTTATCCCAGACAGAAGGCATGTTCGTTTCAGAGGCCTAATCCAGCCCACCGGTCGGTTTAATCTGGCCCCTGAGGCAGTTTATTTCCTGGGGTAAAATCCTAAAAAAACCTCAACAACTTCAATCCTAAAAGAAGCTCAATAACTTTGGGGTAAAATCATAAAAAAGGCCAACAACTTCAGGTCAACAACTTTGGTCGGCCCCCACGGCCCTTCACTTCATCAAATCTGGCCCTTTTAAAAAAAAGTTTGGACACCACTGGGGATTGAACCTGCAACCTTTGTGTTAACAGCACACAACAGCACTCCAACCAACGGAGCTATATCTCCTCCCATGGAACTGATGCTCCACTGGGAAGATGGTGTTGGTCCATGGAGCAAGTTTGATTCCCTCTGCCCTCTTTTGGAAATTGCATTGGCTGGGAGAAATTTTAAAGGACACCAGCATCTCATACCAAGTTCTGTTACATGTGCAGCAGGCTGGCTGAGGAGATGACGGGAGAGGAAGAGCAGAAGAGGTTTTTAAATACTAGTACCCTGTTTCTCCTAAAATAAGCCGTAGCAGGATTTCTACGCATTTGTGAAATATAAGCCATATCCCGAAAATAAGCCATACCCCGAAAATAAGACATAGTGACGTGGTGCCTCTCCCTTAAGACGGCCTGGATAGGTGTAGCTATGCAGCGTACCAACGCAGAGCGGTTAAAATAAGACATCCCCGAAAATAAGCCATACTGTGGTTTTTTTGAGGGGGGGGGAAATATAAGACGGTGTCTTATTTTAGGGAAGGAAGTCTGCACAGAAACGCTTCAAGCATTTTTTGACAGCTAACCAGTGGAAAACTGCACAAACTTACTATTATGAAAGTGCAACCAGACACATCGTTTGTACATTTATCTGAAACAGCTTCAACTCACAATGAATATATTGATATTTGGGAAATATGATGCTGTATTTTGGATGCATTTCCGTCACTAAGTGTCAGCATAATGTGATGCTTCATGAACACAGTACAATAGTTTTTTATATTAAAAAAACCCACCCCTATATTTAGCTGCATTATATTTTCGTCTTGCACCACCTGGCTTAAATAATAAAATGATTTTGCTCCAGTATGCAGAAAACGGCACAATTTCAAGCCAATCTGATATTTGGTGGAGTCAGTAAGAATTCTATCACTAGGCAAAAGTAATGAGATTTATTGGCGTCATAAATGCTCCGGCAGTAAGATATATGTATATTTCCTTAAACAAGCAGTGTCAGATATTATTTGATCATCATGTTCAGCGATATCTTTTCATTTACAGTCTCTGAAAATTTATTCTTCAACCATAAATGTCTAGAAAACACACAGCTCTGGTTCTTTGAAAAGGTGATGGCATTTCAACAAAACGTTCGCGCAATATGGCATCGGAGATTAGTAACTGTAGAGGTTTGCTTTTATTTAAGCGCATGTTCCCAATGAAATAAAAAGGTTTATGTCAGAAATTTGAGTGGAAACATAAAAATAAACCTCCAAGTGATTTATTAGTGGTACACGAATTGCCTTTGGATTCAAGCAGGCTTTCCGACTGATATAATGCCTCTTTGTACTTCTAACACACCTTCAGCTCCCAAGTACTTTACAAACATTAATTACAGATAATAAAACGCTTATGATAGTGTGTGCCGGTTTTACAGAGCAGGAAGCCAAAGCTTTGGTTGCTTAAATCACATGTTTCAGTCAACGGGGATGATTCAAAGCCACAGACGTCCCAGTGTGGAAAGTCTGGCAGAGGAGAGATCATGGCGTGCTCAAAATATGTTTGCTACCTCTTCCACCAAATGAAAATCAGGGCAGGGCTGTGAAAGACGGCACCTATCTTGCCACTATCCTCTTTCTGAGATATTTCATAACTGAGGTCTTCATGCTTCATGAAGAAGAGTACAAGTTTTCCCAAAATCAGGACCCAATTGTGACTTTGGAAAGAGAGAGAGAGAATGATTAAAGAAGTGAGTTTATAAATAAAAAGACACATATGTGAGTACAGTTAGCAGAGGCTGGTACACCGGCTATTTCATGGCCCATGAAGCCACCAATATATCAATTGCCACTAGGATTGTGTTGGAATCCTGGAAGCCAAGATTCAAGTGTACTCTATGGAATTAACCCCTTCATGCATTAATTAGGCTCAAGCATGCTGCTTATATGAGGCAGGTCATCCCTTCAGCATGTTTCAACCTGCCTTCTTCTTCGCACCAGTGGCTGTGATTCAACCCTTGAGAGCTCTTGTGCTGTGTGTCAAGAAGAGGCGATCAAGCTCTAGCTGGGAAAGCAGTGAGTGGTGTCATCGATATTCAGAGCCAGCTCTTGCATTTGACAGGTAAACAGGTTTCAAAAAAGCCAACTGCACTAGTCACTCATTACTTGCTAAATTCTAGTTCCTCACAAGGGTGGTGATTCGGCACCTGGGCTGTGCCATTTCACGATGCAGGCAGAGGATCATGTGACTGAATGCTCCCTCTCACACACACATTTTCTCTCTGCACACTGAAAATTAGCATCAAAGGGAAAGGATCCTAACCCAGCCTTCTTTGTGACATGATAATTTTCTATGAGAAAACTGGGCCCCAGCCTCATAGATATCCACATTTTAACCTTGTTCCTCCTCCCGGTTTTTTTTAAATACATAAAATACATCAGCAGAAGTCTAGTGTCCAGATCAAGAGAAGTCATAGTACCACTCTATCCTGCCTTGTTCAGACCCCACCTGGAGTCCTGTGTCCAGTTCTGGGCACCACAATATAAGAAGGATATTGACAGGCTGGAAGGTGTGCAGAGTAGGGCGACCAAGATGATCAAGGGTCTGGAAACAAAGCCTTATGATGAACGGTTGAAGGAGCTGGGTATGTTTAGCTTGGAAAAGAGCCTATTCAAATATCTCAAGGGCTGTCACAGGGGAGAGGGAACATGCTAGTTTTCTCCTGCTCTGGAGGGTAGGACTCAAACCAATGGCTTCAAGTTACAAGAAGGGAGATTCCGATTCGGGGGAAACTTTCTGACAGTAACAGCTGTTTGATCATGGAACAGACTCCTATGAGAGGTGGTAGGCTCTCCTTCCTTGGAGGATTTTAAACTGAGGTTGGATGGCCATCTGTCATGGATGCTTTAGCTGGGATTCGCGCATTGCAGGGGTTTGGACTAGATGACCCTTGGGGCGCCTCCCAACTCTAATATTTTATGATTCTATTCTATGATAAAATACATGGACAATGACTTGCAAGACTCAACCATGTTTCCCTTTAATGTAAGGCCAGAAGTGAGCCCAGAGAGAGATTCAAAAGCATCAGCTGCACCACCGCCAGGATCTAAACAACAGCAATCTCTACATTCCCCAAAAAGTTCCAAAGGGAATTCTTCTATCTGTAGAGGCGCCAGTGCAAAATATTTGAGGAATCACCAGCTTTATGGTGTTGTGTGCATATTCTTAATATTTGGCAGTGGCAGAGAGAACACAAGAGATGGGGGGAAACAGGCAGTGGAAACAAGAGATGGATATAAAAGTGTTGGGGGAACCCAAATCCAAGAGCTTTCCTTCCCACAACCAAGATCAATCCTTACGACTCAGTTAAGCACACAGTGCACTCTCCCTCCCTTTAGCTCCCAGCATTAACACCCCTCGACACCTGAAGGCTGTTACTGCGCCTCTCCCAATCGCTGTTCCGCAGGCTAGACGTATTTTATTGCTCCCCATACATCAACACTTCCTAGCCTGGCGATATCTCCTCTGAGCGGCTGCCTATTTATCATTGCTCCTTTTGGGACTTCAGTGCCCAGAGATGAGGACCAAACTCCCTGAGTGCCCTAGAACAGTCTCAGGAATGCACAACTCTGTTCTCTCTCTCTCTCTCTCTCTCTCTCTCTCTCTCTCTCTCTCTCTCTTTTCTGGGGCCAAACAGCATCAGATTCTTTTGTGGTTGTACAGCATCACAAACTGATGACCAATTTTAATCTATGGCACCACTGAAGCATAATACATCACAGCCCACTGTAAAACCTGACGTGCAGCTCTCACAGGCTTGCCACCCGTGGGGTCACTGGCAATAAAACCGAGGCTTGTAACAATGCCATCGGAGACAACTGCCTCTCGCAGGCGCCGGAGAGGGCCGAGGAGGGAAGAGCCAATTTTGATATTAGTGCTGCGGTCTTGTGAACCCGAAAAGGCAGCGTTTGGTGTGGTTACGGGGCAAATGCTTCAACGTGAGAGGCCTTGGCTGAAAAGAGGCTCAGCTCTGCTGGAGCGTTTGGACTAAGGCAGAGAAAGTGATCTGTGCAATAAAGGGATAGTGCAGAAGTATGCAAAAGAATGAGTGTGCAACACACACTTGGCTGCTCAGTGCTAATAAAGGCCATCACCTGCTGCAGCAGCAGCTTCCAACACCACACTTAAAGAAGTTAGCACAAAATCAGATTAAAATGGAAGCACAGGTGACGGCCCCATCGCTTTGCTGAGCTCAGTCTTGGCTGCTGAAAGGCAGCCCATCCACAGCAACACACACAGGTGGTACAAGGAGGCAATGATTGGATGCGCCCATGAATGATCTCTTTCATAGCACCAGGAGGTAATGACCTGGTAACAGGTCCCTCAGGACGCTGCTTGATAAGAGGTTCAGGGCTGACAAAAAAGAGCAGTACTTCTCCAATTCTCTCCAACTCTGGCTGGAATGAAAGGGAGAAGGTGTGTGTGTACTCTTCAGCCGCTCACCAAAGTGGTACTTTGAAAGAAGAAGAAGCTCAAATGCAAGTTGACAGAACTACATGAATCAAGACAACAAACACTTGCTTTGTAAATCTTCCAGCACCGCAGCGATGTTTCTTTCTGCTTATTAGCATGCACTTTGGAGCTCTGGGCACCTCTGGATGGGCATTCAATCCCGTTTACACGGCTGCATTACGGAAACATGCATTTGGCATCAATATTCAGAAACACTTTGTTTGAAAGTTCAGATTTGGGGAAACACACATGAAGCGCACACTTTTAAAAACAGATTGTTTATCCTAATAATAACCAAGTCACTCTATTTTTAGCGTAATTTGAACAAAAGCATGTGATTAGGCAGATGAAGCTTACACACAGGGAGATATCTAAACACGGTGAGGTTAGAAGCCTCCATGATCGGTTAAACAACCTCAGGATAGGAGAGGAAGGCATGGGATCTAGAGGACCTTCACACAATTACCTATCTCAGAAATCCCTGCCTAGCATATCCAGTAGATCCATATTTGATCCCAATGTATCCATTCATGCCCCATATTTCCAGGATCCTTCCGTTTGTTTTAGGTGGAAAGGTTGCAGAAATTGGATGTGTGTCCTTGTGTCCCTCAAACAGACAATGGTGTGAACTGTTTGCAAATCCCACCCCCCACCCTTGGGTCTGCGTCTCTTTGCTCTATACTTTTGGCTCCTGATGTGCTGGGATTCCTGCTTCCTTTGCCCTGGTTCATTCTCAGCAACTCTTCTCCATGCCAACTCCTCTCATTATACTTCCCCCAAATTCTTCCTCTCCTGAGGCATCCTAGCCTTCACTGTCACCTGTTTCCTAGCCCATCCCAACAATCAATTTGCCCCACTACGCCGCAGGCAGGGACCCACACACAATCTAATGGCTTGAATGCAGCCTAAGGTAAAGGTAAAGGGACCCCTGACCATTAGGTCCAGTCGTGTCCGACTCTGGGGTTGCGGCGCTCATCTTGCTTTATTGGCCAACAGCTTCCAGGTCATGTGGCCAGCATGACAAAGCGCTTCTGGTGAACCAGAGCAGCGCACGGAAACACCGTTTACCTTCCCGCTGCAGCGGTACCTATTTATCTACTTGCACTTTGACATGCTTTCGAACTGCTAGGTGGGCAGGAGCTGGGATCGAGCAATGGGAGCTCACCCCGTCGCGGGGATGTTGAACCGCCGACCTTCTGATCAGCAAGCCTAGGATCTGTGGTTTAACCATAGCGCCACCTGGGTCCCTTACGCAGGGACCCAGCCTAGAAGGGTACAAAAAGCATGCCAAGCTAAGCTCCACGTGCACCTTCTCCATGGCAAAAGATCTAGAAAATAAAAAGAGCCAGCTGGATCAGACCAAAGACTTATCAAATCCAGTATCCAGTTTGCCAGGGCCCAACCAGATAACTCTAGGACCTACAGGCAGTTGGGTGTAAGGCACAAATTCAGTGCTTTTAAGAAGCCTCCAGCTATAAATGAAATGTCACGGATACTGGTGGTGGCCGGGGGGGGGGGCAGCGTGAGTCCCCCCGCCATCCAGAACAACTGCAGTACAATTTATAGCGTAAACTTTTATTGAACACTCCCTCAACAGAGAGGAATGCAAAACCAGAACAGGATGTGGGGGGGGGGGTCCCCATGCCACCTTCTTCATAAAGCCTATTATCAGCATTCCCGCTGCCCCCACTTGGGGTGTGTGTGGAATAGGGATACATTTGTGGAATATGTATACTTGCTTTGCACCAACATTTCACGTAGACTCACCCCAAGCTGGAATAGAAAGATGCAAGCTTCAAACAAGAGGAAAACTCAGCAGCAGCCCAACTTCCCAACTGTAAACTTCTACGGTTCTGAAGTTGGAGAGTCATGCTCCCTGGAGGTAAGTTTCCCAACCCAGCTGCCCCAAAGACCCATTTAATTAGCAAAGAGTGTTAGTTCCATGTTTCTGACATACGGAGGCTCCAAAAAAAAAAAACATGACTCAAGCCAATCCAAAATGAATGTGACCCTTCCGTGCCCATAGAAGAGAGAACAAAAGACTGCGAAGGCTGCAGGCCGTGAAATTAAAATGTTCACAGATACAATGAAGTAACAATACCAGTTGGGGGGGAGAGAAACGTCTTGGAGGTTTAAGTGTACAGCAAGAATGAGAGAAATAATTTATGGATAAACAGAAGGAAAATGGAAATTTCTTACTGCAGATTTCTATTCCCAGGGCAGTCCTGGAACTTCACATCCAGGGCAGGATTCCGGAACAGAAAGCCATGTTGGGTCTGTGCTCTGTTACACCTTTTTTTCTGAACGCTGCCTTTGCATTTTTTTCTGAACGCTGCCTTTGCACATGCCAAGGATTTGATCTCCTACGGCTTGGAAAAGTGGGGGACGCCCGCATGGTTGACCAACAGTTTTCCAGTGAGTGGAAGCATCAATTGAATGCCACCAAGGTGGAAACCCCCCTTAAAGAGTGTGCTGTAAGCCCCCCAGATGGAGACTTCCCCAGCGTCATACAGCAGGGGTCAGCAACCTTTTTCAGCTGTGGGCCGGTCCACCGTCCCTCAGACCATGTGGTGGGCCAGACTATATTGGGGGGGGGGGGGGAAGAGATGAACGAATTCCTATGCCCCACAAATAACCCAGAGATGCATTTTAAATAAAAGCACACATTCTACTCATGTAAAAACATGCTGATTCCCGGACCGTCCGCTGGCCGGATTGAGAAGGCGATTGGGCCGCATCCGGCCAACGGGCCTTAGGTTGCTTACCCCTGGTCATACAGGCTGAACTATGTCCTCTTTAAGCCGGTGTGATAATGAGATAGAAGAAACCTGCCTGGACGTGCCCCCCTTCGGAAACAAACAATGCCCCCAACTTCCAGAAACGCAAAGTCCTATCAAGGCAGAAATTGACATCTAAGGTGCACCAATGCTTTTTCTGTGAAGATGAAGGATTTGGAGAAAATGGCACGAGGACTACCTCTTGGGACTTATGGAACAGTGAAGTGACTTTGGGGACAAATGAAGGATCCTGCAAGAGAATTGATATTTTTTAAACTGCTTAAAAGCCTGCTTTAGCATTAAGTGATATACAAAATGAGCAATAAAATTATTATTATTATTATTATTATTATTATTATTATTATTATTATTATTAATGCTGTCCTGAAGCAGGAAGTTGCACCTGATGACCTTCTGGATAAAACGCTGCCTGCATGATACAGTGTTTGTCAGCAAACTTTTTTAAATGATGGAATTTGTAGGAATTCAGAGGCTCTGGATTCCTACAAATTCCATCATTTAAAAAGGTTTGCTGACAAACACTGTATCATGCAGGCAGCGTTTTATTTCCTCAAGTGAGAAGATCTCTGGGCTAATAAATTGCAGTGCCGCTCATAAGTTATGATGCCGCTGAAATGAGATTGACAGGCACACGGGCCGTCTGCAAAATGCATTTACTGTGTCCAACTGCAGGGGAATGGGATTAGAATGCAGCCCCAACCCTTTGCCCAAAACAGCGGGAGAAGGGCAGGAAGTGAGTTGCAAGCGCACACAGAGAGAGAAACTCCTGGCAATGTGAGGTGTAGGCAGAACTCATCCTGCTGGAAAATCGCCCGAAAGAGAGTCAGTCTAACAGTGCAAAGGTCATTTCTGACAAGGCATGTTTTTCACACCCTATTGATCCAAGACAGCACATAAGGGGGAAGAAAACACATCGCTGAAATGTGCCCGCGTTCTGTCTGCTACACATTTAATAAAATCTGCAGGGCTCCGAGCTTATTACATTCTTCAAACTTTTACTCATTTCATCCCAGTGATTTCATTAAGTTAGATGGCGACATCTTTATTAAAAAAATAATCAAAATTGAAATGTTTCAATAAACCCAATTTTGGTTTTAAGTAGTAAAAGATGATTCAATGCAGACGAAGCAAAAATGAAAGTTAAAAAGTACAATAGCATTAGAGGGTTTGAAAACCTCTTCTTTAAAAAAAAAAAGGAGGAAGAAGACTTTTAAGAAAGCCCCAAAGGAAATAAGGGGCTTTTTGGAGGTTGGTGTTTCTGTTCATTGACCCTGCAGAGAAAAAAGAACAAATTTCACACGCACACGCACACCTTAACAAGTTACTCTTGCTAACTATTCTAGGCATGCATGCATCAAAATCTTGCCAAGTTTGTAAGACGGAAAGAAGCAAAGGAGCTGAGGAAAAGAACGCAGGTAATTCAGCATCAAGCAGAAACCGCAGACGCAACAGCAGTGCCAGGAAAATACATGATATTTGTGCAAATAATAAAATCTGTTCCAAATCCACCCAAATAACCAACTTTCAATCCCTTTCCTTTCAGTCTCGGGGGGGGGGGGGATGGGACGGGACTGGCTTGTGCGGTGTTTTGCATTAAATTAGCAAGCACAAAAAAGCCCCTGTAAAATACATCAAGCCACCTTAGCTAATGAGAAGGGGTGAGGAGAGAAGAGAAAAAGAACAACTATGGCGCAGTGGATGTAACACGGTATCGGAAACACCCAATTCCAGAGCAGGCATCATGCAGAGACTGCCAAAATGCAACACACAACCACTGCCTCTCTCTATGTGTTATATGGGGAGGGAGGGAGACAGACCCAGTTTGCATGTCAAGGTAAACCACAGTTAATGGCTTACTATGAATGCGCAGATAGATCTTGCTTTGGTTCCTGCCTTAGCACGAGTGGGAGCAAAAATATTTCAGCGGCAACCGTCATCTAGTTCATGCCCCCCAAGCCAAGTCTAGACTGCCAGCAGCATGTGCGAAGCCTGCATTTCCTCCAAGGCAATAGAGACTTGGCCTATCCATGCAGCATAAAGTCTGGCAGAAATGAGGTTGTGAAATGAAGTGTACTATTTAAGATAGCAGGTGGCGGGGGCATACATTTTATGTTCCTCCACATTGAAACAAAGCTAACCTCTCTATGAACAGAAAGTCATCGCGGCAAAGGAGGTGACTGAAACTCTGCTAGGACAGCAGCAACCAAGGTGGTCCCCTCCAGCTGTTGGGTGAGGATGCTCATCATCCCTGGCCTGCTGGCTTGGGCTGAAAGGAGCTGGACTCCTGACAACATCTGGCGGACAGCACATTTGCTACCCCTATGCAAGGGCGGGGTGTTTTTGTGGGGAGGGGGTATACAATGGAGAGCATTCAAAAATGGTGCACCCCACTTCTGTAGTCTGAAGTAGCATGGGCCACTCCATCCCTTCCTAAATCTGCCACCTCATCCTGCAAAACTAGGAGACAGACAAGGTGACTTATGAAACTGAGAGCTGGTTTACATGTTTACATGCGCACAGGTAGATGTAAAGTGTGGCTGATGAAACACATGGAGTAAGACAGGTATACTTGACTACACTGGGGAGTCAAGACTGGCTGCAGTTTTCATTTGAGTGAACATGCACCCTTAGTAGCAATTGCCAACCAGTGTTTGACACGACCCGAAATCGCATAGTCAGAGAAACGTGCTCATTGGGTTAAAGTTTTGAGCAGGGTGTCGGATTTAGGGGGAAATGGATGCATTCAGCTTAAGTAAAGAAAAACGATGTGATAAATGGTGTGGGTGGGTGTAGAATGATGCATCAAGACAGCAAAAGATAGGAAGGAATGAAAGCATAGGCAGTTTATTTTTCACACTTGGAACATATACAAGGCGACCCACACCATACCATTCAGTCTAAGATTTAAAATGCTAACGTTGTTCTCTGGATTTCAGACATGCTGCTAGAGGTAGGTGAGCATTAAACTGTATTGTCTCAAGGAGTCAATTAGATCAAGGGCTTGTCCTGTTGAAACACTTTCCAAATATAAAATGAATGACCAGAGTGGGAGAACTATACTTAAAGTGGATGGTTGGATGCTTGGCGTCAGTGCAGGAAAAGCAACGTATGGATTTTGCAGGGCACTGCAGATGTGCGTTTTGCAACAACCGATTTGTTCATATAACAGCTTAATAATGATATTTTATCCAGGTAAGTGAAGCTTGGAGATGCAGCGCACACGGTCTGCAGTTTCTGCCCCTCTGCAATCTCCCAACATGGCTGTTTCATGCACCTTTTTTCTTCAGACCTGGAAGTGGAGACAAGGCCCATTTTAGGCCCTTATCAGGGCTCGGTGTAAGAACATGCAAAGTGATATAAGGGCAACTTTGGGCATGGAAAGAGATATGGGGGCACAACTGAGGGAAAGGGATCGATGCGATTCACAATCTGCTTTAAGAGTCACTGAAGGGGAGTCCCAGAAAAGTAAAAAGCTTGCGACAATTAGGGTGGTATGTGCCGAATCATTTTCCAATGCTGGGTCAAATCATTACAACAAATGCAAAAGGAGAACTCTGCCATTTTATTTTATTTTTAAAGCATTTTTTTGGCACTGTTGTTGTTGTTGTTCAGTCGTTCAGTCGTGTCCGACTCTTCGTGACCCCATGGACCAGAGCACGCCAGGCACGCATATCCTTCACTGCCTCTCGCAGTTTGGCCAAACTCATGTTAGTAGCTTCGAGAACACTGTCCAACCATCTCATCCTCTGTCGTCCCCTTCTCCTTGTGCCCTCAATCTTTCCCAACATCAGGGTCTTTTCTAGGGAGTCTTCTCTTCTCATGAGGTGGCCAAAGTACTGAAGCCTCAACTTCAGGATCTGTCCTTCCAGTGAACACTCAGGGCTGATTTCTTTAAGAATGGATAGGTTTGATCTTCTTGCAGTCCGTGGGACTCTCAAGAGTCTCCTCCAGCACCATAATTCAAAAGCATCAATTC
The DNA here is from genome assembly GCA_034641385.1 of Darevskia mixta. NCBI lineage: Eukaryota > Metazoa > Chordata > Lepidosauria > Squamata > Lacertidae > Darevskia > Darevskia mixta. The sequence goes on along the minus strand of JAWWNH010000111.1, from coordinate 3,171,861 downwards.
TTCAGCGATCAGCCTTCTTTATGGTCCAGTTCTCACTTCCGTACATTACTACTGGGAAAACCATAGCTTTAACTATACGGACCTTTGTCGGCAAGGTGATGTCTTTGCTTTTTAAGATGCTGTCTAGGTTTGTCATTGCTTTTCTCCCAAGAAGCAGGCGTCTTCTAATTTCATGACTGCTGTCACCATCTGCAGTGATCATGGAACCCAAGAAGGTGAAATCTCTCACTGCCTCCATTTCTTCCCCTTTTGGCACTTTAGCACTGCTTAAGCCAACAGGAACATGGACAGGGGCAGACAATCATGTAAGATGCTTGTTTCGGACTTGCTCCGTTTCTGAGGGGTTAACAAACCACCACCAGTTACCAAGAAAAGGAATGCAAATGTCCAGTGAATTTATCCCTAGTCCTCCTTGCTTCTCTTCACTAAGAAACCCCAATCCCTGCTCCTTCCAGCTTGTCCACCATCTTCCCCCCCCCATTAATGTTTCTGGGACCATTCTGCTCCCTGACTCTATCCACTGCTCTATAACTCATTCAACGTGCCTTGGTGACAAGGATCCCTGATCCCTCCCCAAGCCCTGTAATAAAACCTGAGAAGTTCTGCATTTGATTTTTTTTTTTAACCCACCACAGGATTAGATACAATTTGGACCTGGGGAAAGTGGCGTTGGAGAATCTCCGAGCCCGACATCGAACAATGCAGCTCTTCCAAAGAAGCAGCCCTAAAAAGAGTTAAGCCAGCTCTCTAATGTGATTTGCACTTTATTTTCCCCGGCTTATTCTTAGTTTCAAAACCGTAATCAACTTATTGTCACACCACTGAGTGACGGAAACCTTGCCAAACTACTTCAAAAATTGACAAGGTTTCAGTTGCACTCAACAATCCCAGAAGACACATCCACTCATTTTAATATAAAATCCTATCAGAGTCGCATAGCTGAATACCGGAGAAAAAAAATTGAAAAAAAAGTTTAAAGGACAAGTAGCTGAAAGAGAGCTCTTCCCCCCCCCCCCAACTCTCCTTCCAACCACAACCCAGCAAAGTTTGGAAAAAGAGATGATCAAAAAGACTCAACGATCCAATGCTAGATTAATGCAAATATCTGCCTGCAAGCAAGTGTACTATTTGATTAAACTGGCATACATCAAGTACAATTAGAAAGGTTATTTATAACTAAGAAATACATAATTCTGTATTTTAATGAGGGTGACAATTACAGCCGACAGTTGCTAATTAACATTAATCCATTTGCACTGGGAGACAGGGCGTTCCTGGCAGGATTTCACATTCTCGGCAATGGACACAATCCGTTGCACCACAGTCAAGCTGGTAATGGTGGGTGGCCCCTGAGATGAGCAAGTTGCCATCTTCAACACAAAAGGCACCTCGCTACACTGTGCCCGATCCATTCCAAAGCCTTCATTGCCCACATGAAACATCATGGCTTCTATTGGCTGTTGCCTTATAAATGGAGGCTGGATTTTCATGCTGGCTGCTCCCTATAGACTTGTGGAGTTTCAGGTCACATTACAAGGAGAGCGAGAGCTAATTTTATTCCCTAAGCCAGCCATGGGTTTATGAACAGTTGTGAATGGTCCAAAGGAGGTTTGCAGCACTGCCTGCGGAATGGTTCCTTCTCTCATTGAAGGAGACCAGGAAATCTCTTGCTGGGAGCGCTCATACATTAGTGCTTTGTGATTTTCGAAGGGAGCCTTTTCAGAAAAGCTCAAGCATAGAAAATGCTGTGTGCACACCTTGAACCCATGCCCCAACAACGTTCCAACACTGCATGTGACTCCCCCACCATCACTCCAGCCCACTATTGGTTTATTTGATCCTGATTAGAAGGATCAAATGGGGCGAGGTTCAAATACCAGTCTCCTATACATGTGGAAGTTAATGGTGATGGAAGCCTGCGAATCCTGTCTAAAGGGTGACTCGCATGTTTTCTTGAAACAGCTTCCATGAGGGACAGCACCACCACCATTTCTGATGCGGACAAATTGTATATAGAGTGATTTTAATGGAGAACTAGGCTCCCTTTGAAACACCAGGCTCATCAGAATAGGACTGCCTGCCCTCCCCCCTTCTCTCGCAAGACATTGATGGTTCAAATTTTATAGTGTTGCAATGCATGGCTTGCCTGTGACTGGGAGAACTTGCTCACCCATCTTTGCTCCCGGAAGATCAGGTGGCAGCTGTAGCCACAAACACCTTCTGTCTACCAGACAAGCTGGCTGCATCTCTGGCCTGCCACACAGGCATCTGGCAACTTTCATTTAGGCCTCGGTAATCTTGTGGACTATGCATGGCTTCCCTTGAGAAGCTTCGACTGGGAGAAAAACATGGCTGAACACCACAGGATGCCGATCCAATCCCCAGCAACTCCAGGTTGAGCACTCCTCCCTGAAATCCTAGGAGCTGCTGTCAGACAGTGAGAGGGTACAAGGAAGTTTCATATGCTTATCTTCTTCCTTTCCAGGCCACCTATTAAGATCTAGGTACAGGAAGGAACGGGACCCAAGTGGTGCTGTGGGTTAAACCACAGAGCCTAGGGCTTGCTGATCAGAAGGTTGGTGGTTCGAATCCCTGAGACGGGATGAGCTCCCGTTGCTCGGTCCCAGCTCCTGCCCACCTAGCAGTTCGAAAGGACGTCAAAGTGCAAGTAGATAAATAGGAACCACTCTGGCGGGAAGGTAAACAGCGCTTCCGTGCGCTGCTCTGGTTCGCCAGAAGCGGCTTAGTCATGCTGGCCACATGACCTGGAAGCTGTACGCCGGCTCTCGGCCAGTAAAGCGAGATGAGCGCCGCAACCCCAGAGTCGGACACGACTGGACCTAATGGTCAGGGGTCCCTTTACCTTTACAGGAAGGAACAGTGTGCTCTGGGTTCCATCTTTATATGAACACCATCAGTGAAAGTCTGGAGAGCATAAAAGCAGTCCTTAATGAGAGAGGCCTTTGATGAGTGATAGGGTAACTGCTCTGATCTTCATTCTAGCTTGTTTTAACCTATTTTTTTAATAAAAAAACAAAAAACCTGTTTCTGTTCACAGGGCCTGCATTTTATATTGGATTCTGTATCTTTATATTTATTTGATGTGTTTTACGTGGAATTGTTAATTGCTTTGAGCTACAGGAAAAAACAGTACATAAATACGATACATAAATAATGAGGGCATTTATACAGTCAGATGGAGACAACGAAAGGGCAGAAATTCAAAGAGAAAAGCAGAATAAAAATCAAATATTTAAGATAATCTTGGAAGGATGAAGAGGAATCATCAACAGGCCCCCTGAAAACGGCACAAGCAGCAATGGCTTTGTACCATGGAGAGAGGCTTTAGTTAAACATTCAAAGGACATCTTAAATTTAAGAGCCGCTCAGCAGCAGAGGAGCAAACTCTTTGCAGGGCTTGCAGAATCTTTTGCCTTAGAAACTGGAGGCGCTGCAAAGGCAGGAGTTTCAAACTCTCTCTCTCTTTCCCCAGGGAACCCTTTTTGACTTACAACTTGTCCATCACATGCTCTCATTGCAAAGCACCATTTCACACTAGGGTATATCCAGGCGTTCTTTCTCTTTCACCCTACTTAGTGTGAGGGAATAGAGAACTCATTCTGCACTCCCTATGGTGACCGAAGGAACTCACTGCCAGGGTTGACTGTGAAAACCTCCCTCAGGGAGGGTAATCTCCCATTACTTATGATCTCAGTTTGAAAACTGCCAGGTTGAGGTGCATGCAAGGGGTTGGCTGAGTTGTGCCAGTGTGCCACCGTCGGGAAACTACAAGCCATGCCGGATCCAAATAGGAACTTAAGGTGGTTGGCCGTGGCTAGTGGTGTATTTTATTCACCCCACTGCCACAGCACATATCACAATATGTTATCAAAAGGGGGGGGGGTTGGGGGCGGTGTCTGATAAAAACAAGCCAGGAGTCCCTCCTGGACATGGGGAATTCGTTGAGTAGCTCTTTGGATCCAGGCCGTTATGCTCTGCAACTTGAATAAGCTACGAAATAAGTGAAGGCACCATGAACTTGTCTAAATCCAGATCACAAACTTTTGGAGCTGTTGGGTTGCCCGGCATGAAACTTTCAAACGCAGACCACACAGAGATCACCAAATAACGGGCAAGGAGTTGGGCTAGTTTTGCTTGAAAAATCCAGCATGATACAATCCCTAATCATCACTCTATTTCCTAGCAAAAGTTACAGGCAGTTTCCCATTTGGGGAACAATCCACCACAAAGTTCTCCTGAGGGTCTAGACCAGAGATCTTGGGTGCCACTGTCCATTTCTATTGATTTGTGGCTGTGTATCAACATAAAGGAATTCACTTCCACAGGGAACCTTTGAGGAAAAGGGGCCATCAAGAAGCTACTGACCGTTTGGGTTTTCTTCCTGAAATGGGATCATGGCACAAATTAAGGTGGTGGCAGCGAGGGAGGTGTGGACGCTCGGATTTCTACAAAGAACCACAAGCACCCTATAATACACCATTTACAAAGTGCTGTAAATTCCATATTTATTTTGCGAGCGCAAGATAGATAGCTTATTTCTGCATACAGAGGTTGCCGGCTAAAATCAGGATAAGCAGTATTAATGTCCTATGGTCAGTATTATTGAACCTCCAAAGCAATAAACTACGAGTCGATAAATATTACATTTGCAACATAGTTAACATTCTCCTACTGTCTCTGGCACTTATTACACATTGTAACCGCAAGTCTACAATACATTATTCATATTTGGGGTGTCACTGAGTGATGGATTGCTGTAAGAGAGGCTGTCCTTTAAATAAATCAACAAATAAAAATGCAAATGTTAACATTTTCAGCCACAACTTTTCCCCATCTTGAATGGGGGGAATGAAAATTTCACATTATATCGACAGCAAGCAGAGAGAACAATTAACAACCTACACAGTGAATAAGAGAGATTAATTTGCCAATGTCTGCTTTTATCACTCGCATACGGAACTATATTGGACTTTTCATGATGTTAGTTCTCCTAAGGGAAAAAAGAGGGGGGACTTATCTCCTCCCCTATTCAGAACTTAATTCGCCATCTTCCCCCTCACAAATCTTTTCTCCTCAAAACGTTTAGAAATTAGATCACCCTCCCCCTTTAATATTAAAATTTTGACTGAGAAAGGGCACTTCTCCTGAAGTTTCTACTTAACGAAAGATGTCTGAAGAATGCAAGAAGCCATGTCAAAAAGCAGAAACAGTTCCCCGAGACGCCGAAATCTCAAAAGCAGTTGCAGTTCTAGGCACAGCTAATTCATATTTTTATTTACTACAAAGCGTTCAGTTCAAAGGATCCAGCGTGATAATATGGCACTGTGGACTTATTCAATATACAGCTCTGGGCATTGCATTTTACATCAAATATTAATTTGTTTAAAAGTCCCCGAATGCACATCTACCTGATCGGAGATGTGCTGGGCAAATCATGCCATTCCTCCTAACAGCCCCCAAACACAAATTTGCACAACGTAATTTGTTTTTCTAAAAACTCCAAAGGATGCAGCCGTTGCGGATCTCTCCGATGATAGCGTCTCTGAGTTATTACTTAATATGTGCGCTACAGGAATGTGCAGGGACGGGCTCTTCATTGCAACGTGAGCCAAGTTGACTGCAAAGATAAAACTTTTGGTCAGGGGGAAGGCAGGCAAGCCGCAGGAGGAATCCTGCCACTCCGGGCCCTGATACTCCTGATATTGGCCTATCCATTTGGTCCAGGATGGCAAGAGTCACGGGGGGCCGAAAATCAGAGGGGAAGGTAAGCAGGCAGCAGCTTACTTTTATTCTGTTTCAGTTGTTTGCTCTCATACTCCTAAGCCATTTAAATATGACTTAATACTCCTCAGGCTCTGAAGGGGGCCTTGGTGGGACGCCAGCAGCTTGACTTCTCCATCCTTGAAGGACAGCACTGGCCAAGTCGTGGCATTGAAGCAGACGTGCCCAGAGGCAAGCGCCGGCAGAAGACGTGCTCTCCACCACTGCCCTATTGTGGCCACTGCGTAGGACCACGACATAAGTAGTTTGACCAAAATCATTAATAATAATAATAATAATAATAATAATAATAATAATAATAATAATTTATTTGTACCCCGCCCATCTGGCTGAGTTTCCCTAGCCACTCTGGGAGGAGCCCAATCAAATGTTAAAACAATACAGCTTTAGATATTAAAAACTTCCCTAAAAAGGGCTGCCTTCAGCTGTCTCTTAAAAATAGGATAGCTGCTTATTTCCTTGACATCTGGTGGGAGGGTGTTCCACAGGGTGGGTGCCACTACCGAGAATGCCCTCTGCCTGGTTCCCTGTAATCTCACATCTCGCAATGAGGGAACCACCAGAAGGCCCTCGGCTCTGGATCTCAGTTTCCGGGATGAACGATGGGGGTGGAGACGCTCCTTCAGGTATACAGGACTGAGGCCATTTAGGGCTTTATGGTTACAAAAATAACCATAAAAAGTGGGAGGGGGGGACGGCAGCTTGCCACTGTAAAACGAGAAAGTTAACTGTTTAGAACAGCATGTGATGACTGATGGGATATGTAGTCCAAAACATCTAGAGGGCACCAAGTTGCGGGAGCTGATTTGGAAGAAGTTGTTGCTACTGTTTCTCCTTTCCCTTCTGGGCAAGATGGCACCCCCGTGGTGACAGCTGGAGAAGGGAAGGAGGGAAGAAGAGGCCACCACTGGGAGCTGGACAATGACAGCTCACCCAAGCTGTCACTGAGAGCCAGTGTGGTGTAGTGGTTAAAAGCGGTAGACTCGTAATCTGGTGAACTGGGTTCGTGTCTCCACTCCTCCTCATGCAGCTGCTGGGTGACCTGGGGCTAGTCACTCTTCTTTGAAGTCTCTCAGCCCCACTCACCTTACAGAGTGTTTGTTGTGGGGGAGGAAGGGAAAAGGAGAATGTGAGCAGCTTTGAGACTCCTTCGGGTAGTGATAAAGCGGGATATCAAATCCAAACGCTTCTTCTTCTTCTTCTTCCTCTCTTAGATGTTGTCGTCATTTTGTGTTACGCCACACACATCACATTCTCCATATTATATTGTGCCACATACCCACAGAAGTCACTTTGTGTTATTCCACCCTTCCCACAACAACTACTTCACCCCCAAAGCTGCTTTCAGAGGGGATCAATATCGGGCAAGGAGATATCAAATCCAAACTCTTCTTCTTCTTCTTCTTCTTCTTCTTCTTCTTCTTCTTCTTCTTCTTCTTCTTCTTCTTCTTCTTCAGGCTGCTCCTTTCTTTTTCATTCCCCGCAGGGCAGGTTCAACAGGTACGGCTGACTTCTCACAGATCTGCATCATTTGCTTTGACATCACCCTGCCCGGCTCCCCTCCATTATTTCTGATTTCTGCATGCCTTCCCAAATCAGTCTCAGGAGAGGAGAGGAAAATGGAAAGAGATTTAGGTGGGTGGGGATAGGGGATTTGTTCCTCCAGACCCTCTCACCCCCCAAATTACCAGCAGTGATTAGCTGGCCACAGAAAAATTAAAGGAATGGGGGGGGGGGAGGTAACACAGTACGTGCATGCCATAAGCACGTGTGAAGCAAACAGCCAGAGCAGAAAGTGACTCCGCACATCTGCTACTGGGATACTGGTGCTAGTAATACAGGGAGCACTAAGTCGAGAGCACAGGCTTCATCACTTGGAGTGATGGAAATTTGCCAGGGGCTGCGAGGACCCACAGCATTGTCACCCACCTGTCTTCTCCTCCCTGCCTCCAATGCTTCTTTTAAGGCATTTATTTGGTCGCTGTGAGACCAGGATGCTGGACCAGATGGGCCACTGGCCTGATCCAGCCCAGGATGCTGGGCAGGCCAGGATACTGTACCATACAAATCCATTCCTTTTGCTTTGGTCCCTCCTCTGTTTGGGAGACCAAGCTCATCTGTCCATCTCCCGAACCTGCTCTTCCCCGACCCCCTCTCGTGCTTGAATCCTGCTTGACGGCTTCCCCACATGGGTGCCTGGTTGGCCACAGTGAGAACGCGATGCTGGACTAGATTGGCCACTGGCCTGATCCAGCAGCCTCTTCTTACTTTCTTATATTAAGAATCAGTCCCTACGAAAGCGAAGGCAGCTTCTGTCGCTGATGCTTGCCAACGCTTTGCATGAAACCTGGCTTGGCTCTACTTGCAAGAAGTTTAAATAGCCAGAAGTAATTACATATACTGCAAACTCAATTGGTTTTCTGCCTGCCGCTCTCCCTCTCCTTCTCTCCCCCCCCCACCCCCCGCAGTCCTCCTGTTAAGGCTCAAGTTTTGTTCAGCAAGTTTCAGCCCCAAACAAAGCAAACCATTAGGGTTAAACCGTTAACTGTGGATTCTAACAAACATGCTGACAGATCTTTAACTTTAGTGGCACACCAGCAGCTATAATTCTCCATATTGATTAATTTAGTTAGTTAAACCTGCAATCTAAGCTTATAACCCATTCAGTGATAAATTGAGACTGACCTGCTGCCCAAGCAGGTTTCGTGGATGAAGAATAGGATTGGGTTTAGGTCTCCCACAGAAATACTTGTCCATTTACCATTTTCAATTAGAGAAGCCCATGAGTAAGGGAAAGCAAAACAGGGCTCTTTAACCTGGTCAATTATACTAACACGCTGCACCAAAAGGGGTGGGGTGGGGGGGTGAGAAGGGAGAAAGAAAAAGCACACTCAAAGGGAAGGGAGAGAAGATTCGGGAAGAGCAGGCACCGTACTGGACAATCATTTAGTGTTATTATTATTTAGCACAAGATGTAGAAAGGTCTGAAACCAATTTAAACACAAGAATATAGCTGGACAGGCGGTCAACAGCTGGGCTCTGAATTCCTCCAGCTCTCTCTCCCCCTGGCCAAGAAAGTAGGAATGGGTTCAAGGGTAAGATAGAAGCTCAGCGTTGAACTTTTACCTGCTACGAAGCAAAAACCAAAAACAAACCTCTCTCTTTCATCATCATCAGCAGTACCAGAGTAATCTACCCAGCCAGGAGAAGACGGTGGAAAAAAGTTCTCTGTCCTGGCAACATATTTTTTCAGGACTGGAGCACAGGGCGTTCCCTCTCCTGATGGGGGATGACTCAAGGTAGACAAGACAAAAGGAGAAAAGCACACTGGTACTCAAGACCCCAGAAGGATCCTGCCTACACAACCTACCTCTATATGGGTAGACATTAGGAGCTATGGTGACATATTTTGTGTTGAAATGAACATTTCAAATCTAGCACAGTATCCTAGTCTACGGCGGGGGTCAGGAATGCCACATTTGGCCCACCTGGCCGTTTTTGCCATGCCAGGAAATGCTGCGACTGGGCCCCAAAGGGGTTGCAGAGCCCCATGCAAGGTGCTTTGAAGACCCAGCTATCAGCAGGTGTGGGGGGCTTCAAAGTGCAGCGTTGGGCTTTCTGCAAGCACCAAGGATCGATCGGCTGGTTGTCAGCACTTCAATAAAGCTTTGCACAGCTGAAACCCGGGCAAACTACAACCAGATTGTCAAGCAGGCATCACATCAGGGAAGTTTTTTCAGAAAATGAATGGCCGCAATGCATCTTGATACAAGCATGAAAAGAGAGCCAATCCATGAACAGCCAAGGACTGGGGGATCCCCTTGCTATAGTATTCATTTTGGCACCAATGTATGCAGCCAAAAGGGACAAATCAGAAAGCGTTCCCAGTCTACAGGGTTGGATCTAGGCTGACGAAATAACCTTTTGCATTGCTCATGAAGGAAGGAGTCGTGGATTCTCCAGAAGATACTTAGCCTTTCAATCACCCTCTTGATCAAAGAAAAAGTAAGTTGCTGTTGTACAAGTTTGTCAGTCAGAGCCTTTAACCTACTCCCAAAATGCTTGAATGCTGAGCCATTCTGTGCAAAAACTGGATGGGATGATCGAACAGGTACACCTCTTCAGAGACATTTCACTACTGAACCCCTTCACAATCTATGTTAAACATGCTCTGTTTTAAGTCTTCTTTCACAAGACAGAATCCAGCAATATGCAAAGTCGATAGGCTGTGCATGAAAAACACTAACAGGGAAGCTGATTTTATAAAGGTGAGGGGGATTTTCAGATACTACAAAACTTGAATCCATTTTGGCCCAATGCGAGGGCCCAGCACAGTATGGCTTAAAAACGGGCTCTGGAACAGTTGCTCACATTTTGTGCATGAGTTCCTGAACTTTCCCAGTAGTTAAGTTTTTCAGAAGCCTGCACCTTGAGAGAACAGGCCCTTCTCAATGGTGGTGCCACGTGTTTGGAACTCCTTGACATGTATCAATTCAATTGACACCTGCTTGAATGGCTTTAAGGAACCAGGTTACACACCCCTGAACTACCTTGTCAGCCATAAGCAGAGTCCAGTGTTACATGTGCACCAATGCTAAACAGGATTTGAAACCAGGGTTTGAAATAGCCTTGCAAACCCCAGTCTAGGAGGAAAGACAGTTGGGCAGATGTAATGGTGAGCCATGATTTGAAACTGGCAAGCAATTTATGCCCAAAGAGAAAGAGAAGGATGGAGCACCAACTCCCTACCGGTAGTCTGTTTCCAGATTTGCAAAGAGGCAGAATAACGTAGCAAACACACTGGGTCAAAGGGTCCCTGCTCCAAACTGGAAGTGCCCACGTCTCTTGCCATCAGCACCCTTCCCCCACCCCCATTTTAAGCTGACCATTTGATGTCCAAAGCTAGAATTCGTTTTCAAACCGGGCTGAGATTTTCATATAATACATTCTCAGCGTTGAGAAGACCAAAGTAAAGGCAATTGCTGTTATTAACCTTATTAGCCCAGAAGAAAAACAACTCTGCTTTTATCCTTCTGTAGTTCTTCACAAGAGCAATATTGCCATTTAAGGTTTCTGAAGGTGACTTATCAGAACTGCTGACTTAATGTGATTTTGTTGCTTGCCATTAAACAGCAAAATAACATTTGTATAAAATGGCTTAAAAGAAACACATCATGATAAAATGTGGTGCAATTTGGTGGGAGCGAGGGCAATGACACTGGAGGATTAAAAAACTTAAAGTGGACTTTGAAGGGAAAGAAAGGTCTAAACACAGTGAACACCATCCCTTTAAATTATTTACAAATGTATTAAATGTGTCAGGACTTATAACTTAAAAATACTTCCCCCCTCTCAGGCTCTAAGTAAAAATTAAAGCATTAGAACTTGGCATATTCCTGCATTTCTTATTCTAACAAGCAATTTAAGGCTTACTATAAATGTCACAGGATATGGCAGTTCTAAGTTTATATTATCCAGCTTGAGCAAAACATGAAATATCACAGAAACTCAGCTGCTTCCCCTCGTATCTGGGCGAATTTGATGGTTGCATCTGAGGAATCTTAAACCAGAGATTACCAGTCATCTTACCGTGAGGTGTCATGCTGGATTGGGGAGGTGGCTGCAGTTACAAGCTCTTTTCTGCTGCCTGTCAGTCCGGGGGATGTAGCCGCATCCTTCCGGGAGGCTGAACTCATCCCTGCAGAACGCGATGGAAGACAATTACGATGGGCATTAGAGGCCGAAAAAGTTTTGGACAGCCTTTCTTGCATTATTTCAGAACGCAGGGCCCAAGCGCCGAGCTATCCTTCAGGGAACTTTCTATATAGTGAATTGGCAGCCAAGGGAGTCATTACTGTTGACAGGTATGGAGTGGAATATATATTTTCAGGGCCGCCTGGAGTCATAATTGCATAATACACCACCCACAATAGACTTTGTGTCAGTGCTGCTGTGGTTTTAGCAAGTGACGGGTTCCTATCCCCTAGTGATCATCTGGCCAATCCTCGCGAACGTCACCCCCAGATCACCAGCATCCTCCGGAAACCAGGAGAGAATTCTCAGTACTATTTTAAATATGCACAGCGATTCTCAAAAGCACAAAGAACTGTCTCCTCTACATTCTGCTTTAATTCTGAGGCAGCCTCATTTCTTTTGCAATGCCAAAGCCTCGCATTAGCTGGACATCTGCAGCGTAGAAACCAATCCTGAAATCAACCCACAGGGAAAATGAATGGAGGAAAGGGCCACTTTCTTTGAGAAGCATATTCTGTACATAGAAGACCAGAAGACATAAGAATCTGTTCACAAAGCACATATAGAAAACATGTGAAATAAGGCAATAACTTGCTTGGAAATGGGTCTGAAAGAGATGTTTTCTCTGGGAACCAGGTTTGTACATACTTAATTTGGACGCTTTAATTAGGAGCTGTGGTAAAGGTAAAGGTAAAGGGACCCCTGACCATTAGGTCCAGTCGTGACCGACTCTGGGGTTGCGGCGCTCATCTCGCATTATTGGCCGAGGGAGCCGGCGTACAGCTTCTGGGTCATGTGGCCAGCATGACAAAGCCGCTTCTGGCGAACCAGAGCAGCGCACGGAAACATAGTTTACCTTCCCGCTGGAGCGGTACCTATTTATCTACTTGCACTTTGACGTGCTTTCGAACTGCTAGGTTGGCAGGAGCTGGGACCGAACAACAGGAGCTCACCCCGTCGTGGGGATTCGAACCGCCGACCTCACAGTAAAAGCTGGGCTCTCAGGAGAGAGAATGAGTGAAAAGGGCCTTGCTCAGAACTAGCTGGAGATGTTCAGGATTGGACCTTCTTCAGGGTCACACTTTTCCCCATATTTATTTATTTGGAGGGGGAGGAGAGGCCAGAATTATTTCCCTTATTAGTGAGATTGTGGGGAAGACTGAGCACATTTTTTTTGCATGCAGAATGTCCAAAGTCAATCCCTAGTATTTTTCTAAGTAGGGTGAGGAAAAGCTCCTGGCCAAAGCTGTCCAGAGTTTCAGATGTAAATGCAAATACTGATCTAGACAGAACAATGGTCTGCCTCAGAATTACGCAATTTCTTATGATTTGTGGACCAGCTGTCTTTGACATTCGCAGTGCTGTTATCAATAGTTGGTGGAGTTCCCGAGGCAACTACAATGACTTGGAAGAGAGTTAAGCTAGGCATCAAGGGACTGAAGCTATTTCATTTCAATAGTTTGATTATAATCTCCAGATGACAACTTTAGGACAATACTCTCTAAAGCAGTGGTTTCTAATTGGGGGTCCGTGTAACACACCCAGGGGGGCTGCGGCAACATTCACATAACGAATACTTAAAGAGATATCCTTTTTTTCAAAAGTAGGGTGTCTGTGGATTGGCTTTTGAAAAACAGGGGGTCTGCATTAAAGAGCTAATTGGGAACCACTGCTCTAAAGCATAATTGTGCAAACCCTTTCTCTCGTTGCTTCTGGTTATGAAGTTTAAACTTGATTTTGAAGCTGGTTGCCACAATAGAGGACCAAGAAAGGAAACACCTCAGCCTAACTTTAACCTAAATAGCTTCCATGCAAAGCCTTCCTAGAAATAAATAAGAGTACCTAGTTTTCTGGTCATGAAATGTGCTGCAACAGATAAATGTAAACAGCATTCACAAATATGGAGCTGGACCAGTTCCATCATTTGCAAATGATTCCCCATTAAGGAGGGTGCAAAAGCGTTGCATTATACTGGCAAAGTGCTCTTGCTGTTTGGGAGTGCCTTATGAGACAGGCGTGTTTGTTTGTTTCTTAGCAAACACAACTGGTGGGCAGCCAACACATAGGATAGTTTAAAGTAGGCTTTAATGTCCTACTCCTGTAGATAGTGCAGGAAAAGCGACTATCTACTAAAGCGGCTGGTTCCACATGGTAGCGGCAAGAGTAACGTGGTCACCAAAGTGTGCAGTACTGCCCCTTAGAGGGTGGTGGGATGACCTAAAGGTAAAGGGACCCCTGACCGATAGGTCCAGTTGCAGATGCCTCTGGGGTTGTGGCACTCATCTTGCTTTATTGGCCGAGGGAGCCGACGTACAGCTTCCTGGTCATGGGGCCAGCATGACTAAGCCGCTTCTGGCGAACCAGAGCAGCGCACGGAAAAGCTGTTTACCTTCCCACCGGAGTGGTACCTATTTATTTACTTGCACTTTGACGTGCTTTCAAACTGCTAGGTGGGCAGGAGCAGGGACCAAGCAACGGGAGCTCACCCCGTCGCGGGGATTTGAACCGCCGACCATCTGAACCGCAAGCCCTAGGCTCTGTGGTTTAACCCCCAGCACCACCTGCATCCCACCTGCGTGGGATGACCTAGGGGGTGCTAAAGAGGGAAAGGGGCAGCAGGGGGTGTTAGGAAGCAAGGGTGTTGCGGGGGGGGGGGTGCTGGAACTGTAAATGACCAGACTTTGAAAAGCTGGTGTTACTGAATTAAGTTCATCATTTTTTTTAATTAATTAAACTAAATAGTTTTAATTGGATTTTGAATAAATGTGCAATTAATTGTTAACATTTTGAATTTTACTGCGTTATTATCTTCCTTAGTGGGTCGTGCAAACAGCCATTCTGAATAATGCCTTTTATAGCGTGGGGAAGGGGGCACAGGGGATGAGATTATGGAAGCACAGGGGCAGTGCCCAAAAAGGCTTGGGGATTTCTGCTCTAGTAAATTAAAGGAGCCCTGGTGTACTAAGCACACGCAGCCCGAGGAGGACAAACAGCCAGCGGTTTAATACTTTATTGACAAAGCATTCACTTACAGTAGCTTCTAAGGTGCACAGAACATGCCGAAACGCTTCTGGAGACTTAAGTAGCTGGCATCCTGAACAATCTTTGCAATAGCTTCGTAACAATAAGATCGTGTGAGCTTCCATAGCCCGTCGACGTGTTTTACAAGCTATGGAGCTTGTTTTCGAACTTGAGTTTAGGTTTTTAACCTTTTGGATGAAGCCAAATTAGAATTTCTAGTTTGGATAATTACCACTTACTGTTTGGGAGTGTTCTTCTTTTCTGAAGTTTCTTTAATCCTCCACCCAGATTTAATAGCAAACAAGCCATTTTGAGTTATATAAAGTCATTAACTTTTTTCCTTCTGAGGAAACGGATAGATCATAACAGTGAAACGAGAATCTTAGCCGGCAACTCGTTAAGGTTATTTGTTAGTTTATCTTGTTTTATTTTTGTTATTTGGAATTATTTGGAAGGTTTTCTCGAGTTATTTATATTTCTTTGAACTAGTTTATAACGTTTTGGAGTATTTTTGCTCTTGAGCAACTCTGCTCTTGAATCATTAAACATATTGTTTGTTTGAGTATCACGATATAAATATACGTTCATCTCGTTTCAGGGATCTTTCATGGTGTAGACTTCCTTTGTTGTAATTCAGTTATTCCCGTGATTGTCTTTTTTGCCTAGTGGCATCCTGTCCCCAGGCTGGTGCTCCGAGCAGTAGCGTGACCACGTCTCTACCCAAAATTAAGTACCTTTGTCTGATGGAGCACGCACAAGCAACCTTCGACTTCCCCTACACAGAAGCTGCCACTGCGTCTGTCTCTTTAAGCCCTTCCTGGTCCTGGGAGTATAGCGGGGAAGGGGATTCTACCAGACCCCTATCTCAGGCACCGTCTCTTCCTCCAGCCCTGGCTCCTGTCTCATGGGAGGCACAAAACCCCATAAATCGCTGCTCCCTTCCTGTGGATCAGCCTTGGGTGCCGCGGCCTCTGCCAAACACTCCTCGGAGACTTGCTAGTCCTGGGCATCTTGGGAGACCCAACCAGGTTCTTCTGAAATTGAGAGAAGCTGTGCAACTGCAGTGGCCAGCTCAATGGCCAGCTTCCTAATGCAGGTGAGGAAGGCAATCTGTTAATTACTACAAATCACTTGACTGCCAAGCCAGCGCTTATCAGCCTGTAATCCCCCCCCCCATTTGCTAAAAAAAAGAAAAACCTGTGGGTAAACAAAGAGGGGAGCATGGAGAGCCAGAGGACAGGGTCAAACTCCTCAGAGCGTTTTTCATTCTTGGGGAAGCCCACAGAAAAGTCCTAAGAACAATGAGGGAAGGGGGTATCAATTCTATTATGAGGCATTTAAAGGAAGGAGGGGAGGGTGGGGAAAAGAAAGAAATGAAATAATGATGGTTTAAAAAAGAAAAGGAAAAGGAAAAAAAGGGCAAAAGGAAAAAAAGAAAAAAAGAAATCCATCAGTGAAAATTGCCCCTGAAAACTTCACAGAATTGTAACGGCTTTCTCTCGCTTAAATTGATTGGTGTAGCAACGTTATGAGATGACTATTAGAATTCATTGCGCGCCACAGAAAGAGCTGAAATGTCAGCAGACTATACAGCAAAAGTAATGGGTCCTGAACTCCTGTTAGTCAAAAATGATTTTGTTTCAAATTAGAAATTGATTTCTTTTGGACACAAGCCCTTTGCCGGCTTCCAACTTTTGTAGCTGAGCCTTGGAAGAGATTAACCTCACCCTCTGTTTGGGTCCCCCTCTGATGATACCCTTTCAAAAGTTTCTTCGCGGCGAATGCTTTTTTAATGCGGACGCGGTCTTAACCAATAACGCAGGTTGTTTGTTCCTTGGAGAGCCTGCACCACATTCCGCCTTTCTTTTTATTTTTCTGCTGACACAAATCGCAAACTCGTTGACAAGTTTAAAAGGAAAGGAAAGGAAAGGAAAGAGAGAGAAATGGGGGGGGGGGGCGAAGCCAGCTCATAAGCGAAGCAAAGATTATGTTAGGCTCTGCAGCCAAGCACAAGGCCGCTCCAATTTCTTTCCCCTTCGCTTCAAGAGAAAGAGTGCTTTGGCCCACTGCTTAAGTGGACACACTAAGTGAAGAGCAGAACAGATGCGGGCTGTAAAGGAGTCCTTGGGCTAGAAAATTCTGCGTTTCTGGCAGTAGAGGGAGATTGCATCATGAAAAGCCAGACATGCACGCTGATTTCTTTTTGTTGGAAATTAAAGCACATCTCCCCTCCCCTCAGGCAACCATTTTCTGTACTTTTGTACTACTGGAGCTGGCATGGCAACTATTAAGTATTCAATCAGATTCCTTCCTGCCCTATCTCAAGGGCTCAGGGAAGGATGCATGCTATTCCTTATAATTATTTATTTCTATGGAGAGGGTCGTGGGTTCGAGGCCCACATTGGGAAGAAGATTCCTGCACTGTAGGGGGTTGGACTAGTTGACTCTCACGGCCCCTTCCAACCCTACAATTCTGTGATTCTATTTCGGAGCTATTTCACAACCAAGAACGTGGATGATAATAACATCCACAACAAAATATATATTAACAATTTTGTATATAGATTCATGGATAGCTCAGCTGGTAAGAGCATGGTGCTGATAACACCAAGGTTGCAGGTTCGATCCCCGTAAGGGACAGCTGCATATTCCTGCATTGCAGGGGGTTGGACTAGATGACCCTCAGGGTCCCTTCCAACTCTATGATGCCAAAACCATTAACACGATTTCATATATAAAAACAATTGAGACCATTTTAAATTACCTTTGAGTTGATGTGTGCATTTTATGAATTGCTGTGTGCTGTGTGCTACCGAGGACGCGGATGACGTTGTGGGTTAAACCACAGAGCCTGGGGCTTGCCGATCAGAAGGTCAGCGGTTCGAATCCCCGCGACGGGGTGAGCTCCCATTGCTCGGTCCCTGCTCCTGCCAACCTAGCAGTTCAAAAGCACATCAAAGTGCAGGTAGATAAATAGGTACCGCTGCAGCAGGAAGGTAAACGGCGTTTCCGTGCGCTGCTCTGGTTCGCCAGAAGCGGCTTAGTCATGCTGGCCACATGACCTGGAAGCTGTACACCGGCTCCCTCGGCCAGTAAAGCAAGATGAGCGCCGCAACCCCAGAGTCGGTCACGACTGCACCTAATGGTCAGGGGTCCCTTTACCTTTACCTTTACCGAGGATGAAGGGAGGGATATGAATAAAACTAATAATGACGATGACGATCTCTGTGCATTTTACCCTGACATTCACCTGTGCAGAAGAATGGTATCAAAAGGTAGATGAAAGTTCACTCTGAGATTACTGGGCCACCTGCTGAGACGACTGACTCAGAAGCTCTTAACGTTTATGACATAACGTTAGTTAAAAGATAGCAAAGAAAGGAAGCACAGCAACACAATTTAGTTATGGAAGCCACAGGTAAAGGCTGAGCAAGCTCAGGATTGAGGGAAATCAAGAAGGAAAGTTTAACACTCTCTTAGCCATGGCTGTGGCAAGAAATCACCTATTTGAAGCTGCTTTGTTTTTGGCATTTCAAGAGAACACTCCCAGTGGCAGCTATTTACAGAAGCTGTGCATGTTAAATGCATTCACACAGAGAACAATTTGACTGTGCCAACCCAGCCACGGGCATGGCAAATTTGGGGTGGCAGGTGGCGGGATGGCGACGCGCCCTGAAAAGAATCTCCTATCCAGTGGGAGGAGCATCTTGTTAACTTAATGTCCTACAGTCCACTCTGGTAAATGTTAAGCTCACTCAATGGATGTGCTGGGTGCATGCGTGATTATTAATAGAATAATAATCTTCTAAATTACTACATGGAACCTGGAACTTCATGTTGAAGACATCACATGGTGCCAGGTATGAAAGACATTGTGAGAAAGTGTTGTTGTTGTTTAGTCGTTTAGTCGTGTCCGACTCTTCGTGACCCCGTGGACCAGAGCACGCCAGGCAGAAAGTAGATGAGAAATGTGGTGAGAAAGTAGTATGGAATTTTTGAGGGCTCTGCATCCTTTATCTCTTACATGGGGCAACTGAGGAATGGAAGATGGTGAAGTTTAAAACAGCTCAGTTTTTTCATTCAGTGTCTCTACCTTTTCGCTGTGCTCATACATTGGCAGAAGTCTGAGTAAAGCAGGGGTGGAGGGGCACAGAGAACTGTTTCAAAAAAATAAATCATCAAACAAGCCAGTTTTAACAAGGAGAAATAGCAGAGATGGGTATAGCACAGAAGTTAATACCAAAAAAATAACACAACAGAGCTTTTTCCAAATCCCTTCTCGCTGTACTGAAGCCTTGTTTTAAAGTGCAACTCTTCTCAAACACCTGCCCATTGTTTAAAACCACCGATTCCTCCCTCCATGCCTGCTTTATTCAAACCTCTGCTGTTATTTAAAACCATTATTTACCTATCCTGTTGTGCAGCTCCCTCTGTTTTTATTCCCCTCCCATGCCCTACTTCAAGCAAATCCAGGATTGGGATGCAGCACTAAAAATCCTCCAGCCAGGGGCTGCTGCATGATGACAGCCTTACATTTCTATGTATATGAGAAGATATGTTGTATGTACATGTTATTTTGTAAACTGCTTAAGATACTATTTCAATTATGAAACTGCATGTAAATATATTAAATAAATAATACAGCAGAGGAAGGTGCAGGAGCACCAGAGACAGTAGAGTGAAGGTTTGCTGGATGGTGCTTGTGACTTGGCCTTTGGGGATATTGGGGTGCACCTCACCTCTTCTCGGTCTGACAGTCTCCTTCTTTGAGTGCACTCCAAAGCATTCATCGTCTGCATGGGCACTGAAGCCAACACTTTTCTTCCCTCCACTGCTTCCTGGTGTGTTGCAGCCTCTCCCAGAAGCTGACGTTTTTGAAAGGCAATCTTCACAGCCAAGCTGCGGAGAACTGGAAGAGGGGAAAAGAATATGGGTGTCACATTTGGTTCTTCTCCCTCACTCTCTTACAAGTTAACAGTATATTAACATATAAAAGCATGGGCATACATTAAAATATATTTGACCCACCAAAACAGCTCCCTTATCTTCCAGACAAATGAAGTGCTACTATGGTAAGTCCAGAAAATTTACTTGTACACATTCTTGACTCTGGGGTTGCGGCGCTCATCTTGCTTTACTGGCTGAGGGAGCCGGCGTACAGCTTCCGGGTCATGTGACCAGCATGACTAAGCCGCTTCTGGCGAACCAGAGCAGCGCACGGAAACACCGTTTACCTTCCCGCCAGAGCGGTTCCTATTTATCTACTTGCACTTTGACGTGCTTTTGAACAGCTAGGTTGGCAGGAGCTGGGACTAAGCAACGGGAGCTCACCCCGTCGCGGGGATTCGAACCACCGACCTTCTGATTGGCAAGCCCTAGGCTCTGTGGTTTAACCCACAGCACCGCCCGCGTCCCCTACCTGGATGCTATTTTTACCTTCCAGAGGCAACCAGGTGAATGGCTACTTGCAGGCCTTTTCAAAGCACTTTGCTCCTGTTATGTGGTATTTTTGGGGGGAGGGGACTATTTTGTACTCCTGCAAACCTTTGGGTTCCTGTGAACATGCTGATAGCTCCCCTCTTATTTCTCAGTGACCTTGTTTTGGTGACAAGCCAACAACAGTCAGTGGCTGAGTTCACTATTAGAAGGAGAGACAAGACTTCAAGATCACACTGCTGGAACATACCATGTAGACCAGGCATCCCCAAACTGCGGCCCTCCAGATGTTTTGGCCTACAACTCCCATGATCCCTAGCTAACAGGACCAGTGGTCAGGGATGATGGGAATTGTAGTCCAAAACATCTGGAGGGCCGAAGTTTGGGGATGCCTGATGTAGACCAACACCTGCCCTAACTTCAGGTGTGATACACAGGAAGAATGAGTATGCCCCCCTCCCTTGAGATATGGGGCTGAATAGGTATCCCAGTTGTCTCCTGGGAAAACGTTAGAAAGCGTTTCCAGCGCAATGAAAAGATTGGAGCAGCTCTCTTTCACCAGGGAGTTTCAGCACAATTAGCATCGTTTAAAAGATATTTAAGAAGCCAGTCGTTATTTGGGCGCCTTCTGGGTTTCCAGGGTAAAGATTTAATTAGAATTGATAGCCCTGTTTTCTGAAGAGGGCGACCTTTGACTTGCAAAATTAGTGGGAGGAAGTTACTTTGCTGGAACACTCAAATGGCTTCTCTTGACAAGCCAAGGTTACCTCTAGGATGGAATATTACTTTCAGGGTTGAGTAGCACTGCAAGTGCCAGAGAGAGGGAAAAATTAAATTGCTAATTTTAAAGGACAGGATGGAAAAGAAATAAAAAAAATGTACAGCATAGCAAGCTCTGCTAACAAGGCCTTGGGGTCTGACCCTTCAGCTCTTAATGCAAGTGAAAGCCTGAAAAGACCAGGAGTTAAGAAAGAGAAGGATTAATATTGAGTAAGGATTTCAAGGGCATCAACGTTGTAAAGCCTCAGAACGAGAAGAAGTCTTTTGCTGAAACAGTAGGCTGATGAAAGCTCTTTCAACACAGCTACCAGCCTTTTCCAATCTAGGTTATGCGTTGACTGGAACAGAGTGAGGCCACGTTCCCACCCCACCCAGTTAGCAGTGAAGGGTGTCTATCACTTTGAGGAATCCTTTGGTCAGTTTTATTTTCCCACCTCTCTCCTTTCTTTTAAGCACCTCTTCAAAGCTCACTTTTTCCACGTGAGCTTTGGCTCATCCTCCAAATTATCAGTCCTGAGTGAAACCAAGCATGCATTACGGCATCCCTCCCTCCTTCTGTCGCCCCCCACTATCAGCTTAGCTTGCGAGGAGATGGAGGGGAACTTATCTCAGTTGTATACATCCTATCTCTCTATGCGCTCAAGGTGGCTTACAACAAAAGTAAAAAAAACATAGTTTTAAACCAAGTCATGCTAGCCCACCGAAAGCAGCTAGCATCACTCTTGCTCACATGTGCAATCAGGGCTGGTCCAAGGCATTTCAGCTCCTAAGGCTGAATCAATTAATGCGCCCCCACCACCAGGAAAGAAGAGGGGAGAGAAGTTCTATTTCAGGGATAAGCGGGGTAGAAACAAAGATCAACAGTGGGGGAAAGGGGGTGGGAGGAGAACAGCAGTGCCTCCTATTTAATGAGAGGCTGCTGTGGAGGCAACATGTGGGTGGGTCTGCCAAGGTTGTGCCCTATGGCTGCCACTGGTACGGCTGCAGCAGCAGCGACAGCAGGCGATTCATTCCCTGGAGGCCAGATCTGCCGCCCCTGTGGATCCTGCCGCCCAAGGCAGTCGCCTCACCTTGCCTCATGGGCAGGCCAGTTCAGTAACTCAGGACCAAACTCAGCGTGAAGACAAGTGTCCAAATGCAAACACGCACATTCTAGGCTACATAATGGTGGCTAGTGGAAGTCTGAATAGCCTTGGGGCTGCGGAAGTAGTGCTAAATTTCCCCTTTCCACTCCACGTGACCCAGAATCTGCTGAGCGCCCCCCGCTGCTATTTACCTAACAGAAACGATGGACGTAGAAATCATAGAATCCTAGAAATGTAGATTTGGAAGGGGCCATGGGGGCCATCTAGCCCAACCTTCTGCAAGGCAGGAATCTTTTGTCCAATGTGGGGCTCGAACCCACAACCCTGGCATTAAGAGTCTCATGCTCTACCAACATTTATTACAACCACACAACTAACATTACTGTGTCTCGTTTCGCCTGTAGTCATGGCCTGATTGCCAAAAGATTAGAATGGCCCCCTGTTCCTCCTACTCTATCCCTACTCAGGTCTACGTCTTCATAGGCATGGGAGCTTCCTATAGATTTTGTAACTACAGTATCAGCTTATTGTAGCTGGATGAGAACACGCTCTCTCTAAGGTATGTTTGACCCAGCCGCATAGTGTGTTCCCTGCTCTCTATTCCAAAGAGGTGCGCTGGTTGAAGACCTCGGGGAGCTTTTCCCCAGTCAGAATATTGTCTAAACACTGAGTTGCATGAACCAACCATCTTGACAACATAAGGGGTTTTCCTATGTTCAAAGAGGCTTCCTTTCGTAGTAGGCACATAGATAGATTCATGGCCTTCCCTACAGCGGTTCCACTCGTGATCACTGCCAGGAAGGCATTTAACATTTCTAGTTGTAATGAAGCTGCTGAACAATATGCCAATGAGTTAAAGACACAGGGCAACCCTATGGGGAAAGCGCAGGAAGAGAGACTCAAATATGAAATGATTCTCCACCACCGCAATATTCACCTAAACGTTGTCCAAGCAAGATGGTGCCACCCGGAACTTGGCTTATTTAGCTCCCCAATGCCAGGGACCCTTTTGAGCTGGGAAATTTCAAAATGCCATTCAGGACCCACTGAACACTTGCTGGGATTTGCTTTCTTTAAGAAGTAGTGGGGTGGGGAGAGGGGGGGGAGAAGTGGGGGAGAAACGTTAACCTTTTGTTTTATTGAATTAAAATGCCACGGAAATGCTGATGTAGTCTTCAGAGACTAAAATACTTTTACCAAGAAGAATAGCTGTCATTTATTAGACACAAAGAACAATCGCTTGATAGGATGCTTTCTGACAAAAAGCAGATTGGTATTCTCGTCATAGAAAAAGGCATTGTGGGGGGAAGGGGGGGGGGAGAGAGAAAACCCAGCACAGACCTCTGAGACTTGAATAATTTAAAGCCGCATTTGGTGCAATTTGAATTTTTCTTTAGGGAGGCAAAGTTAAATACCTTTAATTTGTTCTAATTATTTCAAATTTGCAAGTTAATTATGGCTGATCATTAAATAACAAAAAGGACTATCATCTCCATAGAGTTTTACCTCCTACCCTCTGCATTACTTAAGCTCGATTTTAGTATGCATGAATTAACTTTCTAAATAATCGCACGGTTTGACTAAATGGCTCAGTAAAATGAGCTCTGATCCTCAGAATAAGCATTAATGGACATTAGGAAGGCTACTGGGACCCATGTTGCTTACATTATAAGTATTTTTAATGGGGTCTTATTTACTAATCTTTATATACTGCTCAAGTTAGGGCACTAATACGGCTTCATTAGTCTGCTTTAGCGGAGGGGGGAAATGTCACTTCTTCAAAACACTAAAACCAATGTCTGCTCAGAGGTAGCTAAATTCATTTTTAAATTAAGTCAAGTCAAGTATGATGAAATTTAACTTGTTTGAGAACGGCATAGCCTGATGAATCAATTCGGCATAATGGCAGCCCTGGCCCACAGAAGGAATTTTACGGGACTAGCAATGTGCTAAGCTAACCAAGCAGTGAGAAGGATGCTTCCTTCCCCCTGGCCACAGAGCAACACTTTACCACCAACACCCAAAAGCTCCTGCCGGGCTCCTGCTCAGCATTCAGCGCTTGGCTGGCTGCTTCCCGGCCATGAATTCTGAATTTGGAGACTCACCTTTCACTGAACCCTGATCTAGTCATACATTTTGCAGGGCTGATCAGAGGTATCCAGAGAACATTAAGCCAGCAAAGCGTTTGGAAGCCGACAAGCGCAAGGGCAGCAACAGAGGCCCTCCAATATTGATTATTCAACAGATGGCCGGTGCAGTTTTAGCCTTCTGCACCCCAGCTGAGACCGCAGGCTTGGGAGCTTAACCACCGACAAACTGACAGATTGCCTTGCTTGGGCTCACCTCCCGGTCTTAATTGGCTGCACCGTGATGTTTCCGGTCATCAAATGCTGTCAGGTGTGATGGCTGCAGAGACTCAGGGTCCTCCCCCCCCCTTCTTTTTGAAAGTATAAGCAACTATGCTGAAATAGATGTCCGGTGATTCATCCGGGGATGGCAGATTAAGTCCCCATAAACTGAAGAATTGCTTGCCACTCTGCCCTTCCTGAACATCTCTCTCTGCTAAGCTGAAAAGGAGCCGAAACATGGTGGAAGAATTCCAGGGATGAGTCTGCAGCACGCCTAAATTTGAGTGCTGACTTTCCCCAGAACTCAAGCCTTTACCCCAAGGGGAGACCATGGTTTGAGCAGCATGAGGGTGGGTTTCAGCTGGTCCTCAGACAGGAGAGGCCCCACTGAGACATTTGCAGAGGAAGGCCGTCAGTTTTCATGAACGCATGCAGGTCTTTGCAGAGTCTGTAGCCTATAGGTAGAAAGCATTCTCCACCAGTCCCAAATCTTTTCACTCTGGGGAGGGGAAGAAGAACCACCACCATTAAACTCTTTCCCCAAAGAGGAGCCAATGAACTTCGTTCAGAGTCATTCTGCTTCATGGAAACTGAAAACAAGAGGGATTGCAGAAGCAGTTAACTACAACCTTTCCTCTTCCATTTGCCCACTCAGAACCACCCAGTCTTCAAAGCTACCCTTCTCTACCCTTTTCCCTGGAGGGGAAAAGCCCCCAGGGTGGTGGTGAAGGAAAAGGGTTAGACACACCCTCCCACGGTTGGCCTTCTATTCCCTATTTCGGCCTCATGTGGCTGCTTTGTATCATTTTTAAAAAATTGCTAGGAGTAAAGTTAGAATCATGGAACTGTCTGCCACATGTGTCATGATTACTTTTCCAGGAGGTAGATCAGGGGTCGGCAGGGTTTACCTTGCCTGGCCGGATCACTCCCGCGGAGATCCTCCATGGGGCGGACCAGCGCAGTGCAACACCGGAAATCGTGTCTGCATATGTTCGTGGCACCGGAAATCGCCTCTGCATATGCCCAGACGCCAAAAATCACGCCTGCGCAGAAGCGATTTTCGGTGTCTGGGCATGCGCATAAGTTATTTCCAGAGCTGCGGACATGCGCAGAAGCGGTTTCCAAAGCCGCGGAAGAGAGTCCCCGTGCCGCGCTGGTTTAGCGCAGCACGCTGGGACTTGCCGCACGGGCGGCTCGGTTCTGGGGTGGCTCATGGGCCCGTTAAACGGCCTCCATGGGCCACTTCTGGCCCATGGGCCGCACGTTGCCGACCCCTGAGGTAGGTGATCCACTGCTATAAAGCAGCTAACTTGGTTAGCTACAAAGGACACTATTGGTGCAGCTAAATAACTGAAAGAGGACACTTATGACCAAAGCATAATCAGGATTCAAAATCATGTGAGAAGCCTCCACAAATTTAGGAGGTTTTCTACTTCAGAACTCTGCCTGCCAGCTTCTTGGAGGGGGAGAGGGTAACACACCAAAAGGAACGGGGCTTGTGCAATTCATAGAATCCTAGAATTGTAGTGTTGGGAGGGACCACGAGGGTCATCTTGTCCATCCCCCTGCAATGCAGGAATATTTCGCCCAACATGGGACTCGAACCCATGACTCAAACCCACGATTAAAAGTCTTCTGCTCTACCAAAATGGAAATGTGAATGGAACGGGAATGCTTGAACAGGGATTAAGTTGAGTCCTGCAAAGAAGGCACCAACAAAGCACCAATGCAAAACCTAAACAGAGGCACCAGTATAAAATCTGCGCAGAGGAGAACAACTCACAGCACAGCTGGAATTGGAAGGGGTCTCTTTATTAACCTCTTCCAAGAATAGATTCTTGTAGTACTACGTAGGTTGGGAGACTGCACCCAGGATGGGACTCCTCCCCAGAACAAACAAGGTGAGTGACCACATTAAGAAAACTACTAGATGCAGGAACCTATTTCTCCCAGGACCAAGCACTGTCCTGCGGCATCGGCAATGGCAGAAATGGCACAGTCAGAGGTGCACAATGTTTCTTGTAGCATGCAGGTTGTGTGTTGAGAAAAGATCTCCTAGAGAAGCTAGTGCACCTCGGGAAACAGTTCGCAAACAGCAAGTAGATGGGGCTCCTTCCTTCCTCACACCGATATTTCCTATTGCAAATCTGTCATCCACCAACTAATCGCCCTGGCTTAGTTTTCACTGAGGGAGGATAACCCAGATTGCGTATTGGGGTGCAAGATGACTGAACGCTCCTCAATGGGGGAGGCAACCCTCACACATAGGAAATTGGATGACAGGAAGAAGACCGGCCCTGAAGCTCTCTCCCTGATATGCTAGCTTTCTATGTGCAAGGACTTTTTTCTTTTTAAGGAAGTAACATTCCAACATGTGGAGACTCAGTCGAGCTCTGAAGCCCTACAGCCCAGATACATGTTTGCTTCCAACTCTGCGAGGCCTCGGCTCATGTTGCTCTGCGTTTGCTCACCGGCGGCATCTGGCTGAGAAACCTGCACGCTAAGCTCACATCTAACCTGCAGAACAGAACTGGCCCCTCTGCCTCTTTCGCAACCCACGCACGTAGTCAAAGCCTTCGCCAGCACGCCCCTCGAAGAAATAAGGAATTAAACGGGTCTTTAAACTGACACCAGTGTATCCTCTCCGAAGCCTCGCTCCTAATTTTGCTGCAGTAAATAAATAAATAATGGCGGGTTTTTGATCCTCCCCTTTGCAAATTCCGGCCTTAATTGGCTGCGCTAATAAACAGCAAAATGATTAGAAATTATGCTCTCCCCTCCTTCCCCACCCATGGAAAATAAATCTCAGTTGGTAAAGAGAGGGGGCGAGAGGTGGGGGGACCTCCCCCAGCTCAAAGCTCTGCAGAGATTCATGTTGAAGTCAGGCCTGGCAAGCTTTAAGCGGGACAATATGCCAGGAATCTGCACGTGGCCTTTCGTACGGAGCGGAGTAGGGCAGCTGTCGCTCCAGCGAGCAGGGCTGTCAGCCTTCACAAAAGAAAGCCATGTAAATGCCAAGTCACAGGTATAAAAACAATCCTTCAAATGCAGCGCCCACGTATCTGGAAAAACCTGCCCGGCTCTTGGTGAGCGAAAACACTGCAAGGATTGACAGAACATCCTCTTCCAAACAAAGTTTCTGACCTGAATTCCAACTTCTGAAGCTGTTTAAGCGGCCCTGCTCTCGTTCTCTAGGATGCTGCTGCGTTATTTTGGGGTGGGGTGGGGGGAACGCGGCTCATAAGAAAAAGGAGCACTTTCGAGCAGGCATTTTAAAGGTCCAGTTTTAACAGTTCCAAAGGGCTATACTTCCTGAAAGTGGCCTCATTTGGACACAATGCTAAACCACAATTTAGCATAATGAGGACTAGCTGCTTTGAGCCTCGGGTTTGTGCTCACACGCCTTCCCCTCTGCCCCCTGGCAGAGCATATGTCACACAAATATTGAAAATATTGAGGACCCATTCTGGATGTTTTACAAAAGTTGGATTTTTTGTGGTATAAGAAAAAGTGGTTCTTTGGGTTCATTATTCTGGAACGCTAACTGAATGACCCTGTCATGTGGCTACATGCCAAAAAATAAACTTAAAAAATAGCAACTACGGTATACCCACTATAAATGGTTCTGTAAACCGCCCTGAGGGTATAGGGTGGTATGTAAATTCAATAAATAAATAAAAATAAATAAAATAAGTACCGACAGACCCTTACCCGTGTGGAACCAACTCAGTTTCTAGGGCTCCAGTAGATGCAAGCAATTTATACTGCAAACATTCAAAGTACTTCTGACATTTGCAGTTTCATGCAAGGCTTCGAAGCACAATCTCAACGAGACCAGCAGCAATGAACAACACAAAATAGAAATGAAAGTCTCCCATCTTAATTGCCAAAGTACTTTCAAAAGCCTTTGCTTCACACAGGAGTCCGTATATGAGGCTCCACGTACTGAGAAGCCACTGGGTGACTGTAGCAGCTGGCTATTCTGATAGCTACTGGACCAGGGTGAAGGCATGGAGCCAGAAAAAGGTATTTAGGGAATTTTGGAAGAGGGCTCTCCATAGGTGGGTGCAGCATTTGCCAACCCCCCTGGTTGCTAAAGTCACTTGTGGTTCCTTCACTACATGGAGCCATGTTCAGACTTCTATCTGAACCCCAGCCCAACACCAAACACTGAATATGGAAGAGGAGTGTGACCGGCTGCTGAAATACAACTGGGAGGGAAGAGAAGCTGATCAGAGCCAAGCTAGAAGATGAACAGGGCATGGGTGCAGTTATTTCAGAGAATCTCACCAGGAAAGTTTGAAGAAAGTTGGCTAGAAAGTGGAGGAAAGGGAGCAGCAGAGCTTCCACCTCAACTCAGAAGCCCATATAACAAAGAGGGAATGTAACTGTGCCAATGCCAAAGTTTCCCCTTTAAGGAAGAAAAATAAGGAGCTCCTTTTTAGCAAGATTAAGGTTGAGCTGTTGGCTAGACAACCAAGATTATGTTTCAGAGAGACTGTTGTACGAGAGACAAAGCGGAGCGATGGATTTAAAAGTCATTGGCATAGAGATGATAGCTGAATCTGTTCAGGTGGATGAGGCTACCCAGGGGATAAGGCAGTGAAGACCTTTGAGCAAATCAAGACCAGCCTAAATCCCTTCTCTGAACAGGCTGGAATTGTTACAAACACACACACACACACACAAACCCCTCTGCCAAGAGGAGATCTTGCAAAACACACACCCATAAGTACACTGTCTCTCCATAAAATCTAAAGATCATACAGCTTCTAAAATTAGGACGGCTGCTAAATGAAAGTTAACCCGAACAATAACTTTAGCTAAACTCTAGGTCACAAGGACTGAATATAATGAGATGAAGAATATGAAAAGGCCATTCATAATGAAATTCATCACACTACGAATGCCATGCTTAGCTGCCTTATAACGTATAATTAATGATCCTATAAAAATCCAGCACTCCAGACTCTTCCTGCTGCCCACAGAGCCGTTCTTGATGCTGGGCAGGGAGGAAGAGCAGCTGCTGCCACAAACGATGCCCTCTGAGAAGCATTAGCGGGGTGCTCCCCTCCCCTCCACATTTGTCCATCAGCTGCCATGGACCCATTTCCATAACTTGCTGAGCTTTGGGGACCTTTATCCAAAAACCAGCGTTCGCAGCTGGCCAGGGAAGATGACAGGCTGTGCACATCGGGAGCACGGGATCAAACAAGCTTGCTATTAGTGCTGATGGCAGACCCGTCTCTGCAGCAGCTACAGCCTGAGCGAGTGGGCAAGGGCCCAACAGCTTTGCCCTAGGCAAGAGAGGTCTGCAACTGACAACCTTTGGGCCAAATGCAATGCGTGCCCATCAGGTAGCTCCCCCCCCCCCGCCTGCTGGAGAACGACCGGTTCAGAAGAAGCAGAGGTGGAAGCAAAGCGAGGTTGTGAATCTCCAGCTAAGCAATCTGTGAATCTGTGCAGGCTGAGTAGAGCACCACTCACTTGCAAGTCGCAACATCCATCCCAGCCTGAGTCGGTCCCCCAACAAAGTGACCCAAAGTGGGGTGGGGTTGGAGCAGAGAAGCAGACCCACAGCTGCATCCCAAGTCTTGCTGGCTTGTGCTGCCCAGGCCAGAAGGTGTGAGTTTTTCATTATGTCTAGAGATAGATAAGGTTCAGGGGATCTGCGGGGATTTAGAGTCAGGGGGATCCAAAATTGATGGCAACCCTCCCCCACCTTAGAAGGACACTCCTGTTGTATTTTTCCACCGTCCATGGGAAAACCAACCTGCCATGGAGAAAGATTTTTGAGCCCTCCGCCTTCCTTACTAGGCTCTAGGAAGGCACCCATGTTGCAGAACCCTTCAAGGGAGATCGAGCCAGGCTCTCTGCTGAAAACTCCCAGCTATCTTTAAAAAGCCCCCCCTTTCTGCTAAGCCTTTGACAATCCTCAGAATAAAGTTTTGACAACTGTGGATCTATTTTTGGATATTTCACTGGTGCCATATGCTGCTTGTTGGCTTGTTATCAGCAATTACTATATTATATTTCAACTATCACACTGTATTTTATTTATAACATTTTATGGCTGTTTTTAATAAGCTTCAAGCCAGCTTGAAGGATATATCTATGGACTGGTTTTTGTGCTTTGGTATTTTTGATACCTGGCCGGTGATTTTCTTCTCCTTTACTTTTATGCTATTGTTGTAGAGAGAATTGGTATTTTATGAGAATCTACATTCTATTATGTGTTACGGTATCTTATTAAACTTATGTTACTATAACTGCTTTGGTTTTCATGTTATCTGTTGGCATTTGTGTTCTATGTTGCAAACCACCCTGTAGTCTTTTGATGAAGGGTGGTATATAAACAAACAAGCAAGCAAAAAATATATAATGTGTCAGTGATGAAAACAACAACTGGTGTTCCACTTTTCCTTTGTTACTACTACAGCCATACCTTGGAAGTCGAACCGAATCCATTCCGGAAGTCCGTTTGACTTCCAAAGTGTTCGAAAACAAAAGCACGGCTTCTGATTGGCTGCAGGAAGCTCCTGCAGCCAATCGGAAGCCGCGGAATCTCCGCCGGACGTTCGGCGTCCAAAAGAACGTTCGAAAACCAGAACAGTCACTTCCGGGTTTTGATCATTCGGGAGCTGAAACAGTCAAGATCTAGGCTGTTCGAATACAAGGTACGACTGTATGCATTTCTACAGCTTTGACGTCCCCCCCCCCCAAAAAATTTCACATAATCTTGGTGAAATCTTTGCAATCACCCTACACAATGTCATTGATGGGGAACCTGCAGCCTCCCATGTGCTTCTGGGCGAGTTCACATCATCTCTGAGCACTGCTCACACTTTGCTGGAACTGAACGGAGATGGACTACAGGGCATTTGGATAGTCACAAATGCCCTGTCTGTGTTGTAAGGTGAGCCGGTATTATTGTCATCCCTAGAAATTAGGCAGAGGCCAAGTGTGACTAGCCTAAAAAACAAACACAACAACAACCCCACAACCTGGTGAGTTTATGGCAGAGGTGAGATTTGAACCAGGGACCTCCTGATACACAACTCAGTCTCTCAGCCATTTCTCACTAAACCTCACCCCCATTTACAAGGCCTTTAATAGCAGAAAAATAAACTGTTTGAAGATCCATCTTGTTTTACATCACCACTCCCAGCTGATCCGATATAACAAACGGGTAGTCCATTCCTCCATCAAAAAAAGAGAGAGGAAAAAAGCCTTATCCCTCGTGAAGCCGTGGTGCTCAGATTCAAGGTTAAAGGATTAAGGCCCAAAGCATTGCATTCCAAAGGAAAGCAAGCCAAACATCAAAAGAAACACAAAAATCAATCCTCTTCACCATGGGAGCAGTGTGAAGAACAAATCAGCCAAGCTGAATCTAACATTTTCTCTGTGTGGCTCTGGGAAAAAAATTAGCACTCTTGTAAGCATAATGGACAGTTTGGAAAAGGCTTGGCACCAATGGAAAGCTGCTGAGCTCAATTCAAAGCACCAAGGCACTCCAGGAAAGATCCCTGCAGGAGTAACCTGGGTCAGAAATGGTAGGTGGGGCACACTGAAAAATGAAATTAAACAACCACTCCAGCCTAAGTAGCTTTGGGTGCACCCAAAGTCTTCGAGAGGAGCCTTTGAAGTCTCTGTATCTGCAAGTGGCTGGGCATTGCCTTGCACACAGCGCTTCATGTCCTGGAGCACAGTTGTGATCAAGGTGGCAAAAAGAGGAAAACACGGAGCTGATGGTCTAGTGAAGGACAGAAACAGTGGGAGAGGGAGGCTTTGTTCATTCCGCTGAATATTTTAAAGACGCCTCTGTTTTGTTGAAAGCAGCCTTGCTCCTGAGCAGGGAAACAAGAATTAAATGAGCGCGGCAAGTTGTACGTGAGAATCAAGAGCAATCGGTTTCATTCAAGACGCGGGTTCCTCCTGCCCAAAATCTAAACACAAGCAGCAATATGTTCCAGTTGGTTCAGGCAATCGTAACGTTAAGGTGTCCATGGGGGCAAGCTTATTTGCCATCCCCTAAGATTTCAGGGACATGCTAGAGCAAGGCTAGATAGAGGACATCAGGTCTAGGGGCCTAATATGACCCTCCAAATCTCTCTCACTTGGATGATTCCTTAGGCTATTCTGCTTTGGTCAGACTACACCTGGAATACTGTGTCCAATTCTGGACACCGCAATTTAAAAAGGATGTTGACAAGCTGGAAGGTGCGCAGAGGAGAGAGACCAAGATGATCAAGGGTCTGGAAACCAAGCCTTATGAGGAACGGTTGAAGGAGCTGAGTATGTTTATCCTGGAAAACAGGATACTGAGAAGAGATATGATAGCCATCTTCAAATATCTGAAGGGCTGTCACATGGAATAAGGAGCAAGCTTGTTTTCTCCTGCTCTGGAGGGTAGGACACAAATCGATGGCTTCAAGTTGCAACAAAGGAGATTCTGACTAAACAGGAAGAATTTTCTGACAAAAAGAGCCATTAGACAGCAGAATGGTTGTAGACTCTCCCTCCTTGGAAGTTTTCAAGCAGAGGTTGGATGGCCATCTGTCATGGATGCTTTAGCTGAGATACCTGCATCACAGGGGGTTGGACTCAATGACCCTTGCGGTCCCTTCCAACTCTATGATTCTAGGAACCTTCCCAAGACCTCACCATCCCTCAGGTGCTTTTGCCTGGCTGCAATGCATCCTTGAACTCTGATGAAGCTTCTTGCTTGAGCGGGCACAGGACAGAGAGGGCAGTGTGAGTCCTGGTAGAAGCAAGCCAAGTGTACCAAGGTAAAACTGACTTTAAATGCTCTGCTCCCCTTTGTCTCTGGCCTCACCCATCACTGCATGTTGTTCTCGTGAAGCTGCACAAAAGGGAAAGTAGAATAGAATAGAATAGAATAGAATAGAATATATTTTATTGTCATTGTCCCCTTTGGGGACAACGAAATTACTTGGCTGCTCCATCCACCCAGATAGGGCATTCCACGCAAAAACAAGACAAAACAAAACAAAAACAAAACAACTACAAAAACACTGATTAAAACCATACAGTATGATACAACATAACAGGTAAGATTAGATGACTTTCAAAGTCCAGGCTTCCCATTCAAGGCCGAGATCGCTCTGGAGAAGAAGCTGTTCCTAAGACGGCTTGTTCTTGTCGTCATCGTCCTGCATCTCCATCCCGACGGCAAGAGCTCAAAGAGACGGTGGCCAGGATGCGATGGATCTTTTACTATGTCCAGTGCCTTTCTGTGGCACCTCATGGCATAAATCTGCTCTAAGGAAGAGAGCGAGCAGCCAACAATGCTCTCTGCTAAAGTGGCCCTTTAGCTGGAAACGGTGCCAGAGGATGGGTGAACTGAGGCAAGATAACCCTGTCTGTGCCTGATGGGATCTCTCCAGCCCTATCTGATCAGGCCAAGAAGACAGTGGCTGATCCAAGCTTCAGCACCAATGGTCAAGAAGCAAAGGCAGAGGTCTTGCTATTAGGGTCTTCTTCGATCTTCACCTTGTGAACAGGTCAGACCTTGCTACATGGATGAACAATCTGGTTACCCTCAACGTTAATTGCTGCACTCTTAAAAACCTTGTTCAAACTGGGCAAACCTGCCAGAAGATGCAGTCATATTATCTACCGAGGAGACAAATCTGCTCACTCCCCTTTTAGCTGGGTGACCTGCTGCAGAAGTTACTGTGTACACAGGTTGCTGCAGGGTTGGTGGCTAAAGGTCTGACTCTGACTCCCAAAGAACTGAAGTGGGCGCACTTGAGAATTTGAAAGAGTCCATCCCAAACTGCAAATAATGCTAGATTGAAAGAAAGCAGTTCCACATAAGGCTTTGAAGAGCAAATGCCTCCCTTTGCTAAAGACCGCCAGTCGTTGAGCCTATTTGCGGCTGTAATGGGATAAATCCACTATATAGACATCTGTTATGCAACAATGGGCAATGGCATCCATCTGTTGCAGAGATACAGCGCTTATTGACAAGTCAGATTTGTATCTACCGATAAGTCAGCATTTGCACTTTTGTGCAGATCTGTTAAGGGACATTTCATTGACCAAATGAGTGGCTCCCACTCTGTTTTTCTCCTCTCCAAAAGCTACAAGCATCAACATAAACCAATCTGGCACCGGCAAGTACGCCAGGCTGTTAGAAGAGATAGTGACAAGCGGGTTAGCTAAAATTTCTGCTTAACTAAAGAAGGGGAGAGAGGGAAAAGCATGCAAACAATTTGCAAAAGGGGCTCATTTGAGGCTGTCAAAATGCCAGTTCAAAACCGCTGAGAAGGAAGTCAGGGAAGGGGGAGCACAAGCAAGTTGCACTCAAGTAAATTCACAAAGCCAACGAGGTGGTTCAAGGTGTTATTAAATTCACCTCCAGAGACAACACACAAGAGTAGAGTTTGGCGGCCTCAGCTGAATGCTGGCACAACTGGCAGCTACATCTCAAGAGACCCAGAGCTGAAATAGCAGAATTTGATGTGTGTCATGATTGAAAAGAATTGACAGGTGGCCCCGAGAGTAAAATAGCAGAGCCACAAGGTGGAACTGCATATGGAATATTGGGCGGAGGATCTCCAGCCCTGGGGAGAAGGGGGGGGGCTGCTGCTCAGGAAGGTTGGGGGGCATTTCCACCTCTGGGGAAAGCAAGGGGAGCTGCAGGTAGGCATCCATTTGCATTTGACAGCCTTGATTAAATTAGGAAACAAAAGGCAGAGTAAAGCGAGTATAAAATACACACCCTCTAAAGTTCAGCTATAAAAGAACTGCCGATAATGTGTTTTTAACAAGCAGCAGAAATAATTCCCTCTGCCACCAGCACCACCACACCCTCTTCTCTTACCAGACATTCAGAACAGCCATACCATAAACAAAATCTGAAAGAGCCAACATCCCTTCCCAGAATAATCACCATAACAACGCACATTCAAAGAAAGGGAAAGTGCTATGAAATTCTGCAATTGACATTTCGAGCTAACTAAAAATATTAGAGGGGAAATCACACTCTGGAGTGAGATGGAGCCTCAATATACCCAAAATGAGAGCATTTAGGAGGTGCAAATAATCGGGGGGGGGGGAGAAGGAACTCCTCTAAGAAGAACAATTATGCATGGGAAGGGTACCTTAACATAGCACAGTTACAGGTAGGTAGCCGTGTTGGTCTGCCATAGTCAAAACAAAATAAAAAATAAAAAAATTCCTTCCAGTAGCACCTTAGAGACCAACTAAGTTTTTCCTTGGTATGAGCTTTCGTGTGCATGCACACTTCTTCAGATACACTGAAACAGAAGTCACCAGACCCTTATATAAGAAGTGTGCATGCACACGAAAGCTCATACCTAGAAAAAACTTAGTTGGTCTCTAAGGTGCTACTGGAAGGAATTTTTTTTATTTTTTTATTTTGTTCTAACATAGCACAGTTCTAGCAGAAAAACCAGGTTACAGAAAGGAGCTCCTGGTTAACAAAACACTGTTCTCTCTCAGTGTGGTACTAGGTCCCATTGAGCACAATTGGCATAATATCCTATTCCTACGCAATATGCTTTGAGGGACAGCTTTGCATGGTCATAGGAGAGGAAAAGACATATTTTCCTTATGCTTTGTTTAGTTGTGAGATGTGCACACCTGTGCTGGGGACAGCAGGGGCACAGGTGCAGCCTAAAACACTACCTTAAGGGAGGGGAGCACAACACAATTTGTCTCATTCATTTTTCGTTTGTTTTTGAAGATCTTAAAGATGTGGCAGTCTTTAAAGAGGTGCAGAAGGAAAGCATCTCAGCCTCCAAAGTTTCTAAAGCTGCAAACTACCAAAAGCAGCATGTTAAAAAGAGGCTGCAAAATGGGGCCGGCATAAATTCTCGTTAGAGATTTCTTCCCCTGCTCCCGGTCTGGAGACCATTCTACACTCCCCAGGATAAGTAGAAATAGTGCCAACTCTGAGTGGCTCCAAGTTAGATGGGGAGTTTTAGGAGCAGCCAACTCCTTTCGCTCTCTCCCTTCCAAAGGCAGCGCCTGCAGAAGTAAGAGTATTGATACCCACGTTGCAATGCTGAGTATCTCCTTCAGCAGATATCAACTCCCTAAAGCTGCAGTGATGAACACTATGCTTTGAACATCCAAATAAGGATAGCTACAATGATTGCATAGGAAATCTCCGGATCTAGGGAGGAGAAAAAGTGTGGGATAGCAGTAGTTGGAGGAGAATGCCGCACAGAGAAGGGGGTTCATGATGCACACTAAGCCGAGCTGTGCACGATTGGTTTCATAGTGACCCAGTAACCTCCACACTTGCGCAAAGATTTAAATCCAAGACACTCCAAATTATACAGTGTATTTTATACCTCACAGGTACTAGGTGACCCACGCTGGGGGCAAAAGCTTTCCTAGAGCCAAACACGGCAATCAGCTGTGCAAAAAAAGGGAAGAAGCATGTAAAATCTCCTTGACTCCCCAAGGAAATTCAATAGGGGTGAACTTGGCTTGTACAGAATAAGCCCTTCTCCGCCACCCCGTGGCTTCTACCCCTATTGACATGACCAAGCATGAGGTGTGCAGCCAAGGTCTTTGGGTCCGAGGAAAAATGGGAATACCACAAGGCTGAGATCTCTGAAATGCGAGACGTAATTATGCACCATTTCATTATGAGCACAGTCTCTGCCTGCATGGTACTCAGGTAGACAGCTGACCTCTTCTCCCACCCCGGTGCAAAGGTATTCATATTCAAAAATCAAGATAAAGAGTAGATTGCCTGGGGGGGGGGGATCACCTCTCTCAGATGTCAGGAGTGTGCACAAAAGCAGGTGCTGGGCGTATTGATCTTGCTGAATACTCACAGAGTGGGTACTTCAGCACGTAGCAGACCATCTGCATCAGGGAGATGGGTTTTTCCTTTTTTTAAGACATACAATTGGATGTGGTTCTGCTTTAGACAACATTTTCAAGGGCCTCTTGCACCAGGGCCTTGCAGAGCAATTGCATAAGAACGAACAGGCGCAGGCCGTTAGCAGCTGCAGTTTCTGTGATGTGGGATGGTAGAAAGTTGCCTTCTGGTAAGAAGTGTTGAAAGACCTACATTAGCTCCCAGTACGTTTCTGAGCACAATTCAAAGTGCTGGTGCTGACCTTTAAAGCCCTAAACGGCCTCGGTCCAGTATACCTGAAGGAGCGTCTCCACCCCCATCGTTCTGCCCAGACATTGAGGTCCAGTGTTGAGGGCCTTCTGGCGGTTCCCTCACTACGAGAAGTCAAAGTTACAGGGAACCAGGCAGAGGGCTTTCTCGGTAGTGGCACCCGTCCTGTGGAACGTCCTCCCACCAGATGTCAAAGAGAAAAACAACTACCAGGCTTTTAGAAGACATCTGAAGGCAGCCCTGTTTAGGGAAGCTTTTAATGTTTAGTGGACTATTGTATTTTAATATTTTGTTGGAAGCCGCCCAGAGTGGCTGGGGAAACCCAGCCAGATGGGCGGGGTATAAATATTAAATTATTATTATTATTATTATTATTATTATTATTATTATTATTATTATTATTATTATTATTATTAGCTTTAAAAAGATGCTCTCCAAGAGACAACGAGATGCCTCTCGCCACACAAAGGCCATTTTACCTTCCAAATGCTGAGCGCCACCACCCTCCGCACCCGCCTGCCTCTGGGGTCCCCACTGAAAGGCCTGCATGTTCTTGGGACCTTTCCTCTTGCCCTTGTGCACATCGCCCGGCAGGCACGTCCCCTTGCCTGCTATTCTTCCCACAGATAATAGAGAATAAATTGCAATTAGATTTGGTAATTGTAGATAATTAAGTCAAAATGAGCAGTTAATTATAAAAAAAATATGTTTTTCGGGTGTTGATTGTATCATTTATTTTCTTTCGGAACTCTAATGTCTCGCTTGAGCAAGTTTAATATTTTGAATACTTTTAACCTTTTTTAAAAAGCAAAACAAAGAACAGCACACACAAAAAATTCCTCTTTTTAAGTGGAGCCTTGCTTAGCTGAGAATTAACATTCAGGTTTTTACCCCAGGAGTTCATGTCAACCAGAAGGTAGAGATAACTTCTTTTCTTGATTATTTCTGTGTTTTGTTTTTCAAATAGCAAAAAAAAGAAAGTCAAGTCTTTGGCATTTCAATGACACAGTCCAGCTGCACAGCATCATTCTCCAGCCCCAATAATCACATGCACCCTTTTCAGAGACTGAAGCAAACATCACTTCCATATTCAAATGCATAAAGGAGACAAATGGACTTGTCGTCTTAGCCTCCTCTGGCTTTACATTAGATTAAATTATTTAGGGCGCATTCATCTGGTAACCTTTGCAGAACTGATGAATGAATACAGGAAGCAAACTTTCCGATGTCTTGCTGCCAAACTTCACGACCGGCTGGCACGGAGACTCGGGAATGCGCAATTGCACGCTAATGCTATAAGATTACTGCATGTCTCCATCAGAAAAACCAAAATAACAAATAAAAAAATTCCTTCCAGTAGCCAACTGGTCTTAGTTGGTCTCTAAGGTGCTACTGGAAGGAATTTTTTAATTTTTTATTTTGTTTTGACTATGGCAGACCAACACGGCTACCTACCTCTATCAGAAAAGGGAGACATAAAGACGGACGGACGAT
This sequence comes from Darevskia mixta, assembly GCA_034641385.1. Taxonomy (NCBI): domain Eukaryota; kingdom Metazoa; phylum Chordata; class Lepidosauria; order Squamata; family Lacertidae; genus Darevskia; species Darevskia mixta. Next base: position 3,133,006 of record JAWWNH010000111.1, on the reverse strand, counting down.
CCCATAGAATCCCTAAGTCTTGTTTCTCTCACACTCTATGTTATCTCTCCCCTCTCGATATAGGAGGGCGGTTGCAACTAACAACAGACCTGCAGGTGCTGAGGGTAGATGCGCTAGAAGAGTGGGAACAGTTTGATACTTGTGTTTTCTAAGTATTACATACAGGTAACTTGCAGATTAGGTGCATTTAACTTGCACACATTCAGCTTTATGCATGTGACAATTTAAAAATAAATAAATAAAAGGGGTGGAAAGGAGATGGGTATCTGGGGAAAAGTATTTTAACTATATGTAGTTACAGGTAGGTAGCCGTGTTGGTCTGCCATAGTCGAGACAAAATAAAAAAATTCCTTCCAGTAGCACCTTAGAGACCAACTAAGTTTGTTATTGGTATGCGCTTTCATGTGCATGCACACTTCTTCAGATACATGCATGCATGCATGCACGCACACACACGAAAGCTCATACCAATAACAAACTTAGTTGGTCTCTAAGGTGCTACTGGAAGGATTTTTTAAATTTTAACTATATGTGATTTTGGTTTTATGCGCTATCCCCAGAACGCAACCTGCATGTACGTTGAGGTTACTCTACTGTATTTTGGACAAAATCAAACACAGATAAGTCCGTTTATGGTCACCTCTATGATGAAGCGACACATTATCTATCTGCACAGGAAAGATTTCCTGCATGAGAAAGGAGGAAAACCGTATCCGTAAGGAACAGAAAAGCTAATGCATCCAATTGTGGAACTGAGTTTATAAGCAGTTTTGATCATTGGTCAGACAAGGGTCCCCAATGGAAACGGAAGGCACTACCTTCAAGACAAGGAAGCAAAGTCAGACATGCAGATCTGAACAGAGCACTAAAAAGCCAAGTTCAGTACAACTGGCTTTGTTTCAAAGGTAAAATGATGGTGTGGACAGCACACGCTGATGCATGTTTACTCAGAAGCAAACCGAATTGCATTCAATCCAGCCCTCCACCTGCCTGGAGAATTGAGACCTTTGCGGGGGTCGTCCCTCAGTCCAGTGTTGAAGCCCAAACTTAGAAGTGAACTTTTCCCTGCATTTGTTGCTGCAGCAAAGGTCGAGGCAGCCCTCGAGGGATGGTTCAGAGATCAATGCTGGCTGCAATCACTGCCCCAGAACTGGAGAAGCGTAGTGTTCAAACGCAGAAAGAGAACATCGAAAACCTTGGCTATGAAAGCACATGACACCCAATGAGAAGAACACAGTGAGTGCCACCCAGTGATTGCTCCTGTCTCTCCCAGTGCAGGCACTTGTTATAAGGAGTTCTGCATTTGCATTAATTAACAGAGAGATAGGCAGACCCTGTGCAACTCAGCCCATCCTAGGGTAGGGCTCAAGGAGGCGCCCTCTGTCCCTCCCCCCCCCCATGATTATAAGCACTTCTGTACAGAACTCTGCTTCCGTACTTGAAGAACTATAGACCTGGGTCAAACTAGAAAGGTTGCCAGGGGACACTTTTTCAGAGCAGCTCTGTTGAATTTCAACTCCAGTGTCACCCTGTTTTCTGCCTGTCTTGGGGCGCTCTATCCCTCCTGGCTTTGTGCCATGTGAACCACTTTCAAACCTCTCTCTTAAGCTTGCCGTCTCCAATAAATGTCTGTTTCAAACCTTGCCTTGGTTGGTTTCCTGGCTTCTTTGATGCCCTGGCCTGATCCTGCTTCGCCTCTGAGCTTCATCTGAGAGCCCCTAAGTGAATGCCTTTAATGCAGGCTCCCAAGGTCTACTTTCAAGGACAGAAGCCCAGGTCCAGGTCTCTGCACCCTCCACCCCACAGTCTTTATATTGTCATCCCATGATGCTACTTCCATTCTTTTTGGCTTGAAGCATTTAATCCGAGAGAGGGGAGGAAGAGGTGAAAGAAAATATGTTTTTTAGCATTCTGTAAAGCCCTTTAGACAAATCATAAAATATACTGACACATGAAAGTGCTTAACAGAGGAGCACAAGACCAAGGTATTACCTGAGGCCCCCACAAGTGCCATTCATCACTGGGGCCAAGCCGCCTGGTCTCATCAGCCTTTCATCAATGAGCAGTTCTTCCGAATTAGGAGGCTGGCCTTTAAACCTGGGGTGGGGAGAGAAGAGCCACATATCACGGTAAACATGAGCAGCCAAACTTTCGCCCCTTCCCTTCCTCTCCCCCTTTACACAAGTAAATTAAACACTTAAACTGCAATCCTACCCACACTTAACTGGAAGTAAGTGCCATTGACGTCAACAGGACTTATGTTTGAATAGACACGCCTAGGCATGAGCCATCGGCCTCCAAGCAAAAAACAACAACCCTAAATGTATTAAAATCCTGCATTCTTTTCTGTGGAGGGGGCAGTTCCATGAATACTCCTTGATGCAGTCACAAAGTAGCGGTGCCGGGTACTGAGGTCAAAAACAGCGCTGTGTGCTTGCCCACCAGATCTCTCAATTGCTCAAGGAGTCGGAAGCGGGCTTTTGAATTCTGAATTTCAAAAGTCCTCAAAAGTTTGTTATTGCGATCAGCGAGTTCCGCAAATGTATTGCCAGTTGGGCAAACTTGCAAAGAATGCCAGCTCCATTCATACAGCAATATTCGAGAGAGAAGAATGGTTTGCTGCCATCCCTCCACCCTCTGATAAATTTAACCCAGAAGAGAAAGTAAAAAAAATTTAAACAGAAATAGCAATTTATGGAACATGCAACTGAGGCCACGAATAGGTTAGATGGCTTTAAAGAGGGTAAGATGGTTTAGGTAAGAACGTGTTGAACTTGCCATTATACTAGAATGTCTCAATGGAATCTCTGTGGTCAGCAAGGGTGTGGCAATGAACGCCAGTTGTTGAGGAGAGAGAACTATTGACTTCATGTCTTGTGTGTTGTGGGCATCTCAGAGGGACCTGGCTGGCCACTGTGGAAAACAGGGTGCTGTTTTTAGTCTGTGGATTTTTAGTCTGATTCAGCTACAGGGCTCTTCTTCCGGCACCATTACTGCTATCCTAGGGGCTGGCAGCTGTGCCGTTCCATGGGTGGCACCCAATGCTCTCATTTCGTTAGGGTTTACGCTTGTGCAATGGAACCTTCCCCAGCTCCTTGCTCCACACTCTCCCCAAATCTGCTCTGGAAGGCTGAAGGGAAACCCACAACAGATTTAGGGGGAGGAGAGGGGGGGCAGTTTCTTTGTGCAAGTGGCAGCTCTACTCTGGAAACAAGCCTCTGTTTACAACTAGCTAGCTAGCACACACACAAACAACGAGTGTGGAGACAAGCTGGAGAGCTGAGTTTTGCCAAAAGGAAAAGAAAAATGTTGTGTTTCTCAGCTAGTCTCTGCAGGCATTTAGGTTGTATTGGTGCACTTTGGCGGGGCTGAAAGTCGTGACTGCCTAGCAAAACCTTAAAAGAAAAAGAAAAAAGTTTTCATGCCTCCAAAGATGGAGGTTGTATTTAGCTATCATGGCTAATACTGTTGAGAGACTCATCTATCCTCCATGAACTTAAATTAATCAATACATGGGAAGGAGCAGAGCGGAGACAGTAAAGGATGCCTCTGGTCTTCCTTTTGCAGCTTTTCTGCCAACCAGCACTTTACAAAACGTGCAATCTTCTCAGCAGAAGCTGGATGCAGCAGATGTGAGGATACACAATAAGAAAAGCGTAATTGCAGAGGCATTTAAGAGTCCCGTCGTTGGGCAGTGGATGCCCCACAGAGCACTCCGAGAACGACTTTCAAAACAACAACATTGCCTCGCACAGACTTCAGGCCTTCCTTTTCTTCCTCCATTAGCAGGAACATATGCATGGATTTAAGATATTTGATCATTAAAAATCCATCTGCTCCTACTTAGTTCTTCACCTTTGTTTGTGACCCCAGTAGTCTTCTAAAGTACACAGCTCTGATTGCCTCTGATCAAACAGGCATTTTAACAGCCAAAGCAACACAGCTTGCTTTTGAACAGCATCTTACAGACAAAAGAAGAGATCAGGGAGGGAACCCTGGGAGCTACTCTGTCCTTGCTGGCCATTGACACAGAATGGGACCTCATTCTGAGCTTTTATGTATTTATTGCTGTCTGGAGTTCCCTCTCCTCTACTGCACCCCCCCCCCGTTAAGTTTGGGAAGGGGAAGAGGGCAGAGTGCCCCTTCAGGCAGCCTCCTCTACATGGTTATACTTGCATGGAGGAAAAGAGCAGGGCTGTGTCCTTTGGCCCTGCCTAGTTCATCTAGCAAGCACACTACTCTGTGGAAGAGGATCCCTAAAGAGGGATCAAGGACTGGCGTAAACTCAAGAGTGGTCTGATTTCAATTCCAAATGGGTTTAGGGGTTTAGCATAGACAGCTACTGCAAGGGGAGTCGTGAAAAGAGCCACTGAAGTAGCTGGAGATGTAGGTTTGTATATATATGGCAAACCCATGGTCAGATCCCTGCTTAGCTACGAAAAGTACCGGTAACTGGCCAGGCTTGGCCAAGTCACCACCTTTTACTCCAACCTGAGACTAGAACAAACTCCTTGAAGGAATTCAACAGATGGGAGACTCCTCAGCTCAGCAGTAATGAATATGTTTTGATTGCAGAAGGTCATAGAATCAAAAAATGTAGAGTTGGAAGGGAGCCTGAGGGCCATCTAGTCCAACCCCCTGCAATGCAGGAATCTCAATTAAAGCATCCCTGACTGATGGCCATCCAACCTCTGCTTAAAAATCTCCAAGGAAGAAGAGTCCACAAACTCCCAAGGAAGACCATTCCACCGCCAAACAGCTCTTACGGTCAGTTCTTCCAAGTGTTTAATTAGAATCTCCTTTCTTGTAATTTGAAGCCATCGGTTTGATTCCTACCCTCCAGAGCAGGAGAAAACCCTCTCCATGTGACAATCCTTGATATAACGTGAGGTCCCAGTACCTCACATTAAAGAAACAAAGATGAGTTGAGAGAGTTTTTTCTTGGCCTATGTCTAGAGAATGAGAGGCTGAGTATTGTTTCACTTCCCACAAGGCTTCTGAAGGTGGCACAAATGGTGAGAATCAGCAAAGCCCGCACAATATATCTCATTTGCAAAATTTGTATCCTGCCCTTCCTCATGAAATGAGCACGGGGCAGGCCACAAAACTACTAAAAGTGACTAAAAGAATAATTAAAACATCTAAAACCATCTAAATCCATTTTTATATGACATCTGTCAATCTCAATATAAGGTTACTGCTGAATATTAAAAGGCCTGCTGGAAATGGCTTATTTTCACCTGGTATTGAAAAGGAACCATTCTCAGCACCTGCCTAACATCAAGGGGAAGATCATTCCACAGTCAGAGGGCCACCACCAAGAAGGCCCTATTACACATCGCTGTAGCCCAGGTTTTTTTGTTTGGCAACAACCAAAAGGGCCTCCTCGGTGGATTGGGACAATGGGGGACAAATAGCTACAAGTCCTCACACACAGAGAGAGGACTTGCAGGAGGCAAGGAGATGGTGGCAATTACAATGTCTGGCTTGTAAGGGAAGTCAAAAGCGGTGGACCTCTGCGAACATAATTTGTCTTAAAGATCTCAAGTTAGTGTTTAAAGTAAGGGGACACACTATGCAGTTCACAACACTATTTCTCCTTGGTTTTTGAGATTTATTGCCATTGTACTTCTCCATCCTCCAAAACAAAATTCTATGCTAGACTGTTATGGAGATAAGCTTGAAAAATACGATGGTTCCATGTCTTGAAGTCTCAGAGGCCTCAGTACAACCAAGCTTCCAAAACACATGAATTATAAGCTTACCTCACACAAAAAAGTAAAGAAAAGTAAGGAAGGCATTGAATGCAGGTTACTTTGTGATGAGATGGTATGGAAGTCGGTTTGGTACCTCTTTGAAATCAAAACCTCCCTTGAGGAAATGCTATAATACTCGAAACACATCGGGCAATAAATAATCTTCTAGCACCTCTGAGATTTCTTCCCCTTTCTGCCTCATACTCAAGTACCCAACTCAAGAGTAGCTATGTGCTATAAGTGGCAATTGTGTTTGCTGTGGGCGTGCTGGTGTTTTCTGCCGCAAATGCTTAAAGTGTGAATGACAGATGTGCGTCCTTCAACATCCATATACATGCACTGGGAAACCACAACACAAATCAGGGCTCTCAGGTGAGGGTACGCAGGTGTTTAGGCATGCATGCCTGTCATTCACATCTTAAGAATTTGCTGTGGGGAAAACCAGTATAACATCAGCATACCCACAGCAAATGTAACTACTACATAAAACGTGGAACCTCTCCGAATAACTCAGGCAGAGATTAGCAATCATGTCAGGTCAGAGCCAGCTGGGTACATGGTGTGAAGTTAAATCCACAAGTCAGTTGTCTACCCCTGCTCTCTACAGGCCACCTAGGAGTCACCCACCCACCCTTCTCAATTGATCTCTACTTCCACACCCGGATCACTTCTAAGCTTCCCCAGTACAACTCCCAGCTTCCATGTTTCAACTAGCTTTGAACTGCCTTCAATCTTTTTCATGCTTAATAGTAGTGATGGGGCAAACAGAAGGAAGCAACTGCTAAAGTCTGCCTTAAATGGCTGAAGCAACTCTCAGACCTTGCAGCTGGGCATAGGATGTTTGCTTATGGGCACCAGAGAGTGGGAGTTCACTGAAGTACAGCGACATCCTCTTTTTGGATCAGCAGCATTAATCCTCCACGCAGAACAAGCCTGATGGAGCTCAGAATCTTGAAGAGGCTCGCAATGCATCCTATTCCTCGATGCCATCATTGCAAGTGCTAAACTACCACAGTATCTGAGCCATTTGCAATGTAGCTTTAACCAAATTGTTCCCATGACACCGCAGATGATTAAGGCAGATCACACATCTTTGTGGAACTAATGTCTTTTGGTAAATTAGAAAGCTTGTTGTGTTTTATGAGTTCTTCTGCGGCCTGGAGAGGAGTTTAAGAAATGCTCATCTAACCCAGCACCAGATATCGGCCTAAGAAAGATGTCAACAGACCCACCCACCTTCCATAAACCCCGACAGAACTCGGGCAGAAGCCAATTTCCGATACTCCTCCCCAAACTCACCGATTGTAGTCAAGCCTGGATTGGTGGAGCTGCTGTTGCTGAAGCATCAGTTTTGCCTCCTGCTTGGCTAACAGATTCTGAAGGCGTTCTTTCTCGATTTCCAGCTCCATCTTCTGAAGCAGCAGCTGCTTCCTCCTTTCTTCCGATAACCTTTTACCACGCTCCATTTCTTTTGGTCGCAAGTCCATACTGCCGTTCAGTCCAGAAGTATGCAATGGGCATGAGCAACACGCAAAGGATTCACAATGTGGTCCGGAGTGCACTTTTGGAAGGTGGCAGCCCTCTGGGAAAGAATCATGATCCGAGCTACCCGGTTTCTTGTGGAAAAAGCAAGTCTGAAGGGGACAGCTGTTTCTCCTCTGCTCCGCGGCAGGAGTTACTCTCTTGTGGGGAGGCAACTTTTGCCTTGTTGGTGAGACCACGTTGTTGCACTTAACATGCAACCCATTGCCCAGCATGAACTCGTCCCGATCTTCTTGCAGGTGATCCTGGGCTGCAGCTCGATGAGCATGACTGTTCCTGCAAGACTGAGACACAGGCATGTGGGTAGGACTTCCACGTGCCATTCTGTTGTTCTTGTATAAGGCCTGTGGTCGAGCAATGCCAAGGTAGGATCCATCCAGGTCCGAAGATGACAGCGCTTGACAAAGGCTTCTGTGGTTGGACATCTACAAGAGAAAGGCAAAAACAAAAACCAACCCACTTTAATTCTTTTAAAATTCCATTCAAAATATGTTTAATTGTTTCTATTCTAGTTCTCATTGCTGGCTCACAGCACTGAAAACTTGTACCAGCACCAGTAAACTTGCAGCGGTTTGATGATCGACACCTAACGCAACTCAACAGAAAATGGGTTTCAAGTGGAAGAGAGGAATATGCTATCAAATCTGCAATTTAATTCCGTCTACACAGGTACAATAAATATAAAAACCACTGCCTGCAGGATTTGGGGCATAAACAAGGTACTTCAGCCTATCAAGGAGTTGCGAGTATCTAGGGTTACATAAAATCAACTTGAAGTGTGGCAAAAAAGCATTAAATGTTAATGTCTGAAAATGTTTAATTTTGAATACAGAGCCAAGAAATCCATTCAGCCACTATAAATACTGTCTGATTGGCCATTACACAGCAGGGGATTTGATGTAAAACATTTCACCTTGCGCTGAATGGGATATTACTTACTGTTGGAAATTTGATGAGAGTTTTTGAAATATCCTTACAGAAACACTGATAAAGAACTAGACCACTTCCTGTAAAATACGGTTCTACATCAAAAGCTGTCATTCAACTACAAAACACGTTTAAATCCTACCACATAAGTGATTTCTTTTTCCAATTAAGTTGGGCTGGTGATGAGAGACTGATAAAACTCCGAAGCTAGAAAGACACGTTAATTTGCATTTGTTGGCCCAATCCGAAATGTGGGGAGCAGAGGCGACCCGACTGGGCCCATAGTTCATGTATGTTAACGGGCACTAAAAATCCCAATATGTACCACAGAGCACGCTTGTACCATAGTTCACTGAAGTTAAACAACTGCATTGAATGAGCCATCCCCAAGGCTTGCAATAGATGCTCAAAGTGCTCTTTAAATCTGAGCATTTATTTCAGGAACAATATTGGACCAAAATTGTTTCAGACTGGATTTGTGTAAGAAATCTCCCGACCTTTAAGTGTGTTTAAGCACAGAAACCAAGGTCTGCAAAAGACAGCAACAATGTTTTGATGGAGAGTATGGCAGAAAGTGAGGAAGAATTAAAGAACCTTTTAATGTGGGTGAAAGAGGAGAGCGCAAAATATGGTCTGAAGCTCAACATCAAAAAAACTAAGATCATGGCCACTGGCCCCATCACCTCCTGGCAAATAGAAGGGGAAGAAATGGAGGCAGTGACAGATTTTACTTTCTTGGGCTCCATGATCACTGAAGATGGTGACAGCAGTCACGAAATTAAAAGATGCCTGCTTCTTGGGAGAAAAGCGATGACAAACCTAGACAACATCTTAAAATAAAATAAAAATCCTTCCAGTAGCACCTTAGAGACCAACTAAGTTTGTTCTTGGTATGAGCTTTCGTGTGCATGCACACTTCTTCAGATACCATCTTAAAAAGCAGAGACATCACCTTGCCGACAAAGGTCCGTATAGTTAAAGCTATGGTTTTCCCAGTAGTGATGTATGGAAGTGAGAGCTGGACCATAAAGAAGGCTGATCGTTGAAGAATTGATGCTTTTGAATTATGGTGCTGGAGGAGACCCTTGAGAGTCCCATGGACTGCAAGAAGATCAATCCTATCCATTCTGAAGGAAATCAGCCCTGAGTGTTCACTGGAAGGACAGATCCTGGAGCTGAGGCTCCAATACTTTGGGCCACCTCATGAGAAGAGAAGACTCCCTGGAAAAGACCCTGATGTTGGGAAAGATGGAGGGCACAAGGAGAAGGGGACGACAGAGAATGAGATGGTTGGACAGTGTTCTCGAAGCTACCAACATGAGTCTGACCAAACTGCGGGAGGCACTGGAAGACAAGAGTGCCTGGCATGCTCTGGTCCAGGGGGTCACAAAGAGTCGGACACGGCTAAACGACTAAACAACAACAATGGACAGGAAAACCTTAAAACGTTGTTCTGAAACAGCCTGACAGCCCCTTCTCTATCACAACTTATAGCAACAAACACACCCAAAGGGAATGTTCTCAGAAGGGGAAGGGGCTGGGAATGACTCCCTGTCCGAAACCATGGACAGCCACTGAACCTGGATGACCCACATGGCCCCACATCAGGTTCCTAGAGGCAAAGAACATTTCCCACAATGCTCAAGGATTACACTTCCTCAGGGGAATGTACCCCCTTCATCGTAAGATCTCAGGGCGGTTCACAGAATAAAATACAGGACAAAAATAAGTAAAACAAAACAGCAAAACAATAACTCCCCCCTCCCCACCAACATATTTAAAAGGCCGTAGGACATTAATCAGTCAAAGGCCTGGTTGAAGATGAACATTTTCACCCGGCGTCTAAAAGAATACAATGAAGGTGCCAAGAGAACCTCCCTGGGGAGAGCTTTCCACAAATGGGGTGCCACCACAGAGAAGGCCTGTTCTTGTGTTGCCACCCTCTGGACCTCATGTGCAGGAGGCATACAGAGAAGGGCCTCAGAAGATGATCTCAGGATCCGGGTAGGTTCATATGGAAAGAGGTGGTCCTGAGTGGTTTAAGGCCCCCTTTTCAGATTTGTAGCGTTTCCTTTGTCCAAGGAGCTCAGGACATAGGTTTCTATCTCCTCCAACCCCCAATAACCGTGGGAGATAGATCACAAGGGTCCTTATGGATGAAGGTGGTTTTGAACATGGGCCCATTCCAGTCTCCATCTGTAGCCTAGGTTTGTTTAATGGCTTACTACTCAGGGTTTGCCTGGGGTGAGACAAACCATGAGTCTGGGTTCAAACTCATTGCTAAGTCAAACCATGGCTTGGTTCACAGCAGCAGGGAGACCAGAGGAGGAGGAACACTGTTTTCTCTGTCATGCTAAAGGCGTGGTTTGGCTCAGCATTGGGCGCTGTGGTCTAAACCACTGAACCTCGTGGGCTTGCCAATCAGAAGGTTGGCGGTTTGAATCCCTGTGACGGGGTGAGCTCCCGTTGCTCTGTCCTAGCTCCTGCCAACTTAGCAGTTTGAAAGCAGGCCAGTGCAAGTAGATAAATAGGTACTGCTGCAATGGGAAGGTAAACAGCATTTCTGTGCACTCTGGTTTCCATCACGGTGTTCCGTTGCACCAGAAGCGGTTTAGTCCTGCTGGCCACATGACCCAGAAAGCTGTCCGTGGACAAACTCCGGCTCCCTTGGCCTGAAAACAAGATGAGCGCTGCAACCCCATAGTCGCCTTTAACTGGACTTAACAATCCAGGGGTCCTTTACCTTTACCTTTTATATATATATCAAGTCCCACACTGTCTGCTCTGACTGGTAGTGGTATTCCAGGATTCCTAGCAGAGGCCTTTATGTTCACTTACTGTGAATTGGAGGTGCTTGAATTGAATGGGGACTGAACATGGTGCACTTTCTGCACGGCGCGTATGTCCCACCACTGAGCTCTGGCTCTCTCTCTCTCTCTCTGGGGTGCTTTGCCAAGAAGTCGAAAATGGCAAGAAGCTCCTATTAAGTGCAGTTCCTGTGCTACAGCATGTAGCCGGGCACTCGATCCAAACTCCACGTTTTGGCGAGTGTCGGACAAGTCAAGAAGAAACTATTACTTATTTCTCAAGCACTATTCAAAGTCTAAGCTAGCCTTGCCTGCCTTTATCCTCCTCTACAAGGGAAGCAGTTTTGTTGCCCCTCATTTCCAGGTGCATTTCTGACACTCTGCAACAGGCTGCTGTTAAGCTATCAAGATAGTTATGCCAATCTTTTGTTGAAAGAGTTATTAGGAAAGAATTTACTTAGAAGAATATGCAGAATTAAAACTTAAGTGAAAGATATCTGGCATTCAGACTCATTCCTTTTATTGCCCAATCTTTTACTGAAATCTCCATTACAAAAAAAAAAGTCTAAGATTAATCATTACAAAGCACCTAGATGGGACAGAGATTGCCGATATTAATACCCCAAGATAAATAAGGCAGATAACCATGTAAAAAGGTTAGTTGCCTATTTTCTTAGCAGGAGATAAAGTGCCATTGTTGCTCATGAATGATGTATGATGGTGATTGCTGTATTTCAAGTGTGCCATACAAAAAAGAAAGGCAAGGGGGGAGAGACAATGAGAAGGCAAGAGTAACAGCGCTGCATTGTTCTCGTTTAGCACAGCGCGATCGGCAGGAGTGAAGACGTGTGGCTTACGAGGAATCTCTTACGGCAACGGAGAACGAATCTCTGCCAAAGCGGAATCCACAGCTTATGTGAGAGGTGCCTGCTTTCTGTTTTAAAATACAGCAATTATTGTAAGAGCAATACACTGTCATTAATTGCTTTAACCTCCTATGCTAAGGATATTTCCAACAGAGGCCCAAGGGTGCAAGACACCCGTTTTCAAAATGGCTTCTGAGGTGACACTGAGAATGATTTTCAACTTAGGTTATTGGTGGGTTTTTTTAGAAACTTTATTGAAAAATTTAAAAAAACAGTTATCAAACACAAAGTGTTGTCTTCCAAGACAAATACATGTACAAATGTTAAGTCTTGCATGCAACCATCCACATGGCATCAAAACAGACTTGGTGAATCTTTTATCTTACAATTTTAGTTCATTCCACAGGGTATACGTCAAACTAAAAGCATTAATATAATTTCCCCATAGTGGCTGCTGTAACGGGGGGGGGGGGGAGAGAGATTACTGTACTATTATTAATAAACAATATAAATTGAGACCATATGGAGATAAAATCATATTTCTTGTTATTCCTCTTATCACTCTCCAGTGGTGAGTTTGGTTTCTTGTAGGTGCTATATTCACACATATTGGGTCCCAGTTTCCGTGGTGGGAGGAGGTGCTTTTTCTCAATGGGAAGCAACTACAGTATTTGTCTCGCTGTTCACATAAGAAAGAAGATCAATTCTTTACACTTGGCATTTGGATTGATACCGTTTCCCAATGACAGCAGGGCTAACACTGAATTGGGTACAAGATGACAGCGGAAAAAATCAAGCTCAGAAATCTTAAAAACAACGGACACTCTCACCACATATAAAGGAAGGTGCCTTTAAGCTTGTGCCCTCTCCAACACAAGGGCGAGACAACGCTTGAAAGATGCAGGGGCCAACTTATGTTTTAGGAAACAAACTCCTGCCTAAGAATTGCTATACTCATTCCTCTTCAAATCAGTTACTTGCCTTGACTCTTGATGCTCAGTGAGCATTACTGGCTGTTGTTGTTCAGTCGTTCAGTTGTGTCCGACTCCCCGTGACCCCATGGACCAGAGCACGCCAGGCACGCCTATTCTTCACTGCCTCTCGCAGTTTGGCCAAACTCATGTTAGTAGCTTCGAGAACACAGTCCAACCATCTCATCCTCTGTCGTCCCCTTCTCCTTGTGCCCTCAATCTTTCCCAACATCAGGGTCTTTTCTAGGGAGTCTTCTCTTCTCATGAGGTGGCCAAAGTACTGGAGCCTCAGCTTCAGGATCTGTCCTTCTAGTGAGCACGCAGGGCTGATTTCCTTCAGAATGGATAGGTTTGATCTTCTTGCAGTCCAAGGGACTCTCAAGAGTCTCCTCCAGCACTGTAATTCAAAAGCATCAATTCTTCGGCGATCAGCCTTCTTTATGGTCCAGCTCTCACTTCCGTACATTACTACTGGGAAAACCATAGCTTTAACTATACGGACCTTTGTTAGCAAGGTGATGTCTTTGCATTTTAAGATGCTGTCTAGGTTTGTCATCGCTTTTCTCCCAAGAAGCAGGCGTCTTCTAATTTCATGACTGCTGTCACTATCTGAAGTGAACATGGAACGCAAGAAAGTGAAATCTCTCACTGCCTCCATTTCATTCCCAGAGTAGCCATTACTGGCTACTCTGGGGAAAAAGAAAACCTCTGCAGCGCTCTGGGCATTCATTCGTGCTGCCCATGACCTGGAAAGGCCTCCATACCTTAAGAGCCATCTGACCCAAGGGCCTCAAAAAACAATAGGTGTTTGACAGGTCCCAGAACCCAAGTTTTGGATTTGCTTAGCTCTTCTCATCCCATCCTAATGCTCACCTGCACCACTCTCCTTGCACACCCACCCACCCCTGAGTCTTCTCTGTTTCGCAGAGACCAGGGAAGAGACAGAGGCGTCCTCGTGTGTGTGGGGGGGGGGGGGAGACCATGCAACTCCACAATTTCTTCATGCTGCAGATTTGAAAGATAAGGCAGCAGGCACTTGCTTTTGCACAAGGTTTCAGATGTGGCATGAGTTTCTCCCATGATGCCCCAACCTGTGTATGAAGCAAGAATGCCCCCTCTTCGAGACTTGTGGGACATCAGGACATCACAGGGGAGGGGCTGGGGTCTCTCAGTGCAGCATCCTGCTCTCCTCGTGACAGCATGGCTAGCTTGGTGTGCTCCCTAAGGTCCGCTGGGTATGCTTCTTTATTAGAGGCTTGCTACTGTAGCTTGAGAATATTTCAGAAGACATGGGCACCTTCCCAACCGGGAAGGCGGCTTAAAGTTGGCATTAAGCAAGCCAAGCCCTATGCGGAAAGGAAAGTTCTGTACTTCTGTGACAGAGCATCTGCTTTTCATGCAAAGGCTCCAAGTTCAATTCCAAACCTCTCCAGGTAGGGCCACCCTTGAAATTCCGGAGAGGAGCTCTCTGCATAATACTGAACTAGGTGGACCGGTGGTACGACTCCATATAAAGGCAGTTTCCTATGTTGCCGAAAAGCAGCCTTGGGAGAGGCAAAACGAAAGGAGGGCTCCCTCTCTGAGAGCACAATGATGCACATGCAGCGATACCAACCGCAACTGCCACACGGAAAACCAGACCGCTGATATTTTGCCTTTCTGTCAGCCATGGCATAGACCTCTCTCACACAACAAAAACATTCCCTTGACAGTGCTTGGTGCAGAAATTAGAATTCAGCGTGTTGCCGGCTTTATCAACATGCAACGACGACGAAAAAAAATAAAAAAATAAACGGAGCGGCTCTGACTTCAATTTCACCTCCCCACCACTCCTGCCCTTTGTTTTACAGAGGGCTCGGCGGTGCAAGACCTAGATAAATATTTCAGAAACAATACTATTTGTGAGCAGATCAGGTTGCCGCCATTTCCCAGTGCATTTGGAGTTCACGCAAAAGAAGGGCAGGCGAACGGCGGGCTGCATCGCTAAGTCCGGGGGCCTGCGAGCGCCGAGCCGTCGGCTGGCTGATCGGGAATGCAAAATGCAACAGCTGCAAGCTAATCTTTGCCAAAGCCCCATCCCGAATAAATGGAGTGCATTCTCCCCAGCGCAATTAACTCACACACTCTGGCAGCTTTCTGCTAGAAGATCATCAAGGTAGATTACCTTCCAGCATATGAACTAAATACTTACAGGTGTTATATCATCCGTTATTACTTACAAACTTCTGCATTTAACAAGACATCCAGGCAAATGAATGATCTCATTTATGAATTATTTATTAGCGTTTCACAGCATGCTCCTGGCGTCATCCATGGCCTTTTCCAGGTCATATGACACCAATTAGAGCTGAATTTTAAATTATTCAATAATCTGAACTCTCTTGTCATTTAACATATAGA
The DNA here is from genome assembly GCA_034641385.1 of Darevskia mixta. NCBI lineage: Eukaryota > Metazoa > Chordata > Lepidosauria > Squamata > Lacertidae > Darevskia > Darevskia mixta. Next base: position 3,117,737 of record JAWWNH010000111.1, on the reverse strand, counting down.
TATCAATGCAGTAAACAAGTTAAGTCTAATGGGCCCCGGAGGTTTGCGCGCACCCCCCCACCCCCGCTTCCTAACCTGCACCCCCCGCCCCAGTTCCCCTCCCGCCCATCAGCCGCAGAGGCTTTGCTCCGCCGTCGGAATAAGAAAAACAACAGAATGCAGCAAACACACACATTTGCAAGGTTTTAATATCAGTTATTTCGGCCTGCCTTAGGGATTTCATATCGCCACTTACAAGCACTGAATTTAAAATGTGCAAGTCTTTAGCTGCAAGCTTCTTCTTAAAAAATAAAAAAAGATACCAAAAAGCATCTTAAAAGGGTATATCTGGGATAAATTGCACCGAAAGGTTTACCCAATTTAAAATGAAGCAAAAGAGTGATAGAAAGCACGGAGTGTTGTTTAAAAGCTAGACCCTTTCACCCCTGCTGGAGGGGGGAAATGCCAACATTTCTTCTTTGAGAAACAATACAGGTTTTGGGGAAAATTATAGTCCTTGCTGTTGTGTACTCAAGGAGACAGGTGCACAACATGTCTTCAGTCATGAGCTGCAATATTTTAAATTCATGAACTTTCTCGTAAGGTGGAGGCGCTCAGACTGTCACAGTCCGCTCTACCTGAAGCCAGAAAGCCACTAGGTTTGACGTCCCCATCCACAGGCAAATAGCTCACAGGCTTGGGCCGATGCACCATCCTCTCAAATATATAGACAAAGCTACCTTGGAGCAGATCAGACCATTAAGTCAGGGTACGGTCTCCTCTAAAGGGAAGCACCACATCTTTCCAGCAGAATTCTTTTCATTCAACTCAGGCTCCTTTCTTAAACTGGAGAACCAGATACCTGCAAACACACATAATACTCGTTCCGCATTTGTAAAAACTCAATCACCTAGTGTGGCAGCATCTGCACTTTGGAACTCCCTGCCTATTGACAGCAAGCAAGCACCTTCATTAATTAATAATAATAATAATAATAATAAACTTTTATTTGTATCCCGAAACCGGGCTCAGGGCGGCTAACATCAAATATAAAACGTTGGTATAAAATCAAACAATAATTAAATTACCTCCTAAAAACAAGTCAGGATCAAATTAAAATCTAATTAGGTGGCTTTCCGCAGGATTAGGGTAGGGAACAGTAAATTCTCATCAGGCCCAACAGTTTATGCTGTTCTTATATGGGCCTGTGAGAATGCTGGGAGGCCTCTTTCATACTAGTTTATACAAAAAGAAAAGGGGAGTCAGGCTCCGTCTTGCAGGCCCTGGGGAAAGATGTCAAATCCCGCAGGGCCCTGATCTCTTGTGGCAGAGCGTTCCACCAGGCCGGGGCCAGAGCCGAAAAGGCCCTGGCCTTGGTTGAGGCCAGCCTAATCTTCCTGAGGCCTGGGATCTCTAAAATGTTATTACTTGCAGACCGTAAGGTCCTCTGTGGGGCATACCAGGAGAGGCGGTCCCGTAGGTACGAGGGTCCTAGGCCGTTTAAGGCTGTAAAGGTTAAAACCAGCACCTTAAACTTGATCTTGTACTCCACCGGGAGCCAGTGCAGCTGGTATGAATGTGATCCTGCGGTGAAGACCCCATAAGGAGTCTCACCGCAGTATTCTGCACCCGCTGGGGTGTTCATTGCATTCTTTCCAGTACCTGCTCAAAAAAATTCCCCTTTCACCCCAACTAGGAGGGACCTTGCTCCCTAGACTCCCCTTTGATACCCAACCAATCACAGCACTCGGCAAGAGATAGTCTCCTGGAGATCCCATCCCTTCTGTTTCAGACCGACAGGAAACGGGTCTTCTAGGTGGTGGCACCTCCCCACTTGGAACACCCTCTTGTTGCATATCTGACAAGCCTTATCTCTACTGTCTTTTCAGAGCCTATGTAATACCTTTTTTAAACAAGCCTTTTAAGAGGAGATGCTTCTCCCAGTGTGCATCCGTATTGGATTTGAAGCTGTTAACCTGCTCACTGCTTTGGGGAAGTTCCATGGAGAGTGATTCATTAACGAAGAGAGAACAAAAATTCTTGAATCACAGTTTTCCTTTAGAGAGGAAAAACTATTTAGACAGAGGTGCTCAGAAAAGAGCAGAATAAGATTTTGGCAATACTTGCATATAATGGTTCATATTCCTCTTTACTCTTGTTCTTGCCTTTTTCTCAACCTGAACAGAACAGCTCAAAAACAACTGTATGTGTGAATGTAGCTTAAGATGTAAGGAAGATAGAAGATCCGTCTGGGAGGGCAGAAGACAGGGAAGAGCACCCAAACACCAGGGCTGACACATTTGCCTTTACCACTTTGCCTTGTTGATTTTGTCCGGTTTTCGCTGCTCCACTCCAACTGATGAGCGCTATTTGCTGCACCTCCCCAATGTTATGTCACCTAATGGTTCCATCTGCTCCCTTCATCTCTCAGTGCGCATTTTGGTCTCAGAACTTCCAATAAGCTGGATATTCTTTGGCATGTTCCTCTCCTGGCCTCACAGCTACCTTTCTACTAAGTTCTGGTTGATATTTATTTGGGGCCTGAGAAGTGGGTGGTGAAGGCATAAATGGAATAAGCACAGGGAGTTTCAAGCTTGTTTGTGTCTTCCATTAATAGTTCATCATCTCAACTAAATGGATTTGAGTGAGTTTCCTCCCGATTCTGAAATGGCTGTAAAGCTCCTCTAATGCTGAGTGCTACTGGCAAACTAATTTGCATCCATTCCTTCAAAGGGGGCAATCCCCCAGCTACTACCAAAGCCACAACCAACACAGACTCCTTGGTTTTTAGTCATTCTGTGTTTTCCTTTAGATTGTTCAAAGCATTTTTTCAGAAGTTGCTTTGGTCTTTTATTCTTCACACGCCTGATGCAGTGCATGGTTGCCCAGACAAGAGTTTGCCACAGCAAACCAGCTGGTCTCCAAGGCACACAGCAGCTATATCATTTTGTTGATACAAACACACACAGCTGCTCTTCTGGAATTTGTGTTTTCTTCATTTTCCCTGCACATCAGAATGACTAGGATTGTCCCCCTTTAGCATCTTCAATGCATCCTTTCCTTGGTCCACAGGACCGGAGCTGTCAACTAGCTGCTAGCAGCAATTAAACAGACTCCCAATGGAATTAATGCAAGTTTCATCACATCATTTCCAGTTACCCCTCACTGTTACACTTCTGTACTTCCTTTAACATCACTTCCCAGATAGCAATTTCAGAACACATTCAAAAGCGAACCTACACAAATTTTGCAACAGATCAGAATGATGCTTCCTATGGTCTAACAAGAAAAGAAGGTTGAGATCAGAGCAAAGATGTCTAGCTTTAAAGAAGGCAAGACTCAGAAAACATTATTTTCTCAACATATTTCACTTGAAAATAAAGGAAGGGGGGCAACCAAGTCTAACTAGCAGTGTGCCATTTCACAAGCATCACACGTTAGGGATCTGATCAGGCAGCTGAGTTTCTCCACACATTTTCCTCCTACATTTTCAAAGCTTAGTAACACTCTTGAGCTCGTTTGATAGAAATTAAAAAGTTTTTCTAACAGGTGGGAATCACACTTGGAGAAGTGGGTCAATGGAACAGAGCATTTGTTAAGAGAATATCCCTGGCTGTAGACTCTTCGCACTCCCTCTTCTTGCATTGGAGATGCTGGATTTAGAGCAGAGCTGAAGATACGGGGCAGCAGCATATCCCTGTGCCAACAGAAGCACAGAAACAGGGACTCTTGGCTTCCAGGAACTCGAGAAGACTAGCAACCTCAGTTTGCACCCCAGCAACTTCAGCGATGCCCATCTAGGGTCAAAGAGGAGTTAGCTGCATCAAAAAGCACACTAGCAATGTCACAGATCATTCTACGTTACTACAGCACACCAACATTTGCAACTGCGCTTAATAAATGTGGCTGATATGACGGGGCTGGTATTTAGTGCCTCTGTCATCTGTGAGTTTGTAGTACAGGCAACGGCCATTTCGCATGGCGGTTCTGTTCCTGGCCCATGTTTGCGGAGTCTGCATAACCACACCCTGCCCACCTTCTTCCCTCTTCCGAGTCCATAAGGACCCACGTGCCAGCAATCACACGTCATTTGGATGTGCCTAAAATGGTTGCCGCCTATAGACATTTCTTAAAATAGATATTATTGCTGGAAGATCAAGAACCCTTTCGAGAGAGCATCGTCCCTTCTTTCTGGAGCGAAGTGTAAACGGCATTACATTAGTGCCCATGCAAGCCTGAATAGCACTCTACTGCTGAGACTTAAGGAGTTAGCTACTGATACTTGGAAAAAGAGATGCAAACACACCTCAAGTTAGTGTCCATTTCCCAGTTCCGTTCTCAGTGGCAGATGGCAAGCACTGAAAGAATGCTGTCAAAAAGATAACTGAACTTGCTCAAATGCGAGGCATCCCCTGCAGATCCTTTTTGGCTATAGATCTAGCATGTCTTTGCTGAAAAAGAATCAGAGTCAGAAGCTGTGCCAAAAAGACCAAAGGCTTTTAAAAAGCATCGCCATATGCAAGAGAGATTGTTTTAGCGAAACAGGTAAATGAGGAAGGATATTTCCATAACAGAGGCATCCCGCAAAGCTGAAGAATTCCCCGGCTCTCTAGCAAAGGTGGCCCCAAGTGAGTAGACTCAAGCAGGGCCATGTCCTTGCAGAAGAGCATTTGGATTTTGCTAATGATCCAGGTCCCTGGGTGATAATTCATAAAAAAATATATAAGAGCAAGCAGCAATTTTCATGTGGCTGCCCTTTTGATCCTACATTTGTAGGGAGCATTCCTGAGGCTAGCTAGCGGCGCCCCCGTGGCTCTGGTGGGATGACCTCTAGTCTGCCCCTCAAATGACAATCATGCCAAGGAATGACAACAAGGACTGCAGAGAGGTCGACCTGTCAGCGTGGTGCTTGAAAGGCAGCCTGGCTCATCGTGATCATGACCTGACAAAAAAGTTACACAGAAGTTTCGGCTTTTGAAAAAGGTGAGTGTGTCTCTTTTCTGATGCATTCTCACGATGGTCAATAATATCAAGCAGGCCCAAGAATCCAGGCGACACATAAGCAACATACAACAACTCCACACTGTTTATGCCAGCCCATTTGCTGCATTGTGTTCAGGATTTGTGCATAAAAATGGGAACGAATTTTTGAGATTTAAGAGAGGGTCCCCAGTTGCTTCTCCCACTGCAGGAAGCTCAAAGCTTAAACACAGAGGCCCCATTTGGGGCAGGGAGAGGTTCATCTACACTCAGATACGTTAGCGATTTTTTAAAAACACACATGAGTTTTAGAGAAGTATTTGATGTGGTTACTTTTTGTATTTTATAGCAGCCAGCAATAAAGGTGTTCCTGATGAATAATAACACTCCTCCTAAAAATGAAGAGGGAGTTAGCCAAGCCTACCTAGGAAGAAAGTTCCCTAGAGAAGACCTTTGGGTAAGTAACCACTGATTTCAATTCAGATGCAAGGCAGCGACAGAGAACATAGTGGGTCCATCGGATAAGCAGAGCCTGTTAGCCTTCCCCAACCTGAGAGCCAGTGTGGTGTAGTGGTTAAGAGCGGTAGACTCGTAATCTGGTGAACCGGGTTCGCGTCTCCGCTCCTCCACATGCAGCTGCTGGGTAACCTTGGGCTAGTCACACTCCTTTGAAGTCTCTCAGCCCCACTCACCTCACAGAGTGTTTGTTGTGGGGGAGGAAGGGAAATGAGATTGTTAGCCGCTTTGAGACTCCTTCGGGTAGTGATAAAGCAGGACATCAAATCCAAACTCCTCCTCTTCTTCTTCTTCTTCTTCTTCTTCTTCTTCTTCCCTCCAGATGTTTTCGACTGCAGCTCCCTTCAGTTGCAGACACCATGGCTAATGGTGATGGGAATTATATTCTAAAGCATCTGGAGGGCACATAGAATGAGCTTGGGAAATTACAAATAAAACCAGTGATTTCTGTGGGGTAGGGGAGACAGGTTGACTTGGGTTAGTGCTAGGTCTGCAATCTCACAGCAACATCTTAGAACATTTGTCATTTCCAAATCCTCTTCAGAAGCAGCTCCATGGATAATACACCACTGAAGTTCAACCCAGAGGTTGTTGCAGATCATAGCAGTCAGATCTCTGCTGCCCAGGAAAGTATTCAACTGGTTTTTCACGTGAAGTTGGGAAAAGGCACTTCCAGCCCCAGATGGCACCTAAGAATCAAGCAGTCCACAAGTATCTCCTGATCTGCAGAGATGGTGTTCCAGAGAAAAGCAGCCTCTCACCAACTCATAGACCACATTTTTCCAATCCTGGTCCCCCTCAGGTGTTGTTGGACTCCAATTCCCATCATGCCTAACCACTGGTCAGGTTGCTAAGGGTGTCACCAGACCTGCTAGTGCATCTATATACACACGCTCACATGAACCTTGTACTATTTTGAGGATCTATACTGGAAACGATTCCATGCCACAGAGGTAATTGCAATGGACACAATTACTCTGTAATTAGATTTAAGAGCCTTTGAAAACAAATTATATGGGCCATGCCAAATGTTTGCCCATTTCATTTTTGGGCCAAAAACTGAGGTATCCAAAGGCCAAAATATTTCCTACATAATCCCTTAACATTCGGGGCTTTTGACCCCACCATTTCCCCATTCTCTGCCGCTGCTACTTCAGCACCATTTCCCCCTTCAAACTTCTGTGCCTTTTTCTTTCTTTTTTAATCACATAGAGGGCTCCAGCCAACTGGAATGAGATACCATAATGGCACTTAGGAGTGTATCAGATTTTGCCACACGGCAGTGTTACTCAGGCAAACAAAGCCAACTGAGAGGAAGGGCAATACATCAGTCGTATCTGTGATCCTGGAAAACAGGGTTACTAATTGCTTTCCCTCTGCATGGGCCAAAACACATGCCCACTTTCAAGACAATCCATATCGCCAAAGGATCGCCAGAAGGATCATCTTCAAAAAGTTGTTTAAGAAGTGCCCTCCCCCAAGTGCTTGATCCTCACTTTAGATATATTTGGGGGGGGGGTGTTTTTGTCACATTCAGGGGTAATTATGGGTCTGGAACTTTGGTACATACATACACACACACACCAGTGAGCAAAGCTACAGTCTTGAAAACGATGGCTTTAAAATAAGACACAGCACCGTTAAAAAGAACAGCAGAAGAAGGCTTTGGTGTGAAGCAGTTATTTCATCATAAAATGCCATCAGAACACAGCAGCTTTTTTCCTTAATGTCTTGTGCTCACTCCCATCTGGGGAAGGAGCAGCTAGTTGTGTGATGGCCACACTCACACTCAACCTCAGGCTGTAGCCAAGATACGGCAAAGACATCCAATCTTCTCAATCAGTTTCTACTCTGTGATGCTTGATAAGATTAATAGTTTCCTGCTGCTGTGGCATTTCCTAGAGTAATGTGAACTTGCAAATTTATAAGAAGGATGAGTACAACACGAAGCTCTCTTGGAAAAGGGCAGGCACTAAGTGACACTCACTTGGGATAATTCTTTGAATCCGTCACAAGCATCAGCAAGTGAGTGGCTCTGTTTTCAGCTTTGCCTGTGTCAAAAACATATCCAGGTGAATGGTTATTCCATAATTCGATTGCCTAATGCTAACCCTCCTTCAGGAGACACCTGAATTAATGAGTGCAGATTGAGGGGATGGGGGAAGAGAAGATAAATCTCAACAGGGACTGGTTTTCTTATTTTGTATGCTGTATGCCACCTTGATATGCTTTATTAAAGTGAGTATTATAAATATTTAAATAAATAAAATAGCTAAATATTAGGCTAAGGAAGCTTTCAAAAGTTCAGTGAGGGAAGAGTGACAAAATATAACCAGATTCTCTAAAGATGGTCTGTGCTGCTGGGCAGAGAGACTCAAAGTGAGTAGATCCCATATAGCACTTCTGGGCTCCACCAAAACAGTAGCCAGCAGCTAGTCCAGAAAATTTTATCAGAAATCACATAGAGATATGTTGCTCTAGTAAGCGGTACAGTCGTACCTTGGATCCTGAACACCCTAGAACTCAAGACGTTTTGGCTCCCGAACGCAGCAAACCCGGAAGTGTTTGTCCCGGTTTGGGAAAGTTCTTTTGGAACCTGAACGTCCGACGGGGCTTCCGAGGCTTCTGATTGGTTGCAGGAGCTTCCTGCAGCCAATCAGAAGCCATGATTTGGTTTTTGAACGTTTTGGAAGTCGAACGAACTTCCGGAACGGATTCCGTTCAACTTACAAGGTACGACTGTATATAAATTTTGTTAAATAAATTAAACTACAAAATAAACTGTGCACATGGAAGGGGCAAAAGAAAAGATTAAGCAGGCATAGTTGGAGACCTGGCTGGCTATAAAGAAAAAGTCTGCAGTACAATGGGACAACCATTAAGATACAAAGTCAGAAGGCTTGGTGATGTCTTTAGAACCACAACTCTTTTAATAAAGATCTACCCAGGAGCCAACAGCAAGGTCAACCAACAATTTACCTAAAAAACACAAGACCCTGCAAGCTGTTGTTCACACCTGGGAAGCCAGCTATGCAAATAGCTTTTTCCTTCCATTCAGCACACAGCAGACAAATGACTACGGTACAATGTGGGCTACTTATCTTCCCAGGACTCCAATTGCAGGCAAGGAGAAATCCTGTGCAGTGCCTTTAAACAATAAGGCTTCAGGAGAAAACAGGCTCTAACCAAAAGATAAAATAAAAAGGGGACCTCTAGATCTAGCAGGTACATGGTGATATATTTTAACGGGCCTGTTTGTGGCATTGCCGCTGCAGTCCTTTTACACACACTGTCGCTGCACTATTTAAAACAGGCAATACTAAGATATCCTAACCATAATGATGGTTTCCTGGCAATAACTCACCAGGAAAAATCACTTGCGGTCATGGTGAACACCACAATGAAGCAATCAACTCAACTCACAGTGCAGCAGTGGAACCAAGAGAAGCAAATTCCACTGCGGGGGCTATCAGGAAATGGGTGGAAGATAAAACTGACACAGTGGCTTTCTATAAAATCTATGATGCGGCTGCCTTTGGAATGCTGGGGAGAGTTCTGGCCACAAGTTCTCAAAAAAAAAGGACCACAGAGCTGGAAAAGGTTTAAGAAAGGAAAATCAAAATGATCAAGGAGTTGAAGCATCTAGAACAGCGGTAGGCAACCTAAGGCCCGGGAGCCGGATCCAGCCCAATCGCCTTCTCAATCCGGCCCACGGACAGTCCAGGAATCGGCGTGTTTTTACATGAGTAGAATGTGTCCTTTTATTTAAAATGCATCTCTGGGTTATTTGTGGGACCTGCCTGGTGTTTTTACATGAGTAGAAGGTGTGCTTTTATTTAAAATGCATCTCTGGATTATTTGTGGGGCATAGGAATTCGTTCATTTTTTCCCCTTCAAAATATAGTCCGGCCCCACCACATGGTCTGAGGGACGGTGGACCGGCCCATGGCTGAAAAAGGTTGCTGACCCCTGATCTAGAGGGTGTGCGACAGCGTCTGTTCTGAGTTCGGAGAAAATAAAGGCAGGGGGAAAGCGAGAGGAGTGGAAAAAGTGGTGAGAGATAAGTACTTGCGTACTTATATCATCAATGGCACTAGAACTCAAAGTCATCCAATTGCACTGATGGGCAGTAAATATACGACCAGCAAAAGGAAGTGGTACTCCACAAGACATAGTTAATGTACAGAGTGAATTATCAGAAAAGGTAGAAAGGGCTTTAGAAGGGGATCAGACTAACTCACGGAATTAGGTCTATGGCTCGCTATTGACTACTTGCCAGCTAAGCAGAATTTCCTGGTTCAGAGTACCCATTGCTGGAGAGAGGAGGCAAGAGTACAATTACTAAGAGATTGTTGCAAGGCATTGCACATGGGGCTTCCCTTGAAGGCAGCCCGCCAACTTCAGCAGCTGCACAATTCAGTAGCGAGGTTACTAACAGGGTTCCAGACATTCAGAACAAATCATGCAGGTCCTTGTTCGTTTTCACTGCTGCCAGTCTTTATCCAGACCAAGTCAAGGTATTAACCTATGAATCCTTCTATGGCTTGGAACCCAGTACTTGAAGTCCGCCTCTTCCCATATGAGTCTATTCAGGCTTTAAGATCATCTCTGAAGGCTCTCCTCAGTTCCCCCCTCCTCCACCAGAAGCGAAGAGGATGGCAGTAAGAGAGGTGGTGCACCACCCACTCCTGGCTGTCCATAGAGGACTCTTCCCAGAGAAGGTCTCCTGGTGCCTTCTGTGCAGAACTCAACAGTTCTTCAGAAAATTCTGGCAGTTTTATTAAGCAGTGACAGTTTTAAGGGTGTGAGTGCTAACATCCTCCTCCTGCTGTTGTTTATTTGGATTGATAGGCTTGATGGGGGGAGTTTGTTTCCTACAGCTTTGTATAATGGGGGTGGGTAATTTATGCTCTCATATAATTGTTCTCATTGATTTTTAATTGCAGCTTCTATCCTGTATATTGGGAAAACAAGCACCACTCCTCCACTAATCCCTTTGCTCACCAACCCAACCTACTGCCTCACCACCTCACCAAACCCCACAATCCACTAACCCCTTAGATCTTCCCCCTTTCCACCTCATGCCATTGCTGGAGCCAAGTGGGATGAGGAGTCAGCCCGGAAGCAGGAACACTGCAAGGAGGAGGCCAGAACTGGTGGCTGGTCAGCCTGGAGATCTGCCACTACTGCCTTAACCTGGCCCACTCTTTATCTTAAGCAGTGGCAGATTACCAGACTGGCTGGTCACTTTCCTCTTTCCTGTGCTGCTCTTCTGACCAGGCCAACTCTTCATCCTAATCAGTGAGAGCAGCAGAAGCAGCAGATCCCCAAACTGGCCAGGGAGGAAGCAGGTGAACAGTAGCAGTGCCAGCTTGACTAGGAAAGTGGATCCCAGCGGCAGGGACTCTAGGTCAGAGAGGCAGAGGAGTCAATGGAACAGGGTGGCCACGGAAGGGCTCCTGCCATCTTTTCTGGCTCTCCCCTCTGCAGCTTCCTTGGCCAGCCATCCACTGCTTCTCACCATGCTGTAGTTCACAGCGCCACTTCTCTGTGGCCGAGCAAACTGCAGAGTAATGACACTGTTACATTCTTATTATATGTATAGATATTATTGCACATTCTTCTGGTTAAGCCATTCCAAAGCACTTTGTGCTCAGGTTCTGCTATATGCATTTGGCTAACCAGATTATTTCAATTTATATTTCTGTGGGCCTTCAACTTCCCTCAAGCTTGCCAGGACCTCCACCTTCTGTGTGGGTGCTTCTATTCTGGCTACATAACAATGGGCACTCTCTCCCAACTATTAGAAATAAAATCTAAGATAATGCTCAAATGCAACTTTTTTATTGAATAATTTTTTTTAACCCTCATTTTTGCACAGTGCACGTGAATTTAAACATTTGTGAACCTGGGCAGCAACTACCAGTAGGTCATAGCTGAACGCAGGCTTGGTGGTGTTTTCCTAAGATTTAACGCTACCTGTTAACTACCCTGAATAAACCGATTAGTGCAGAGAAGATGTTATGGTTTGACAGGATGTTAAAGTACGCAGAGCCTCAGCTTACTCTAGGCAAAAAATGGTTACATCTTCTCAAACTGACCAGGTCATGACTAGGTTGTGATTTTAGCACCAGTGAAACTCAGGAGAAAACTGGGTTCCATCTACATTAAAAAGAAACTAATTTAAACCAAAAGAGCATCTCCTGAAAGGGGTGCATACTTTATAAGCTGAGACATTTTAGATGAGTGAGCAAGCAAGGAAGCATCCTCCCTGGTTCCTTTGTGTTAAAAGGACACCTCAATGAAAACAAGCTCTGTTTCTTTCTCAAGTTCACCTGCACCTGCTGCTTATTTCTCACCTGAAGTCATAATTCCCCCTTTGACATCATAATCATTTTCACAGCCACCAATTGAGATGTCACAAACCAGAGGATTACAGTCAGGTGGGAAAATAAGCAGCAGGAGCAGATGAACTCTTAAGAAACAAAGAACTTGTTTTCATGCAAATGCCCTCCTGAACAAGAGAAGAACAAAGAGAGGGAAAGCTGAGCAAACACCACATATCAAAAAAGCAGCAGCTTCTTCCAAATAAAGTCTGTCACAGAGGTTTTCCCTGTGAGGAACTACCGTACGTGATGTTGCAAGCCTGCCTGCAAAATTGGAACTACTCAAAACAGAAGCAGCCATTGTTGTCTGCCTGGATTTCTAGGAATACAGTGGTACCTCCAGTTGCGAACGGGATCCATTCCAGAGGTCCGGCCGCATCCCGAGGAATTTGCAACCAGAGGAATGTTTCTGAGCATACACACAGCGCGGCTTAACGTTTCTGCGCATGCGGTGAAACCCGGAAAAATACTTCCAGGTTTGCCGCGTTCGCATCCCGAAGTTTATCCAGAGGGATACATAAACCTCTCAGAAGGATGATCACTGAGGGCCAATTCAAAAACAATTTCAACCCCGACAGCGCAGTCCTACCTGTTTACTCAGAGGTAAATCCCACTGTGTCCAAGGGGTCACTACTGTGTAGGGAATCCATACAAAGAGGTGGGAGATTAACTGACTCTCCAGTTAATCTCAGCACATTCTTAGTTAGTCATCACTGCCCACACCAACCGCACCAGAAAGTCTTGATCACACTGTGACATGAGCTTTCTTCTCCCCAGCAAGCACACAAGTTCTTATTTCTTATTTCATGGCCTGAATTTCAGAGGTGCTAAGTACTCTGAGGTTTCATCAAAGTCAGCGGGAGCAGTGGGTGATCAACAACCCTGGCAAAGAATCCGCTAATGCCAATTATCTGCAACTTTACATCAGAAAAGGCATTTCTAAATTGATCATTAAAAATGCAGTCTGGCTGGTGAATTAAATGTCAGGTTCTGGCCAGATATGAATTAAAATTGCTGTTGAAATTCAAAGCACAAAGGGATCCTTAACATAAAAGTCAAATGCAACTTCAGCTAGATGGGCTGTCCCTGAAGCAGTTCTGAAAGCAATGGAGAAGCAAGTGCAGATACCACCACAGCCGCTTGATGCACTCCAGAAGTGCTGAGCCTTGGGGTTGTTGCAACAAGGCCTGGCTACAGAATCCATGAAGCCGGGATAACAACTCTTTGGTGGCTGTTTGTTCTTGTCCCTGGCTAGCAACAAGAGTAAGTAGTTTCCTTACTGGATCAAACCAACCCCGGCACTCTGTTTCCTGCAGTGATACCAGATGGCTCTGGGAAGGTCGACAGCACAAAGGCTAAACCAGGGGTCAGCAACCTTTTTCAGCTGTGGGCCGGTCCACCGTCTCTCAGGCCTTGTGGTGGGCCGGACTGTATTTTGAAAAAAAGAACGGATTCCTATGCCCCACAAATAATCCAGAGATGCATTTTAAATAAAAGCACACATTCTACTCATGTAAAAACATCAGGCAGGCCCCACAAATAACCCAGAGATGCATTTTAAATAAAAGGACACATTCTACTCATGTAAAAACACGCTGATTCCCGGACCGTCCGCGGGCCGGATTGAGAAGGCGATTGGGCCGCATCCGGCCCCCGGGTCTTAGGTTGCCTACCCCTGGGCTAAACTCTCCAGTGTCTGGATCTGAATTTAGAGTGGGGGAAGAGTCCTATTAAGCAAGTGTGGTTAGTTGGCAACAGAACTATCCTCCTTCCTGTGGGTCATTTTAAGAGGACAACGAAGGGTTAAAGATTGGGCCCTCACTTCAAACTGGCTTACTGGCAATCCCACATGATACCCTCTCTCCTCACCCCTTTGGCTCTGCGAAGAGAGACCACAGTGAGCCAACCACTGCAAGCTAGTGGGGTCAACCAAGTGATTTTTAGAGGTCACCCCCCAGCACACCAGCTGCAGCATCACATTGGCCTGGGAGGAGTGCTAAACATTTCCCCCTTTCAGAATACTTGCTACAACTATGAGCTCCCCTTTCTTCCACCAACAGAAGAAGAAAATTAATGGTGCCAACTTTACCTATTTTGTATCTTAGACACCATAAACTAATAAGTAAGAGAAGAAAGCATTTATCAATTGATACAATTAATTGATGAATTCATTAATTGCAAATTAAAAGTGGGGGTTTAATTGGATCTTAAATTAGAGCTCACCAAAAGGGCATTCTCTGATGGTACTTCTGTTGATCTATGTGCATCTCTTGATTCAGACGGTGTGTTTAATGTGATTTTCCAACGGATTAAGTGATTTGTCTTTGCTATTTAGTCAAGACAACTCTATCCCCACACTATACAATGTAATTTTTCAACAAAGAAGCTAAGAGTAACTTCCAACTTCTAAATAAAACTTGTCATTTCCAACTTTTCATTAAATATTGTTGTCTTCAAAAGTACAGGGACCACACGAGCAAAAGGTTTCTTCATACAGACTTAGATATTTAAGTCAATGCAGGATTCACATGTTGCCAAAACTCTGTTTCCTTATTAGCTCATCCCAACATCCACCCCCTAACAAGTAATATATCTAAAAGTGTCACAGCCATCCTAAATAAACATATGCATATTTCCAGTCAGGTTACAGTAGAGATGGATAATCTGTCAATTCTGGTTTCTTCCATTTGTCATTTTTCCAGCCTTAAGTTCAGCTCACACACCATTCCCACATCAGTTGAGACCCTTTTTAAAGGAAAAAAAGGTCCACATGAAAATTCATATACATTTGTGTATGCATTTCTCCTAAAACATGTATTTTTGTAAACAATTCCCCCTACCACAATGCATTTTTCTATATTCTTTTCACTAATTATTGCCCACCCTTTTCCAGAATACAGTCGTACCTTGGTTCTCGAACACCTTGATAATTGTACGTTTTGGCTCCCGAACGCCACAAACCCGCAAGTAAGTGTTCCGATTTGCAAACGTTTTTTGGAAGCCAAACATCCGAAGCTCCTGCAGCCAACCAGAAGCCATGCCTTGGTTTTCGAATGGTTTTGGGAGTCGAACGGATTAAGTTCAAGAACCAAGGTACCACTGTATACCCTTTTTTGTACACATCTTTTGGTTGGAGAACTGCCTCACAAAATTCAGAAAAGTTCAGATTCCAAACAGATAGCTGTTCTTCAGTTTGCATATTGTTTCGAGAAGTGCAAATTAGGTAGCTTTGCCTTCAGACATGAGCAATGAATTTCTCCTTTATCCCTAGGTTATAGGTATGCAAATCCAATCAACTGATACTAGTTTCAGTGCTTTGCCTAATTTACCTCAAACTTCACAACCTGGTTCTTTTAGCACAAAGTCCTTAATGTCTGCTTATAAGGAGAAAATTAAAAACCACTATCTCGCAATTCCATTGTGCAAGGACACAGGAAATGTGTCTAGGTTTTCAGCATCAGTGGCGAGAGTGCAATTCAGCCACAGCGTCTGTGATCTGAAATTTCTGCATTTCTCACTTTTAAGAAGTGTCTCCTATCTCTCGGAGGAAGAGGAGAGCTCAGGGTTAGGCAGGGAGAGATCTTCTCTGCAAGTGTACAGCCTATCTTCTACGAAGCACAAATCCCTCCCCTTATGAAAACTGATTGCTAAGCAGAGCTTTAAATAAAGTTTGGAAGCAAAGGCTCTGAGGTGCTCGCTCCTGATTTCTGAAATGAGAGGTCAACTCTATTACCCCTCGGATGCTTGACTTTCTGAAATTCCTTAAAAGGCGGCACTTGCTTGCTATTTTAACGCATGCCCTTCATGTAGTCAGGCATACAGAGCCAGCGGTGCCGTCTGTCATGGATGCTTTCGCCGAGATTCCTGCATTGGAGGGGGGTTGGTCTAGATGACCCTTGGGGGTCCCTTCCAACTTTACAATTCTATGATCTCTTCAGCTGCCACCCAAAGCTTTGTATTTTCTGATTTGCCAGTTGCAACAAGACTTTGCTAACGGGAACGCAGGCTCAACCTGCTTCAGAGAGGCTTCAATTTGCTGCATTTCCAAAGTGATACAGCGTAAGTAAACACACAGTTTAGAGAATAACGGCAGCCCTGCCCATTGGGAATTTTTGCATTACTGGAAGATAATGCCTCCCCCCCCCCATCCCTCACACCAGCTTGAGTTAGACATTAAAGCAAGCAACGTCTCATACCATGTACCAGTGGGGATTAAAAAAAACGCAAACCCACAGAGATTCATTTTTTAGTTGCTTGTCCCAACATGTGAAGACAATATGTATTTATTTCAGTTCATCAAGAACACCTAGTCAGAACACTAGGAGCCCAGCATTTCATATGGAAATGCGGATGTGTTCTGCCACATCAATATCTCAATCTGAATTTTGCTCCCAGGATGTGCAAACAATTGCTGTCAGCAGGATAACAGAACGATTCACACTGGAGAGCTCCGTTTTCAGAACTACTATATACTAACACCAATTCTTGTTTCCTGTTCATTACTATCTGCATGCTGCTGATCAGAACCCGTGCAGGCTGGTGGACAGAGCTGGCCCCGTGTCCAGGAGGGGACTTGGGTTCAAGAGATGCTCTTGCCACAGATTCATTCATTGTGTGGCTTTGAACAAGTCTGCCTCCGCCCCCATTCTGCAAAATGGTAATTCTAGTTAGCTGCCAAACAGCTTGAAAAAACAAAAGAAAAGCACACAAAGAAACCGATAAGGGAAAAATATTTCAGAGCATTTGGCAAGCCAGAATTATAATTCAAATTTAAATGATAAATATAAATGGGAGCATGTCAAGTTCCATATTAGATAAGATTCTCAGATGTACAGTACACATACATTTCAATATAAATAAATATATACATAAAACCAACTTGCTTATGATTCATGCAACATCAGATCTACTTAATTTTCCCCACAATTGTCTTCCACCTTTCCTCCTGGGATCTAAGAGTGGACGGTGGACACAGAGTTCTCATTTTATTCTCACAACTCTTCCACATATTAAGATAGGCCAAGAGATAATAAATTGCCCACAGAAACCCCCAAGATACTTTCTTTTTCAGATTTGTGGAGTTGGCTAAGAATACTCAGGTGCCTCCACAATCCTATGCAGTCTGATTTCACCTACAAAATCCCTGGTTTTAAACAATGAGACCAGATCAAAAGCTTTCAAAATTAAAATTGAAAAAAAATGGTATAATCAGCATCCAATTATGCCAAGGTATGATAGTTTCTTAATTTCTTCAACCCATTAAAATATATTCTGGGCGGCTTCCAAAACAGATTCCTGCAAATAAGATGATTTGCTCAAATCATTTTCTAAACAACAAAATATTGTCAACACTCACAAAACCAAGAAAGCGGGGGGGGGGGGACCCAGGCCCACAATTTTGGAACATTAATGCATGTTTAACAGCAAAATTAGATGCCAATGTGAATGTATTGGAGAGCAAAGTTGAAATGAGGAAAGAAACTCTCCTCAGTTGAAAACCTTGGATGGGAGAATGTTAATAACCTAAGCAAGAAACAATAGACCATATTCATAATATATGTTTTCTACATGCTGTAAAAAAATCATTGAGATCATTGTACTCAGCAGGGTTTTACGACATTTTTGGCCGAGATTTGTGATTAGGATGATTACATAAGCTGTTTATTACTTGTTTCAGTCTGCGGAGCACAAAAGATCCTCAAACTCTTCATTTGTATTGGGGTGTAGAGAGGACTGACAACTCACTGAAGGCTGAAAATGTGCCATTTTATTTTCTGCTTTGCAGGGGGGTGGGTAACAGAAAGGAGACGTGCTTTTCTGCAAAGCAGTTAGCACAGAAAAGTTTTTCCAATCCTGCAATTTTTGTAAGGTGGAAGGGCGAACAGAATATACACATGCCAATCACGCTTCTCAGTCAATGTCACATGGGTGTTCGCTTAAGACATGCAGAATTCTCCACGCGCACATAGAGAAAGGGAGCAGACAATGATAATGGCAACTGGATTTTCATGTTTCCCCAAGTCTCAAGCAGAAGCAATCAAAACGAATTCATCTCAATGCCTGTGATGGCCAAAGCGTAGCTGTGCACTGTCTGGCGGTTCAAATTAATGGCGAGGAAAGAGATCGCATCAATCAGATTTGCCAAGGAAGACTGGCACAACTTCAATCGAATCTGACGGAGTTCAGTTCTTGCCAAAATGGTGGGCCAAGCCTCCGGCTGAAATGTTCTGATTATTCATAATGACATTACAGTCCAGAGCCTTTGATTAATTCAGGATCCAGATATTTCTGCTACTGCAACAGAAGCACCTTGCTCAGCAATGCATCTCTCCTCACGATGCCATCATTAACAGAATGCCGTTCTCCAAGCAACCGTTGTTTCCACAGTGGCTGCCAGAGGGTGAAAGCCCACGTTATGCTTACTCTTCTAACAATTTGCTTTACTAGGCACACCAAAAAAAAAAAAAAGGTAATACAACTATTGTAAAATGTTCAACAACTTGGCTGCCCGGGATTCTGCTAAATGAGCCTTCTTCAACACAAAGGAAAAGCATTTGTCTCAATTGTTACAAACAATGTTATCTTTCAACACTTTCCAGAAACCTTTCCCCAGACCACCGGGCGGTGGGTTTCTGTCACAGAACAGCCCTGCTTGCAAACAGAGCTCGCCACAATTAATAGCGTTAAGAGAAAAGGGAGAAAATCTGGTCTTCTTACCAAGATATTCAGACAGAGGGAAATTCATTAAGACGCAATCTTTCCAATAGGCACAGACCTAAATCTCATTAAAAAGCCACTGTCCCTGTTCAGTTAGAATAGCCCAATGACAGAGAGGAGAGGGAGAATGAGAATGAGAGAGGAAGAAATATTCAGGACCTGAACAGAAGAGGCTATAACCATGCTGGGGCTGCAACATTTAGTCAATTCATTCATCAATTCATCAATTACAAACTGGTGACATACAAAAAAAGCTAGCTCTGGTTGATCAGGCAGCAGTTTTAATGCAATGATGAGTTTTGATGCAAGTATGTCTAAAAAACCTTAAAGATAAAGCTAAAGGGACCCCTGACCATTAGGTCCAGTCGTGTCTGACTCTGGGGTTGCGGCGCTCATCTTGCTCTATAGGCCGAGAGCCGGCATACAGCTTCCGGGTCATGTGGCCAGCATGACAAAGCCGCTTCTGGCGAACCAGAGCAGCGCACGGAAACGCCGTTTACCTTCCCGCCAGAGCGGTTCCTATTTATCTACTTGCACTTTGACGTGCTTTCGAACTGCTAGGTGGGCAGGAGCAGGGAGCGAGCAATGGGAGCTCACCCCGTCGCGGGGATTCGAACCGCCGACCTTCTGATCAGCAAGCCCTAGGTTCTGTGGTTTAATCCACAGCGCCACCTGGGTCCCTCTAAAAAACCTTAACCAACCCCTACCTCTCATGAATAGGAAGAAATACCCTTCTAGGATGGCGCCAGCTGGGGCACATTCATGCATCATCTGAAAACAAAGAAAGCACAAACATCTTCTGATTTCTGCAGGCTTTCCTCTAGCTGAGCAATGCACACACCAGGCTGTATCTGACAAAGCCATCCTGTTAGCACAAGGACACCTGCCTATACAATGGGACTTCCTTTCCTCCGTTGCCTTTCACAAACAGATTTGAGGGGGTGCAGGGAGAGGAGAGCCCTGCTGTGCAGGTGGAACTCCTTGCACCAATGTGATGACTTCTTTGGATGCAGCTGTGGTGTTTAAAGGTAAAGGACTGAGAACCTGAGACCAGAAGGATGCATTACCCATGACACAGGGCATCTCCATTTCGAACCCTTCCCTGCTCCTCTGCAAGTACCAGAAACATGCTTCTAGTGCCATAATGTGCTTCCATCACCACCCTGAGCTCCAACCAACTATCCCACATCACTGACAGGCCCAAGAACCTACCCCAAGGCAGAAGATTGCGCCATTTTTGCCTATAAATATTTTCTCAGCTAAATAAGATTCAAAGGGAACCGGAATTGTCTACATGCGACACACATTCTCCACAACCAACTCCCATGGAAGTTGGATCTTTTTATCAGGTTAATCAGAAAGAATGGAAGGAGGGGTGAAAGTACGATGTTATGATGTCACCGGGGAAAGGAGTTGAATTCAGGAATGGGGTAGGAGCAATTTCAGTGACATTCAGTGGAATTCAACATGGAGATTCTGTGTTTCCAATATCACGTACAATGTGCAGTTTCAGCCTAAGACTCAGGGACCAGGCATACTGTGCTGTTTCAAAGACTGAATCTCTTTGCCTAGAAAAACAGTAAAATGGAGCAGAGGTAAAATGTTGACTAAATACAGTTAGTTTCATCTACAACCCAAGCCCAGGTTTTCCAATGACTCTAGAGAGCAGAGTTTGTCGGAAACCAAACTGCATGTGTTAACACATTTCACAATTACATTTTCATCAGCATCTAGGATGCCAGAATCGCTTATGGGAGCAATTCCCTGACTGAAATATAAAGTATATCTTAGCATGCCCCCTTGCTGGTGGATTATTGTAGAGAGAGAAAAATTCCATGAGGAAGGATGTGAAATGATGACGACTGCACACGAAGCGGAAAATGGAGCCTGTGATCAGCATGGAAGCGGTGGGGTGGAGCATTCATCCTGAGCTCAAGGCTGGGAGGAAACTAAACTTTGTCAGCCTCATGCACCTTCTGCCACAGGTGGGTACACAGAGGCCAAGCCAAAGACTCAAGGGAGACCAGGTGTGTGCATGCATGTCTTACAACAGCTGCATTGTTCAGGAGAATCCCAAGGGGTATGTCTCATTACTGCATGCAATCTTACACTCCCTGCTGAGGTTAGAAGAGAATGGAGATCTCCTACTTTGCGCTCCAAGTTTACATACACAGCCCAGAATGCCCACAGGACCAGCAAGAGAAGATGCAAAAGAAAACTGCAAAGGAGGGAAATCAATGACGCTTTTCTTCTCCAGGCTAAACTCACCCAGTTCCATCAACTTTTCCTCATAGCACTTGTTTTTTTTCATACCCTTGACCATCTTTGTTGCTCTATTCTCAACCCGTTTCATTTTGTCCACATCCCTCTTAAAGTGCAGAACTGGACAAAATCCTCCAAATGAGATCCAACTACTGCACTGAAGTATAACTACAGTCGTACCTCGGAAGTCGGACAGGATCCCTTCCGGAAATCCGTCTGACTTCTGAAATGTTTGACTTCCAAAGCGCAGCTTCTGATTGGCTGCAGGAAGCTCCTGCAGCCAATCGAAAGCTGCAGAAGCCCCGTCGGACATTCGGCTTCCAAAAGAATGTTCGAAAACCGGAAAACACTCAATTCCAGTTTTCGATCGTTCGGGAACCAAAACGTTAGACTCTAAAACCATTCAGGAGCCGAGGTACGACTGTATTACTTCTCATGACTTGGAAATTATGGGAGGAATTCAGTGTAGCAATATGTGGCATTTCAGCTTGCCCCCGGCTTCCAGTTGGTTGAGGAATGGCTAATGAACACTTTTGGGGCATGGTTTTCCAACCACTTTTGAATCCATTACCCTCTAGCCTCCATTTAACTAAACAGCACACCAAAAAATATCACAAATAAGTTCTCATCTTCCTTAATGAGATGAATTGCAGAAAATCGTTCTTCCAATCCTCTTACCTTCTCTTTTAATGGTGCAGCAAGCTTACAATTGCTGCAGGTGCAGTCTGCGAGGGCTTCAGGCATGAACACAACAAGCAAAGCATACATGCTTCAGGTCATGACCACAGAGCCCTCGTAGGCTTCTGTAGAGGTTCTGCCTTTGCTTCTTCATAGCTTCACACTGCTGGAAGGTTGCTGGGCTCCGGTGGATGGAAGGCAATGAGGCGATTTGGAACACACCAAAAGGACACACGCCTCTTGACCCATGGGTATATAAAGCAGTGAAAGCCCTGATCAGCTCATGGCTAGGGTTGCCTTACTCCGGGGATCAGAAACCTTGACACACACCCCACCGTCGGGACACACACCCCACCGTCGGGACACACACCCCACCATACCGCATCTCCTTCACTTGCCCCCTCCCTGCCGCTAACCCCTTCCTCACCTGCCTGTTACCCCCTCCCTTCTCTTACCTTTGCTGTCTTTGGCCTCCTGCTCAAAATGGGAGGCTGAGCGGCCCCGGAAATATCACGCAAGGCCTGGTAGCCACCGGGACTGGCACAGCGCCTAGCGCAGCCCCAAGGCATGGTGGCAGCCAGGAACAACACCAGGCCTAGTGCGACCCCCAGCAGGTCACTCCAGGACACCCGATTCCTGCTTCCTGTTCCAGGGCACAGCACCTTCTGAGCATGCACGTGTCCCACAAAAAAAACGCCAAAAACATAAAAATAACCTCCCCCAAACCCAGACATTTAATCCAAAATGCAAAAATCCACACGGGCGGGGATGCTGGCCCCCCCAAACCGGACGTCCGGGAAATCCCAGATGTATGGCGACCCTACGCATGGCAATCCAGGGTCTTTCTTCAGCAGAGACTGCTGGGAGGGAGTGCAGAGAAGCTGCCATCTCCAAGCTCAGTGATACTTACTGGCCTGCTCAGAGCATGGGGCGGGGAGAAGCCTAAGCGCCAATCAGCGCAGTGATCTCCAGCGATGCAAGACAAATTTCAGTAAGCTTATTGAAATTGCCTTGCATCACTGGAGATCACTGCAAGCTGATTGGCACTTAGGCTTCTCCCCGCCCCATGCTCTGAACATGCTGGACGCATCCATACAAACAGGATACAGCCAGTGCTTTTTTCTCTCTCCAGAGGGTACTCAGAGGTACGCAGTACCGGCACCTCTTCGTTGCTGTTGTTGTTGAAAAGCGTGGCATTTACTGTAACAACTTCATGGTGAGTACGGCACCCATCTTTCTAGGGGGGGGGGGAGCACTGGCATACAGCTCTGAACCCAGCACCCTATTGGTATGGGAGTGTTTCGAAGCCAATCAGTGTAACTGCAGTTGGAGCGTATCTGTGCACAAGCGAATGCCATTGCTCCAAGGCAAGCAACGTGACATACAAAGAGCTGCTAAAAAAGCAGAGAGACCCAAACCCTACAGATGGATGTGCAAGAGGTGTTTGGGGAGCCATTTCCTTTGTGACAGCCCCCATGCAGAACCCTCAACTTCCTTGCAAAATGCAAGAGAGTGGAAGTGTCACGTGTGGCGGATTAGCGCCTGTTGAGGTTTCCGGTACATTGGGGGTTAAAATATCTCTCCCAATGATAGGCAGGTGTTCTCTGGGAGGCGGAACTAGATTGTGTGGGAAGACAAAAAGGGGAACGACCGAGGGGAGGACAGTTGGGGAGTTAGGAGAGAGAGAGGAGGTTAGAGGTTAGGTTTAGAGGGATGGAATGTGTTATCAAGTCTGTGTCTTACAAAGAAAGTGAAGTGCTTTGAGATACTGGTGAAATCCATGTTCTCAGGTTAATAAATAAAGTTGAATGTGTTTACACACCAACTGGCTCCAGCAGTGTGTTAATTCCTCCAGTTGTGTGGCTGAGAAGCGGGCTGGAATGGGAGATAGTTCAAAATACGTCTGACATACAAAGGGCGGGACAGTGAAGCGAAGAAAACCGTGAAGTTGCCTGAGTGAGAGGCTAACTTGAACAGTAGGGATCCATGAGAGGGAGACCCCCCCCCCCACTGGTGGTAAGAGGCTGCAAATAAAGTGCCCTGAGGTAACCTAGAGCCAAGTCTTCTTTGGAGAAACTGGAGGTTTATGCCTGCCTTCTCTTTTGTGAAAGAGCGGAGTATTAGTGACTCGGTTTCCTCACATCACGTTCCACCATCAGAAAGATGAACTGACTCGCAATTCCAGGAAGTTGCCCCCTTTTCAAAAAGCCTTGTAGACCTCTGACAAGTTGCTCATCAAGGCAGTCGGCGTTGCTCTTGAGATGATCAACATGCTGTTGATGTCGAACCAATCTCAACTCAAGAGGCAAAGCCTTCCATTTCCTATTTTAAGGTTCTAATCCATAAACCTTCATCATAACCTGCCTTTTTTAATAATAATAAAAAAATCCCAACCTGAATGGAGAGATAATGATACACAATATGAAGACAGCCAATCAGCTGGCTACCCCCCTCCCCAACAATATTCCAACAATCAGCCCCAGCTGCAGGCCAATTAAACTCAATAGTTCACAGGTGTTCATAGAAATGACTAACACAAAAGAAACTCTTACTTCAAAAATGTTATATTTAAAAGCTTCGAGGTGGAACCAAGAAAGATAAAAGCCAGAATTAAGTTTATTGCCACCCAGTGCTTCACTCTGAAGCAGGTTTCAAGCAAGGCCTCCCCCTGGTATTAAAAGTTTGATGAACATCTGCATTTAAAATATAGGAAATTGGAACATGTGAAGGATTTTTGAAAAATGCTGGTTGCAGTGTCAGATCAGCTCCGTAGACATTCACTTATTTTTATAGGTATGTGGCAATATACTAAAATATATTTGCAAAGTGGGCAATAGATGGCATGATCTAAGTCAATGCTGCATGTTAGATTGCTGGCAATGGCACTTCTGTAAATATTGTTGGTGCTCATTCCCCAGCCATAATTCTCATTTCCCAAAATAACAATTTCTTTAAATTTTAATGAGAACAAAACCATACTAGGATCACATGGCACACTCTTCAATTCTTATTAAAAAAAGCGAGATGGGGGAAAAGGGGGATGAACATGGGCCCTTTGACAACTCTCAAGGTCCTCTTAAGCCCTCAGTTGACAGAAATTCTCCAGCAAATGAATTCTCGTCTCCTCTCTCTGTAGACTAGCAAACAAAAGTATCTGTAAAAACGAATCTCTTTGCGGTCCTATAGCAGAATATGTATACAAATTAACATCCAAATGTCTTTAATTCCCATGATGTGTCTATTAAGCAGCAATTCTCCAAAAGGCTGTTTAGCTATCCAAACAGCAGCCTAAAATTATCATCTTTATAAGCTCCCCATAACTTATTGCTCAGCTCCTATGAAAAGTCATTAATATTGGACTCTCTCTAGCTTAGTCTCACAGGAGATATTCTGCAAAGGGATGCAATAAAACTGCGATTTCTGCCATCATTTCATTAAAAATCCTTGTTAAATTTCTAGCTGAACAGTGTACATAATATGAAAAAATATTCAGGGCGCTTATTAACTATGCTGCTCCTTATGATATGAACTTTTAAAAGAATAATGAAGACTATTTCTAACCTGTAAGAATATTGTTCATTTTCATTGCTATTAAATTTTAATCGGGGCATTGTTTAAAAATGTTTAAGTTTCATTACATTTCAATGTCTCCTGGAATGAAAGAAAGGCAATGAATTCACCAGCCACAACGCTTGTCACTCATCCATCTCCCCTGCTGACATCTCAATATTATGGGCATTCTGTGTTCTGAGGCTCAACTTCCCATATGTACCAGATTACATTTTTCCTGGTTTATGCTTGCATAAACGTTTGAGTAATTTGGACCAGAAAAGAAATGGAGCCAGAGAATACTACTCTTCCCCACTAGAAATCCAAAAACGTTTATCACATGTAGAGGGATATCTATGGGGAAGGGAGGGTGGTATATTCTACAGGCTTGTGATATCAAGACCAACCTATATTACAATTCTCTGTGGAAATATATGCAGTTGGCAGGACATGTAGTGTTGCCTTGAAAGAAACAGACACTCTTCAGCATAAGAAATACACTGGGTCTGAGAATGAAAATATAGGAATAATTTGTGAGATGTTTTGGAGGATTTTTAACACTTTCTGAGGTTTTTAAGCAGGCACAGGCACAGGCAAACTCGGCCCTCCAGATGTTTTCAGACTACAATTCCCATCATCCCTGACCACTGGTCCTGTTAGCTAGGGATGATGGGAGTTGTAGTCCCAAAACATCTGGAGGGCTGAGTTTGCCTATGCCTGTTTTTAAGGGTTGTGTTTGTGTGTGTGTGTGTGTGCGCGCTGCTCCTTATGATATGAACATATGTGTGCACATATCCGTATATATACACACATATATAGTATGCGTGCCAACGTGTGTGGACATGAGGAGTATGATGGGGTAAATGAATTTTAAGTAACAACAGCATTCTTTCTCCCCCATTGTACCTAATTAGGAATAAGCACTCGCCTTTCAAACGAGGTACAAAAGTGGAAATATAAAGGATAAAAGAATTCCTGCAACAACTGCATAGATCCAGACGTCGGATTGGATATTCCTTGTTCTTGTGCAAATGGCACTGACCAAGAGGAATGGGATGGGCCATTCCTGAGGGAGAAGCTGAAAACAACAGTATAAGAATCTTATGGTTGTCATATGATGGGAACATATGGGAGCCAGGGCAGTGTTGCCCAAACTTTCTATATCCAGTATATCTAGAATGAAGGGCAAGCATAGTCTGTGCATCTATAAAATACCCTGGTCCACATTGCCTCCTGAAGCTCACACCTTTACTTTTACGCAGTCAGCGAGGGATGGGTCTGTGTTTGCTAGACCCAATAAGATCCCCCTGAATTTCCCCAGCTTAATACAGGCTTAATACACTAAGGGATTCTGGTGCCATCCTACTTGTCCACTCGCAAAGAACCAGGGAATCAAGGTTTTAAGGGGCTCCTCTGCTCTGGCAAGTGTAGTGTGGTGGATGCACTCAACCTTTCTCACGGCACTTTTATTGTGGTCTAGCGCACAGTTAGGGATGGAGGTGGTGCTGGGGGTTAAACCACAGAGCCTAGGGCTTGCTGATCAGAAGGTCGGCGGTTCGAATCCCCACGACGGAGCAAGCTCCCGTTGCTCGGTCCCTGCTCCTGCCAACCTAGCAGTTTGAAAGCACACCAAAGTGCAAGTAGATAAATAGGTACCGCTCCGGCGGGAAGGTAAATGGCATTTCCGTGTGCTGCTCTGGTTCGCCAGAAGCGGCTTAGTCATGCTGGCCACATGACCCAGAAGCTGTACGCCGGCTCCCTCGGCCAATAAAGCGAGATGAGCGCTGCAACCCCAGAGTCGTCCGCGACTGGACCTAATGGTCAGGGGTCCCTTTACCTTTACTAGTGCACAGTTAGCGAAAACCAAAGAAGTGAATAGTTTAAAACTGCACACCAACATTTCCTTCCTCAGCATTTGCACACTTAAATAAACCACTGAAATCAGTCCTAAGAAATATATGTTGTTGTGTGCACAAAAAAATAATGGCTGAAATGCAAATGGATGTGTTAATGTGTGTTGCTCTGAGTGCACACAGCAAACAACTTCCCAAAGCATTTTCATAGAATCTTAGAGCTGGGAGGGACCCAAGGGTGATCTGGTCCAACCCCCGCAATTTACACACACACACACACACACACACACACACACACACACACACACACACACCTTATATATTTTACGTATGAAACATCTGGCATTCTAGGGTTTGGATCTTCAGCAGCTCCTTGTAGCTACCAAAAAGCCTTGAGCCCATTACATAAACATGCTCTGATCATAGTGTATACTGGAACTGATTTCCAGTGGCTGGGGGGACCCGGCCAGATGGGCAGGGTACAAATAAAAACATTATTATTATTATTATTATTATTATTATTATTATTATTATTATTATGACACTGCCCATCGTGCACCAATGTGTATGTGGGAAACACAACAAGTGAACTTGAGGACTATGTTAATTAACATGGCTGAAACTGGTCAACAGCATAGCTGGTTGTTCATGCAAACATATTCTCACACCAAATGGTACCCTAGAGCAGTGTTCCCCAACCTTGGGCCTCCAGCTGTTTTCGGACTACAATTCCCATCATCCCTGACCACTGGTCTTGCTAGCGAGGGATGATGGGAGTTGTAGTCCAAAAACAGCTGGAGGCCCAAGGTTGGGGAACACTGCCCTAAAGGTTCTGTTTTCAAGCAAAACCCATACAACAAGTCTTCTGTATAAATCACAGCTTAGACTTGCTATTTACGTGTTGCATTTCTAAGTCCTAGAAGTTTTGTAAGAACACCACATACACAAACACTCAAATCGACCAAACACAAAATTGTAGACAGGGATTCAACAGAAACAGTTTCACTTGGAGGTCTTTTCTTTTCTGCCGAGTTATAAATGCCACAGTTACATTACATACTGCTCAATTCACCCCCACCCATGCAAAAGGTTTCATACCAAGACTGTATTGATTTAAGCCAGTTTCATTATTACTAATGCTCTGCTTAATTTTAAAGACAACACAATATTGAACAGAATAATGCCCTGCATTAATAAACTTTCCCTTGAAATGGCTAGCAGATTTATTGCATTTGGTTGTTCAAATAAACACCAAGATCACTTTCCATAAATCATCATCTGCCTAAAAAGGCAGCCAGCATGGAACTTGATAGAGAAAGAGAGAAAGAAAAGTTATTAAAAAGTGTGTGAAATCTCATTGTAAATGTTAACTGATGCATTTTAATCAGGTACAACATGCCTGGATCGGTTGTGCTGCCCGACCTTGTCTTACTGAAAATAAAACCAAAAGTCCCCTCATCCACCAGAAGGCTGTTGCACCCAGTAGTCAGTATTGCTACAGCTAAGGTGGTACGCTGGTCCATGGGGTCACGAAGAGTCGGACACGACTAAACGACTAAACAACAACAAGGTGGTACTATTGCGTTTTAAAGGAAGAAGAAATGTAAAGCATGGAAATAAATATGACCTTCATCTACGACTAAAATTGGCCATTCCACTTGAAATAATTATGATATCCTCCTAACAAAAACAGGCAACAAAAATGCTCACCTAAAATCAATGTCATATTCTTTTTTTAAATGTGAAAGCTCCTATGATTCTGATAGACTCTTTAGCATGTTTGGAACCAGTTTAGAAGTTCTAACTGGGTGCCTTTCTTATTTAAGACATATTTTAAAATTCATTCCAAAAGGGAAACTTCCGAAGTGAGATCCTAGACAAAACTGTGTGGCTGGTGAAGACAAACAAAACAAAAACAAAAAACCAGGGCCTTTCAAGTGGTGGGCCCACATTAAATGATGTCCTCCCTGCAGAGATGAGTCTGGCCTTGTCAATGCCTGATTTTAAGCATGCACTGAAGCGGGAACAGACAGCAAAACAAGACACGTCTCTTATGAAAATGATCATATTGATCTGGGAGCAAATTAAAGGGAATACATCCAGAAAGGTCTATTATGCAGGATAGGTATCCATTGTCCTGAGCACATGAACTCCGGCCTTAAGAGCCTAAGAGGAGATCTCAGGCTCATCTAATCCAGCCGTCTGTTTTCGACAGAGACCAGATACTTAACTTCTGCTATGAAGACAACAGACTTCCCCCTCCCGGCATCCTCAAGTCACTTGTTCCCCAGAACCTGATATTCAGAGAAACACTGTCTGAACCTGGAGGTTGCTATTAGGCACTGTGGGCTAATAGCCACTGATAGACCTTTCCTCCAGGAATTTGTGTAATTCCCTTTGGGCGCCATCTAAGCCAGTAACCATTTCCCTAACTTGTAGCAAGGAATTCCATCATGTCAGATGATTGGAATAGGTGACTGGACGTGTTCCTTCTCATTCTAAAAGAGATTGAAACTGAAGAACCCACTGCTAAGGGATTACAAGCAGCACAGCGTCCAATTTCCTTTCCTAATGGAGTCCAGAAAAGAAATACACCCTGGGATTTGCTCTCTCATCTACAATTGCATCAATTATCTTCAAAATGATTCAGGTTTCTGAGGACAGTCCTCTGTACGCCCATCTCCTTTTACCAGCCATTTATTCCCTTCTCCCTTCAGTGGGTGCTGCCAGCACATGCTCGGCACCAATGCATGGGGCTGAAATAGGTTCTCCTTTCATTCCTCCAAGAGCTGGTGCTTTGTAAACAGAAAGCAAGGATCACCCTCTCTGCTTGTGGGAGGAGCACAGCCCTCCTCTAACAAGCAGGGCAAGCAATGAACTTAATAAACAGCCGCCCAAGAAGTCTACTCTACATGCCATTTCTACCT
Source organism: Darevskia mixta (assembly GCA_034641385.1). NCBI lineage: Eukaryota > Metazoa > Chordata > Lepidosauria > Squamata > Lacertidae > Darevskia > Darevskia mixta. Next base: position 3,087,890 of record JAWWNH010000111.1, on the reverse strand, counting down.
TCCCAAGTTCAGTGAGATAGGGGACCAAATACACAAAGAAGGCATCGTGGCACCATTAGGATGAAGACAGGGAGGACAAAGGTTAAGGCCACCTCTCCCTGCAACAGTCCCCGTTTGGACTAGAGGAGGGCAAGTCCTCTATTCATTTTTTTTAATTTATTTTTTTTGCACATAGCTTCTCTGCAGAAAACTTGGCCTCCGCTACACATAATTCAATTATATCCAGGGCTCTCAATAAATATTTAAAGGGTAGCTGGGGCACAATGAACCACATAACAGACAGGTGGTTCCCCTATTACCACAGTCCCACAGTAACTACAATGGATGAAGCAGAAACCTTCAGCAGCAAATGCATATTCTTCAACCTCTTTGCATGTTTTTTGTTTTGTTTTTTTGAGTGGGGGTTGGTTGAAAAATGGGTCAGCCACTGAGATCAACCAAAACATCAAGCATTGAGATACTAAGTTTTATCAACCCTCATAAAAGCCAAAATTGGGTGGTTCTTCGTTCAAGGGGAAAGACAAGCATGGAAACCTTGCAGCAACAAATCACCTGCTCAAAATTGTTGTTGTTGTTGTTGTTGTTGTTGTTGTTGTTGTTGTTGTTATTCTACACAAAAATACATATCATAGTAACAAACAAAAACAATACACCCCCTAAAAAAAAAGTTTAAAAGGCAATAGATTGTTTAATTGGTCAAAGGCCTGGGAAAAGAAGAATGTTTCTGCTTGGTGCTTAAAGATACGCAACATTGCTTAAGGAAATGTAATGTTTCCATTTCACAAAGACCTGGTTATAAAAGCTTTCACACATGCAATATTTAAAAGCACGCATCACCTCCGAGCATGTGTCCAGAATGTTTTGTGGTGCTAAGTCACAGTAATGGCTATCTGTTTATAGGTCAGAAGAGCAGTAAATTATTCCAAGGGAAAACAGTAAAAGGCTGCATTGTAGCCAGCTGTGCTTTTAACAGGTTATTGTGAAAAGCACAAGGATGCAGGGGAAACGTCCGGGTTTTGTAGCTATTGCCTCAGCCAGTGCTCGCTTGTATAAAGATGTCACTTTTAAACATTTAAAAGTCAAATTGTCTGGAGAATACGTTCGTATAAAATTTATTTTCAGAAACTGATATTTAGCCTGCTGCTATCAGACTTGATTGCTCTGCAACGTTTAAGTGTTAGGCAAATTCCTACAGGTTTGAAAATAGAGACTAACATTGTAGATCCTGTATTCAGATGTGTCATTAGAAAGAGACTGAAATGGAAATTCTTACACTTTAAGGACAACTCAGCGGCTGGTTGTGGCGGCTGCTCTTCCTGTTCTTTCAGTTCGAATGCATTATAATAATTATAATAATTTATTTAGGCATGAGTGAGCAGAGGTGAAGGGAAGGTGGGGTGACTGGTGACCATCCTCAGAAGAACAGAATAAATTGAAAATAGGATGCTTGTCTGGATTGGGCCACTGGCGTGATCCAGCAGGGCTATTCTTGTGTTAAGAATAGCCCTGCTGGATCACGCCAGTGGCCCAATCCAGACAAGCATCCTATTTTCAAAGTGACTAACCAAATGCCCAGGGGAAGCCCACAAGGAAGACCTTGCAGATCGGACATATGGAGCTTGTCTTGAGACCCAAAAGCAGGGGAGGGAAACCTGTGGTCCTCCAGATGTTGCTGAACGAGAACTCCCATCATCCCTGAGCACTGGCCATACTGGCTGGGGTTGATGGGAGTTCAAAGAACATCTGGAGGATCACTGTTTCCTCACAAGTGCTCCTCAGATAACGAAAGCCCACTTAAAAAGCATCAGAGGGCAGATAAGACTACTGGAATTGGAAGAAACCATGGCATAACAACTGCAGGTACTCTTGGGTGAAGCCCATGTCAATCTGTGTTCAGGCCTAGTTATGGGACTGAATCAGTCTTGGTTGCTCTAGTGGTTGACTTTTATCAGGAGAAGGACAGAGGGAAGTACGGAGCTCAGCAGCTTTTCGATGCCGTTAACCGTGGTCTCCTTCTGAGCCAACATAGTGGGATGGGTAATGGAAGCACTGTTTTACAGTGGTTCTGATCCTATCTCCAAGGTTAGTTTCAGAGAACAACATTGGGTGATTGTCTTTCGGACCCCAGCAATGTGCTATGGGATGCCACAGGGCATCCTGTCCCATGTGCTTTTTAACATCTATACAAAGCCATTAAGTGAAGTCATTAGGAGATTCGGGATAAGATGCCAACAGTATGTTGAGGATACATACTTCTATAACATCTGAATCAGGAGAGTCTGCAAGACCTGGACAAGTGCTTGGGATTGGTGGTGGGTTGGCAAGATGGAGGCACTGTGGGGGGAGGTTCCTAAGTCTGGGATATTGGCCAATTGTCTGCTTTGGGTGGGGTCGTGCACCCCTGAAAGAGCAGGTTCATAGTCTGAAGGTGCTCCTGGATCCATCTCTGTCACTAGAGGCTCAGGAGACCTTAGTGGATTGGTGTGCATTCTACCAGCTTCATCTGCTAAAACAACTGCAGCCATTTCTGGCCTAGGATGGTCTGACCACTGTAGTCCATGCATTGGTAACCTCCAGGCAGGATTACTGCAATGTGCTCTATGTGGGACTGCCGTTGAGGTTGGCCCAGAAGCTGCAGCTGGTGCAAAATGTGGCAGCTCAACAGTTCACTGGGACAGAATATCGCCAACACGTTACTCCACTGTTGAAAGAATTACAGTGGCTGCCAATGAGCTACCGGGCTAAATTCAAGCTGCATAAATTCCTACACAGCTTGGGACCAGGATACCTGAAAGATCATGTCACCTCTTATGCATCCAGTTGGTCACTGTGCTCTGCAGGAGAGGGCTTCCTGCAGATACTGTCTTATCAAGAGGTCTGTTCCACACAATGTGGAACATTGGGCATTTAGTGTTATGCCACCTTCCCTTTTGAATTCCCTTCCCTTGAAGATCAGACAGGCACCATCTCTATTGGCGTACTGAAGACCTTCTTCTTTCTATTGAACTTTCTCAGTCTGAATTGGTACTGGAAATACTGAAAAGACTTTCAAAAGAAAGGTTTTTCCAGGGTAATTAGTGTGACTTGCTTACTTCCAAGGACAGAGTGTTCAAGTGGTAGAAAGACTGCCAATGGCCAGGATCTGATTTACACACAGAGAGACCCAAGACCCTGCCATATTTGGAATTGGGATCAGTTGGCAATCCCCTGGTGTACTTCCCCTTCCCTAGGTCTGCGTGCCAGAGAACTATTTGCAGGTGGCTAATGGTAAAGGATAACCAGACTGCCTTATCCTATTTATGTCAAGAATATGTGTCATGCTGTGGACAGCAAGACAAATCAGGGTCTAATTAGCTCAGTCAATTCCTTCAGTATTATCCTTTCAGTCTACATTGAGTTATTAAAGCCATGGAAATACAACACTACCGAGACAGCAATGATGGAAGTAAGATGTCAGAAGCTTATTAACTGGAGTTTGAGGATGCAGCTGCAAAACAGACAAACTATGATAAATACAAATTGGCTAAATGGTAATCCATACCGTTGCCTTACGTTTTTTAAGCATGCTTACAAACAAGCTCTGTTGCCTCCTATACCACTGGTCAAGAATGGGTCAGCGGCTACTTAAATAGCAGGTAGTATGGTGGGAGCTTCAAGTATGAACAAGGAGTCTTGATGCAAAAAACAAAAATAAACCCCCACTATTGGGATCTCAGCCTCCATTCACAAGTGAAACCAACTTAACATGTATTACTGCTTTTACTTGCATTTATCCCTTGGTAACTTTGCCTTCGTCTCTCTCCCGTTGCCTAATGTAGACTCTGTTATTTGAAACACAGGCCTATCTTTTGTTTTGCTGTAATCAGCATGTATACTGACACAATATTTATAATAAGTAAGACAATAACATATTTAAAGAAGGACAGTATCACAGAAAATTTAAAGGCTATCCTGTTACGGATTTTATGTACTGTATATGGGGGAAAGCCAACAACACTTTACACACACACACACACACACAAATTCCAGTTATTCACCCAGCTTCACTCAAAACAGAATCTGAAAGTCACAATTAAGCACAGCAGAACCTTAAGCAAAAACACATGGAAATTCAAAATTTGGGGGGGGGCGGTCCACAGTGGGGATGGGGGTCACCTTTCTATAGAGTCCAACATCTGCCTCTGACCATAATCAGAAGCAGGTGTCTTTAGTGGAAGAACGGAACGAAGAGCACATGAAAAGATTTGGACTCACTCCATTTTTAGCAACTTTTTACCACTAAACTAAAGAACTTTACAAAGAGAAGAGTACCACACACTCACACCCATTTAGCAGACATAAAGACGGGTGCTCACAAAAGGAACGGTGACAGTCAGCTTTACAACAGTCACAGAATCTGGAAATCTCATATACGGCTTCTGCTTATTAGTTGGATAGATAACAGGATGCCTGCAATGTACATATAGAAATACTCCTCTAAGAGCCCAGCTGGGCTGGCAAATCTCGATCAGGTGGTTGAGTGTCCCTTTTATACAGGATCCTCTCCAGTGAAATAGCCCCATTTGCTATTACCCTCTGATCTCAGGATGAAACTTGAAATGGATTGAGGCACCCATCCACGTATGCAAGAAAACGTGCAATTTGCAAAGCTGCTGTTCAATGACTAATTTATATTTGAAGGATTGTTTGGTGTTGTTTAGTACTCCACGTCTGGATGGGGCAGAGGGAAGGGGAGGAGGTTCACTCCTCAAGGTGGTTTGGAAGAAAGCTGATACTGATTGATATCTTGGCAAAAGCTGGTTTATCAGGTTTGACTAAAACCAAACATCCAAAAACAATCACATCTGGGATTCGAGAGCTCTGTGGTCTCCAGTAACCCTCCTGTCTGGTGGTGACTTCCAGTTTTCATAGAATCTTAGAGTCATCTAGTCCAACCCTTTGCAATGCAGGAATGTCAGCTAAAGCATCCATGACAGATGGCCATCCAACCTCTGCTTTAAAGCCTCCAAGGAAGAAGAGTCCACCACCTCTCGTGGAAGTCTGTTCCACTGTCAAACAGCTCTTACTATCATAAAGGTTTTCTGTATGTTTAGTCGGAATCTCCTTTCTTGTAACTTGAAGCCACTGGTTCAAGTCCTACCCTCAAGAGCAAGAGAAAACAAGCATGTTCCCTCTTCCATGTGACAGCCCATAAGATATTTGAAGATGGCTATCAAATCTCCTCTCTCTCTTTTCCATGTTAAACATATCTAGCTCCTTCAAGCACTCCTCATATTTGTATCCTTTCCATCTGGACTGAAGGGCCATTGTACAGCAGTAGACCATCTGCTTTGAGTACAGAAGGTCCCAGATCCAATCCTTGGTACCTCCAGATAGGGATGGGACAGACTCCTTTCCTGAAACCTTCCAGACCAGGCATCCCCAAACTTGGCCCTCCAGATTCCCATCATCCCTGACCACTGGTCCTGTTAGCTAGGGATGATGGGAGTTGTAGTCCCAAAACAGCTGGAGGGCTGAGTTTGGGGATGCCTGTTCCAGACAATACTGAACTAGATGGGTCAGTGGTCTAACTCAGCAAAAGGCAGCCTCCTATGTTCCTGTGGCAGCTTATTCTCTTCAAGCTCTGGCCTTTGCACCCCTATAGAGTCCCATGGAGGAAGGTTCCTCCCAAGCCTCTAGGAAACTCCTGCATCCTTCAAACGTACTAGTCCATGATTAAAAAATAAACCTACTACATTTTGGGGAGTGCAGAACCGCTCTACTAGCTTTTCCTATTTCCAGTTCAGCCACGAACAATTGCCAACAAACCCAAAAGACAAGGGATTTGCAGATGTAGTGAACATTAAAAGTAAGAAACCAAAGTGCCGCCAGCTGTACTCACAAACAAACGGATTAATATGAAAAAGGGGTGGCCTGGCAAATAACTTTGCCCTTCCTGCCACGGGAGAGGTTCAAAATAGCCCCCGTGCAGAGGTTCATTCGGCAATGGAGCAAAGAAGCACAGGTCCTCTAAGTTGCAAAGCGTTTCCACAATTTCTCGCCAAAATAAATTGGATTCTTTCCACTGTTTGAGATGGCAGCGAAGCAAGGACTGTATAATTAGGTCAGAGCTGATTACCTAGAACAAGGGCAATTTTCTTTACATCCAAGTAAAGCTTCATGAAAAGCAGCAAAGAAAGTGCATTTGGGAGTAGCTGAGAGACTGTCTAAAATCTTTCTTGATGAAAGCGATTTAACTACATTTTAATATAGATGGTATTTTCTATTAATGTCAGGGCAGAAACTTATTGCTCCACATATCTCATCACAAGGGCTATCTCTGCATCTGTCTGAGTCAACTTCAGTGACCACTTCAATATTCACTTTACAATTAATGCTGCTTTTTTATGGCTCGCTAGAAAGTAAACCAATTTCAGCCCAGCTCCTCAGTATTGAATTTATTATAAAAAGTTATGTACTTAAAACTCCTATAATGAAACCAGAGGCATCATGAGATATTAACCTAGAGTTAATGCTGAGAAAGCCGGTTTGAATAATTCAATTCATGTCACCTTAAGTATCTTTTCAAATGGAATTAACTTTATCTCACACACAAAAAAGGAAGCGCCACGTTCCAGCTACTGATTATTGACTCCACGAGGGCTCCGTCTTAAATCATCACGGCACCATTTTCCCCAGTAAGTTTGTGGGGCTCTTGCCAAGACAGATGCTCAGAATGGAACGCCAGGCTGTCAGCCGAGGGCCGCTGGGACTCCACCCTCCGAGAAAAGGTTCTTCCGCATCCCAGAGACGACCCAGCGGAGCTGAACCAAAGAGCTCACTGGATTCACAGTTTGGACAGGATGCAGGGTTCCTGCAAAGTTTTTTTCTCAATGTCAGTGCCTCTAACAATATCAGGCACTGTTTTCGTCATCACTCAGATGGCTTTAAAAGAAGAATTTGACATTCATGGATCCATCAAGGATGGCAACATGGTACTGAGCTACTAGATGAATCTGCGCCATGAAAACCCAGCTGGCCACAAGCCTTGTGTCCCTGGCAGAGCTGAGAGAGGTATGTAGTCACAGACAAGAAAGTTTTGGGGGAAATAGCAGCACCAAGAACAGGATGAGAAAGCAGACAATTCTGGTAAAGTTACAAAGAAGAATCCATATCCAGAAACTGCAGAAATATATCACTAGCGTAGATAATACTGAGCTAGAGGAATAAGGCTGCTTCCTATGTTCATATGCCACATAAACCTAGTTCACTCTGTGTTCGCCTATTCTATCTTAGAACTGAGAATATCCACTACATTTGGAAGTTGGGAGAATGCGGAAGAAGGAAGGAATTGGACAGTGTCGCAAATCTGGGAAGAGAGACCGAACAAGGACTGATAGAAGCCTCTACCTTTTCAAAGTCTGCATTCGCCAAAGTATTTGCGAAGGTCACAGCTATATTCTTCAGTGTTAAAAGGCCACCTGTCCACTCATTCATGGATCCAATGAAATCAGGTCATAAAGCAATACCAGTGAGACAAACACCCCAAAGGTACCACAGCACTTGCAGTCTTTGGGCTGCTGCAAAGAACATGGGTTGATTCATACATGCATGCCCCTGAGGTCCTAAGGTTACTGTTCTTCTAAAACAACAGAGAAAACTCTTGCATGAGACTCTGAAGCGCCACAGAGCCTTTTGAAATTGAAATTCTGACTTGGGTACAGTCGATGCTCCAAAAGCTTTAGCAATATGACTTGTTTTATTCAGGGAAACAACTACTGCGAGAGTAAGACCATACACTTTTGACTAACCTCACCTTATTCCATTCTGAGACGGCTAGAGCGCCGGTGGCGGAAAACTCATTCTGAATCAGACCGGACACGGGCTAGAGCTCAACTTCGAGCCTACCAAGTGGCAATGGCAACGGCAAAGAGAACTTTCTTTGCCGTTTCTATTGCATCTGCAGAAAACAGCAGCAGGAGACTCTTCCAGGTGGTTCGCAATCTAGCAGAACCACCTCCGTCATCTGGGTCTGATAGGGACCCCAAGATCTCCTGCAATGCTTTTGCAATGTTTTTTGCAGATAAAGTCGCTCAGATTCGGAAGGAGGTAGACTCCACCGTGGGAGCAGAGCCGGGGCGGGAGAGTGCTAGAGCCCTGTCTAGTCATGTTTTATGGGATCAATTCCAATCTGTTACCTCCGAGGATGTGGACAGGCTGCTTGGACGAGTGAAACCGACCACCTGTCTTCTTGATCCTTGCCCATCCTGGCTAATAAAAGCTAGCCGGGAAGGGCTGGGCGATGGGCTCCGCGGGGTGGTGAATGCCTCTCTCTGTGAGGGAGCCTTCCCAGACCCACTAAAAGAGGCGGTTATTAAACCGCTTCTTAAAAAACCATCTTTGGATGTGGCCAATATGGCCAACTATCGCCCAGTCTCAAATCTTCCATTCTTGGGCAAGGTGATTGAGCGGGTGGTTGCTGAACAACTCCAGGCACGCCTGGAAGAAGCGGACCATTTGGATCCCTTCCAATCGGGGTTCAGACCTCATCATGGGACTGAATCTGCCTTGGTCGCACTGGTTGATGATCTCCAGCGGGCTAGGGACAAAGGTGAGAGCTGTTTCCTAGTTCTGCTGGATCTCTCAGCGGCTTTTGACACCATCGACCATAACATCCTTCTGGACCGCCTAGAGGGGTTGGGAGCTGGGGGCACTGTTATACAGTGGTTCCGCTCCTTCCTCCTGGGCCGTGTTCAGAAAGTGGTGGTGGGGGATGAGTGTTCAGACCCCTGGACTCTCACTTGTGGGGTACCTCAGGGCTCTGTCCTCTCCCCCATGCTTTTTAACATCTATATGCAGCCGCTGGGAGAGATCATCAGGGGGTTTGGGCTGGGTGTTCATCAGTATGCGGATGATACCCAGCTCTACCTCTCTTTCAAATCAGAACCAGTGAAGGCGGTGAAGGTCCTGTGTGAGTGTCTGGAGGCGGTTGGAGGATGGATGGCGGCTAACAGATTGAGACTGAATCCTGACAAGACAGAAGTACTGTTTTTGGGGGACAGGGGGCGGGCAGGTGTGGAGGACTCCCTGGTCCTGAATGGGGTAACTGTGCCCCTGAAGGACCAGGTGCGCAGCCTGGGAGTCATTCTGGACTCACAGCTGTCCATGGAGGCACAGGTTAATTCTGTATCCAGGGCAGCAGTCTACCAGCTCCATCTGGTACGCAGGCTGAGACCCTACCTGCCCGCGGACTGTCTCGCCAGAGTGGTGCATGCTCTAGTTATCTCTCGCTTGGATTACTGCAATGCGCTCTACGTGGGGCTACCTTTGAAGGTGACCCGGAAACTACAACTAATCCAGAATGCGGCAGCTAGACTGGTGACTGGGAGCGGCCGCCGAGACCACATAACACCGGTCTTGAAAGACCTACATTGGCTCCCAGTACGTTTCCGAGCACAATTCAAAGTGTTGGTGCTGACCTTTAAAGCCCTAAATGGCTTCGGTCCAGTATACCTAAAGGAGCGTCTCCACCCCCATCGGTCAGCCCGGACATTGAGGTCCAGCGCCGAGGGCCTTCTGGCGGTTCCCTCGCTGCGTGAAGCCAAGTTACAGGGAACCAGGCAGAGGGCCTTCTCGGTAGTGGCGCCCGCCCTGTGGAACGCCCTCCCTTCAGATGTCAAAGAGAACAACAACTACCAGACCTTTAGAAGACATCTGAAGGCAGCCCTGTTTAGGGAGGCTTTTAATGTTTAATAGATTACTGTATTTTAATGTTCTTTTGGAAGCCGCCCAGAGTGGCTGGGGAGACCCAGCCAGATGGGCGGGGTATAAATAATAAATTATTATTATTATTATTATTATTATTATTATTATTATTATTCTCCCAAAGTGTGTGTGTGGGGGGGGAAACAACATTTAAAAGTATATTTTTATATGATGTTCACTTAACAGTAAATCTCCTCTGTATTAAGGCTGCTGGAGAACAAAGACTATGAGCCTTGTCTGCAGAACTTCCTGTCTGGATGTAGGCACCTGACATGTTTTTTTACTATCTTTTAGGCACCATGCATAGTCTGTCCCATTTTTAATGGCAGGTGGTTACTGTAACTGGCCCCTGGCTGGTTCCACCTCCACACTAGTCTTGAGAATGGTGCTCCACAAAATCCAAGAGGTGTTGGGGGCTTCTGCTGGCTCCAGACTGCAGCTCACATAGAGGACGTACTAGGCTTTCCCGCAGCAGCTGCTTTATCTTAAAAAGCGGGTAGGGCAGTGTGATAAATGTGAGAGTGTAGCCATAGTGGAGTCTCTCTTCTTCTTTGTACTGCTGCCCGGAGCAGCCATAAATCGTCTTAACGAGCCCTGGCTCCGCAATGGTGTCCAGCCACGCTTCCGTTGGGCAGGCTCTCTCACTCACTCAGCAGAATCGCGCAGCGCCGTGTTGGCAATTTTTAGGTCTGCTTCTCTGTGTCTGGAATAACTGAGGTCCAGACAGTTGTATTCTAAACTACAAATTTATTGACTCACAAACAAAAGAAAACCTGAGGAGTCAAGCTCCATAGCTACGATACACACTACAGCATACACTACTCGGCAAGGGGAAAGTGAAACTAACTTCCCCTTTTCTCAGACAAAAGATAGTTGCCTGGATACATTGGCAGAGTTCCCAGAATCAGAACGATTGGTGTTAACTGCTTGCTGTCCAGAAAACACAACACCCCCTCTCGTTCGCAATTCTGGGTATACATATATACATTTCAACCCATGTTCAATCCCTCACAGAAACCTTCATGTTTCTGGAAACTTAGGGGTTTGGTGAAACCGTCTGCGAGATTCTTTTCACTAGGACAATATTTCAGCCTGACCACATTTGTCCTAACACTCTCATGCACATTTTTGAACCGAATATCCAAGTGTTTCGTTCGTGCATTGAATTGACCGGATTCCGCCAATTTCAGGCATGGTTGGTTATCCTCCCATATGGTGATGGGCAGATAACACTTCTCACACACATCCTCCACTAGGCACTTGTAGAATTCAAGCTCACGACACAGTTCTGACAGAGCACTGAATTCTGCCTCAGTCGATGACAGTGCAATCAGACTTTGCTTTTTGGACCTCCAGCCAATTACAGAATCTCCAAACATTATGACCATCCCAGATATTGACTTTCTGTCTGAGTCGCTAGCCCAATCAGCGTCAGCCCAACATTGAAGCTGTTCATTGCCCTGGGCTGTCAGTGTGAGGCTAAACTCTCTGGTTTCTTGCAGATACTTAAGAACTCTCTTAATCCCGTTCCAGGCCATCACACTGGGCTTGGCTGCTTCTCGACTCAGCAGATTGACTGCAAATGCAATATCGGGTCTACTCCATTGAGACAAATAGAGCAGGCTGCCCAGAGCAGATTGATACACCTCCTTGTGCTCAAACTCTTTCTTTTCATCAGACTGATTGTCTTTAACAAAGCATGTCTCCATTGGTGTCCTTACACCCTTACAGTCTGCCATGTTGAATTTCTTGAGCAACTGATCAATCTTTGAGCTCTGGTTAAGTACAAAACTGCCATCTCGGTCTCTGTGAATGTGAACCCCTAGATACATGCTCACAGGACCCAACTCCTTGAGTTTGAAGTGCTGCCTCAGCTTACTTGCAAACTCCTGCACCTGTTTGTTTGTACTAGCAACAAGGACAATGTCGTCAACAAAAATTAATGCCAATTCTTGTTGCTGCCCTGAACCCCTTAGGTACAAGCAACTGTCTGCACGACTCTTCCTGAAGCCTAGCTTCTCCAGAGCCTGGTTGAGACAAATATTCCAGTTTCTGGCTGATTGTCTCAAGCCATAAATGGAACGGTGTAGTCTCCAAACCAAATTTGGACTATCGCCTTCAAACCCTGGAGGAGGTAGCATGTAGATTTCCTCCTGCAGCGGTGAGTTCAGGTAGGCGACGTCGATGTCAAAATGTGCAACCTCAGCACCTCTCTGTGCTGCTACCGCTAGCAGTAATCTCATGGTCTCACTGCGGGATGTGGGTGCATAAACTTGTGAGTAATGCACTCCTGGTCTCTGGCTGAACCCTCTAGCCACCAATCTCGCTTTGTATTGTGGCTCTCCACTTGCAGTGGGTTTCAACCTATAGACCCAGCGACAACTCACAGCTTGCTGGTCAGCTGGCAGAGTTGTAAGTGTGAACACTCCAAGCGATTTCATGGCGCTAAGCTCTTTCTCCATCGCTTGTTTCCACTTGCTGGACTCTGCTTGAGGTAACTTCTGCACCTCAGCGAAGCTCTCCGGTTCGCACAAAGCAACATGGGCCCAAACCGTGGTGGCTTTGAACCTGTCAGGAGGTTTGCCTTTCGTGGTGCGCTTGGAACGCCATGGCACCACTGGAGACTCCCCCTCTGACCCAGACGTGCCGGACTCAGTCTGTGAGTCCCTGGCATCTGGAGAACCGCCAAGCGATTTGCTGCGCTTGCTGTGCCCTCCTGGACTGAACTTGCCTGAAGGTGAGCGTGGAGACCTACTGCGCTTCTGTCTCCTAGCTCTTGTCTCCCTTGGAGACGTGGGTGCACTGCTGGGTTCAGACTTCACCTGAGTTTTAGGGATTGCCCCCTCTGGCACTGCACCCTGGTCGTGTTCGGGATCATGGCCCGAAACACCAGCAGGTTGACCACCATCAGCACCACCAGTGGGTGTGTCTGACTGATCCTGGTAGTCAAGACCGCTGAATAAGTCTGTGAGCACTTCAGGATTGCCATGAATCCTCTTCCAGCCATCTTGCTCACAAAACTCTGCGCTGCGGCTGATCACCACCCGAGAACGATTTCCACTCGGATGAGCAAATCTCCAGGCTTTCGACCCTGTGTCATAGCCGCAGAAAATCAGTTTCTGTGACCTCGGGCTGCCCTTCCTACGTAACTGCCGGGGTATCAGGACCCAGGCCTCTGCCCCGAAGGTACGGAAGTAGTGCACCTTGGGCTTCTTTCCGTAGAGAAGAAAATAGGGCGTGGTCCCTACCACAGAGTTGTATGTCCTGTTCAAAGTGTGACATACAGTTTTCCATGCTTCGGCCCAGAAGAATTTGGGCAGACCCGAATCAAACAAAATAGCATCAACTGCCTCCTGCAGGGTTCTGTTCCTGCGCTCTGCAACTCCATTTTCCTGAGGAGCGTAAGGAGAGGTTTTTCTGTGCTTAATGCCTTTGGCACGAAAGAAATCCTGCAACTTTGCACAAGTAAACTCAGTGCCTCGGTCGGTCTGAAAAGATTTCACTTTGGTGCCAAATTCTACCTCTACTGCCTCCACCCATTCCTTAATCTCTTTCGCCGCTTGCCCCTTGTCCCTGAGCGGGAAAATCCAGCCGGCGCGAGAATAATCGTCGATCAGACATAGTACAAAGCGGGCATGGCCTATGCTGGGAACCTGCATTGGTCCACACAGATCGGCGTGAATCAGCTCAAACGCCTGCTTGGCCACCCTGTCTGACCTTGGGTAACTGCAAGAATGCACCTTCGATCTCTTGCAAGCTCGGCAGTCTAGGAATTTAGTGCACTCCTTCATTTTACAACCCTCAGTGCACTCTACCTGCTTGCGCACGTACCCCCAATTGGCGTGCGAAAACCTGCGATGCCACAAGTGTAAACATTGATCGTGGGTGGGTTTGTTGGCACAATGCGCGTGTGCCGTCTCAAAACTGTTTTTACCTGTTTCAGCACCCTGCGCCCTCGCTGCGGCGCTGTTGTCAGTTTCCAGTATGTACACCCCATCATGGCCTCTCACCTGGACCAACTGCTTTCCACCTTTGGAGATGGTGCATACCTGGTTACCAAAACTGACCATATAACCTGCAAGGTCTAAAGCTGAAACAGAAAGTAAGCCATACTTCATGCCATCTAAAACAAACACATCAATGTCATCATTCAGACAAGGCATATAAAAAACACCAGCTTTGGTGACAGATTTAGTGGTTGCATCTGCCAAAGTGACTGTGGTAGCATCTTGGATCGACCTGCAGTTCCGCAACTGACTGCCAGGTGGTGCTAGATGCCTACTGGCTCCACTGTCCACAATCCAACGCAGCTTGGGGTTGGCAACAGTCTTTCCAACGAAAGCGTATGCAGCTGCTTTATCTTCTCTGCCTTCTCTGGACGATGCTTTCCTTCCACGACGTGGTCTCCCTTTCCTCTGGCGGTTGCCATGGAAACCAGCTTTGAAGTTTTCTTGGCTGCAGTCCCGGATTAGATGCTTATCTGACCCACAGCCAAAACATTTCTTCACTGCAAGAGCTTTAACAGAGCTCTCAGCAGCCTCTGCACCCCCACTCCTGGGCAAAGAGCAACCCCCCTTAACAGCTTTTCCTTTCTCTCTTTCTCTCCTATCCTGTTCATCCTGCAGCCTCCCCGATACATAATCAATGCTCAGTTGTGCTGCTGGCAAGGCTTCCAGAGTGAGAGAAAGCGTCTCAAAACTGGGGTCCAACGAACTAAGCAAAATGTAAACTTTCTGTTCCTCCGTAAATGGAACCTGCAGCTGTCTCAAACGGTTGAAGATTGCCAACATCTTGTTGGTGTGCTCACGCACACAGCCTCCAGGTTGCAAACGTTGCTCAAACAGCTGCCTGGTGGTGTGAATGCGTGCACCCGCTGTATCTCTCTGGAACACACGTTGGAGAGCCCCCCAAATCTCGTGGGCATTGGTGGCAGCGTCTATGTGCACCATCTGCTCTTCCTCAATGCCCATGACTAAGTGAGCAGTAGCTCTCTCATCTTTCTTCTTGGCCTCAGCTGCTTCAGCAGCAGGGTCTTGCACTGGTGGGGCCTCAGTACAAGTCCACAAATCTTTAGCAGTTAAGAGGACCTTCATCTTTCGCGACCAGTCAGCCCAATTCCTCCCATTTAGCCTGGGGAAGGGCGGTGTAAAGTTCTCATGGGATTCTGCCATCTCCCCCCTGGGGCTTGAGGTAACTCACGTGGCTGCAAACTCAGCACTTGCCTCTCAGCTCCCAGCTCCAGGAAACGGCTCCTCTTCACCAGCGAGGTTTCCCTGCCTTATGCCTCAAAGCTTGCACAAAGCAGTCCTCCAGCTGGGCTTTCATGCTGCCGGCTGCAGCAGACACACAGACCTCCCGTCCTGGCCATAAATCACTTCAGGACGCTTTGCCAAAAAAGCCGTGCTATCTCTTAATGGCGCTTCCATAACCTGTGATAAATGTGAGAGTGTAGCCATAGTGGAGTCTCTCTTCTTCTTTGTACTGCTGCCCGGAGCAGCCATAAATCGTCTTAACGAGCCCTGGCTCCGCAATGGTGTCCAGCCACGCTTCCGTTGGGCAGGCTCTCTCACTCACTCAGCAGAATCGCGCAGCGCCGTGTTGGCAATTTTTAGGTCTGCTTCTCTGTGTCTGGAATAACTGAGGTCCAGACAGTTGTATTCTAAACTACAAATTTATTGACTCACAAACAAAAGAAAACCTGAGGAGTCAAGCTCCATAGCTACGATACACACTACAGCATACACTACTCGGCAAGGGGAAAGTGAAACTAACTTCCCCTTTTCTCAGACAAAAGATAGTTGCCTGGATACATTGGCAGAGTTCCCAGAATCAGAACGATTGGTGTTAACTGCTTGCTGTCCAGAAAACACAACAGGCAGCAAGCATCCAACAGAAAGAGAGCTGGGACGAAGGGGTGTTGGTTCCTGTATAAAAGGTCCTTCCCATTCACTGCAGCACTGCAGTGGTGAGAAGGAGAAGACAACCAAAGAGAGCCCTGAAGCCCAGCCAGGGCCGTCTTAAGCATATCCAGCGCCGTGGTGCAAAGATCCCTCCGGTGCTCCCCCCCCCCCATTTCCCAGAGTTGTTGACCTTTTCCCAAGGCTTGGGAAGAAAGCTGCATGGCTGCCAGTCATATGGTTGACGGGGCGCAGCTGGCAGGCATGCAGGGAAAGGGGAGGCCGCCAGCAAAGCCATGCAGCAAAGCCATGCAGCTCCCCCACTTGCTGGGACGCCCCTGAGAGGCCGGCGACCTGGTGCAATGCACCACTAAGCCCAATGGGAAAGACGGCTCTGAGCCCAGCTGCCTTTTGAGGAGAGGAGAAGGACAGCCAACAGAGTATCAGAAGGGCAAACAGTCCAGCCAGGTCTTCCAAGGAGGGTGTGACGACAAAACTGATGGAGACTATCTGTCAGGAGGCTTAGAGGGGACATCTGTGTAGGTTCCTTCCAGGGAGAATGGGGTTCCTCCCTCCTTCACTGCTGTGCTCTTAGTTTGCAACTGGACTTAAATTGCTCAAGTCCAGAGTTTATAACCGGCTCCAGTACTTTTTGCTGGTTCAGTACCCTGCCCCCTGCAGGGGCTGCCATCTGCCTTCAGGAGCTAGGGCTGCAAATGTGCCCCACGGGCCCAAAAAAGGCTGGCGGCCCTTGGACTTGGCAGAAGTTCCACGCCACAGGGGGTGGGGAGCAGTTCACAGGTCCTAGTTCAATAGGAAAAGCCAGATCTCTCTCTGCCTGACAGTCACCAGCACCTCCTCTGTTCGATGTGGCATTTCTGGAGGAGCTGGGACATGTTACCCTTTATGGAAGGTGGTCCCTCCCTGTCCTCATCACACTCTTCAGTAGTTGGACTGCTGTTTTATAGTTGCTGGATTGCTGCTCTTTCATCTTCTGTTTTAATCTATTGTTGTGTTTTTTCATGTTTTTCCATTGTTTTATATGATATGCTCTCTTATTGGGCTTGGTTCCAGGAAGAAGGCAGGGAGGAAAAACGAAACGTACTTTGTGTGTCGGAAAGCAAAGCACACATTGAGCTATGATCAATGATTTCACCGTGCTGCTGATCCAGAGATGCTTTTCAGCAGGGGTTTCTCACCTCTAGGCCCCACGGGAAAGGAAGGGAAGGGTGCCTGGAGGACTTGCCACCTTTAGGGAAGCACAGCAGGTTTAAATGCTCCAACTTTTGCCGTTGGAGCCCCATGGCTGCAGGGGCCATTTCAATAGGATGACAAATAGCAATCATCCAAAAGGAGACAATGCTAGTGGAAGGGATCAAGCACTTACCTGCTGCTCCTTCTGCTTGGCAGCCTCGAGCTCCGAAAGAGAGGATGTGAGCTTTTCTTGCTGCTCCGAGAGATACTTCTGATAAAGGCTCAAAAGTTCCTGGCACTCTCGGTATTGCTGCTGCAGAGGTGAGATAGCAAGTTAAGGACAAAAACATTTCTCATGGATGAGAGAGTGGGAAGGGGGGGGGGAGAAACGAAGTCAAACACATTATTCTGTGCAAATCTGATTTAGCTGTCCAGGTAAGAAATCAGAGCAAAATACAAGAGCCATACAGCAAGAAGATGGACTCTTTCAGAATGTCTAGAGAGAATAAGTTATAGCTATATAAACAAAATATTCATCTCCTTTCATCTAGATTCCTGACTAAATGCAAGAACCCTGCTACATGGGCCAAATATTGCTGAGTTTTGCCTTGCAATTTGGGCCATGTAGAGATTGCCTTAATTTATACAAATCTTCCCTCTACAGGGCTTTGCACAACATGTTCATTCTCCCACAAGCCACCAGTTTCTGGTGCCCAGTCTTTCCATGACTCCAACACACAACGTTGGGTGTTTGCCTGGTCGAATAATGAACAATCTTTTAAGCATTCCCTTTAAACAAAAAACCAAGATGATGTAATCATCAGCATCCTGATTAGAGAAACAAAACAATTGTTCTCGTGAAGCAATTAAATTAACTTTCAATGAAATTATCGGAACCTTTAACAATATGTTTCTACAAATGTGAATGGTGAATGGGCAGTTCTCCCCACTGGCTTTTATCCCAGAAAACCAGGATCCAAGGTTACCTTTTTTTTAAAAAAAGATGAAATTAAAAACAGGAAGCAAAGTAATAGCAATTAACAACAGAGTAGACAGCAAGCCCATTTTTAAGGACAGTTGTGCTAGGGAGGCAGCAAGCCAATTCTTCAATCAACATCAACACCTTGTTTTGTGTAAAAAAAAACACAAGATGAGAGTCATGGGCAATCCTAGGCTATTTGTGTTCAGGGGTGTCTGCAGTTATAGTAGGGGACCAGCAGGAGATGCTTTACTACGCTGTTAGGTTTGCACCCAATTCCTGCAGGACTGGGGGGGGGGGGCAGCTCTCGCTCCTTGTGAACAAATGTCACCATAACGAAACGTTAAAGGGCATGTTGGCACCTACACAGTGGCACTCTGTTTCATGGGATACTGACCAGGCAATTGGCCAGGGTGCCAATCCTCCCAGAATAACTCTTTTTTGGCCTGCCACATGTGCTGAGCAAACAATTCCATCAGGGAAATGTGCTGAAATTCCTACTACTGACAGCACTCCCTCAACTATACATACTCCCATCCAATATATAAGATCATATTATATTCACACTTTGTAAACTACACTGGCTCCCAGTTTCTTCCCGGGCCTAATTCAAAGTGCTGGTTCAGAAAGCTAAAGCCCTCCGTGGCTCAAGACCAGGGTAGGTGAAGGACCACTTGTCATCAGAAGATCTTTTACAGGTGTCTCTGCCATTGGTCCAGCAGGTTAATACTTAGCAGAACCTTTTTGGTGGTGGCACCTTGACTTTGGAATGTTCTCCCCAAACAAACTCACCAGGCGCCTAATTTAATGTTATT
The DNA here is from genome assembly GCA_034641385.1 of Darevskia mixta. Taxonomy (NCBI): domain Eukaryota; kingdom Metazoa; phylum Chordata; class Lepidosauria; order Squamata; family Lacertidae; genus Darevskia; species Darevskia mixta. The sequence continues at coordinate 3,069,261 of JAWWNH010000111.1, read as the reverse complement.
CCAATGCCAGGCAAAGGCCTCTTTAGTCTTCTAATCTATGCTGATTTGTTCCATCCTTACTCAGGTCTTACATTCTTACAATGCTTCTACATAGCTGCTGTTTTTATTCAAAGGCATGTCCCCGCCCCTTTAATTTTATTGTACCTTATGAAAATGTGATTGAACAGTGGGGGTATAAATGGCAACAAACTGTTCAGACATTTCTGCCACCATCTTGGCTGCTCTCTGGTTCACAGAAAGTGGATGCAAAGTGCAGGATGGGTGGGACATCATAATTCAACAAAAGAAAGCAAGGGAGACCAGAGACGGAGACAGAGACGGTGGTGATAAAAACAGGCAGAATGAGCTCAGAGATGCAAACGAGGTAAGTGTGGATGATTTATTCAACAGCGGCCGGCATGGTCATCAATTTGCCTGACTACAATCCCAAACGCAAAGCCTTTCGCAAACTCCCCATGGCTCATATGCAGGCGCAGCCTGGCAGGCCTTTCAGAGGCCGACGACAAGTTTTGGACAGTGATCTAGAGACGCAGCAAACTGTGGCATTTGCAAGGATATTAGCAAAAGCGCCCTGCCTTGCTTGCAGCATTGAAATTCCAGGAGGAGATGAATCGGCTCTTCACCTGTCACTGTGCGATTCCTTCCCTTGCTCATTTAACATGGTAAACCATTTCCTTAGCGTTCCCCCCCCCCAACTTTCCCCTCCCCACCTCTCTGCTTTTAATTATGCATACAGACAGGGTGAGGGCTCGCTGTCCAGAGTCCTCCAAATAAAGGCTTTAACAAGATGCCACTGGTAAGGGAACAAACACACACACACACACCCTTTCCAGCCCACAAACCGCACTGACTTGCTTTAACTTTTTCTTACGATCCAAGTAGTGTGTGTGTGTGTTGTTGAAAATGGTGGCTGAGGTTACCCATTGTATAAACTATATGTTATTTTAAATAGGACACACACACACTATTCAGTTTCCAAAGGAACTCAAGGTTACTCACAACACGCCCATCACACACCCCAAAACTCACATTAAAATACATAACAATCCTCAATAAAATCACTGATGTTAACGTCAAAGCTAAGGCCCCATAAACAAATATTGAAACAGTCATGAAAGCCAGGGCTTTTTTTCAGCCGGAACTCGCTGGAACTGAGTTAACTTTTCCCTTCTCCTGCCCTGCAACACTCATCCACAGCACCACCATAACAATTGGGGTTGGAAAAAGCCCTGTTGGCTTCAGTGGGTCTGTTTTCAAACCCAGTTGCTGTGCAGGGAGCAATCTTTGTGTAGGTCTCTAGCTGGGGGGAAACGGGCTAGCATGATCTTCAAACTGCCCTGATGCTTTCATCCAAGCCTACCTGTAAGTGCTGTGGGGTGGTGGAAGAGGTGAGCACAGGAGTGCGTTGATGGGTGGGTGGCCTCATCTATTTTATGCATTGCTCCCACCAACACTGCTGGACCCCGGGCCCAAAATGTGGCCCCCGGAATGTGGCTGAAAGAAACTCCCCACCTCTGTTGTGGACGTTTCCTCTTCCTGGCTTATTTCCTCTAAAAATGTGGCAAGGAAGCCCCGAAAGGGTTTTCCATTTGATCCAAGTGGGCAGAACTGGGAACCTCCTTGAAATCAGTCCGAAAAAGTGAGCCCTTCCAAGCGCCTTTGCTTGGCTTGAAACAAAAGGATGGCACAAGCAAGGTTTTAAATAAGCTAATTGCATTTCTGAGCCAACAGACGTGGAGCTCAGGCAGTTTTATAGTTCAGTGTGTTTTGTCGCTGCACACACACACACACAAAAAAAGTCTGAAATGATTTGTGGTGGTCTCCCGAGTCTTTGCCAGTGATGATGTATATAAAAGGAATTTTTATGCCAGCTGTAACCATCGGTAGTAATGTTTATAGTAGGTGAACATATTAGCCTGGACGCAGGGCATGAATTTTACTCTTGAAAAAGCCTGTTCGTATATACAGCCCGAGAGTTAAATGTCTGCATTTGAAGACAAATTGCAGGGAAATTCATTTAAATCTGAGTTGCGTGGCAAAATATAAGAAGCAGCCAATCTCATCATGATCAAACTCTTGCTGTTCGTTCTACCTGCTCAGCTTTTGAGCACCTTCCCACAAGCACAAGGAACAAATGTGTTCCTTGAGTTCATTGTTACTTAGTTAGGGGGTCCTTCCCACTAGGACAAGAGAAACCAGCTGGATTGACTGCTGCTTTGCTTTTTGCACCTCCATATCACACCAGAGAAATTACAAAAACATTCTATACAGCAGAGAAGGACTTGCACAGGAATTATTTCATTAGACCTTGCACTTCCAACATTTTCCCTGTTTTTGGTTTTTTTTAAGTATTTTTAAAGAAATGCAACAGATTTTACTCTGTACAGCATCGCTCTCCTTTGCTTCCCACAGAAAACTTACTGTATATTTTCCAGGGGGAAAGCAGCATTTCCATTATGTCCCACCAAAATCACCACAAATAAAGCAACCTGACAAAAGCAGAGGTGAAACACAGGCAGTTAACTTGTGAGATCTTCCTAGCCATTGATGGAGTAGTTGTGATATCACAGAAGGCTTAGAAACATTCCAACTGTTATAAGGAGTTTTAACTTGAGTGACGAGCGGCAAAGAAGTGAGATGGCAGCATTGCTGCAATGAAGATCAAAGATCAGGCAGAGTCTGCAGATGGCCTGGGATAAGTGTAGTAGGGTAACCAACACAGAGATAGCAATACAGAAACATAACTGCATTTTGGGGGGAGATCGGTGTAACACAGAGTGATGTCATATGTTCACAAAGCATTGTACCGGTATCATGGCAGCTTTCGTAACTCTGGAATAAATGTCTAGTTCACTAGAGGGTATATTCTCAAACTCAATATGAGTAACTAAGCATGCTTCAGCTGGGAGAGTCAGTGGAAATAAACAGCCAGAAGCTTTTGTTGCTCATAGCAAGAGAAGCTGACCTAGCTTGGAAGCTCTGATTGTGGGAGACAGGGAGGGGGCTTGTCAGAGCACCCATAATTTCAACCTTAGTGATGCTCAGGAGATCCGTGTAAATTTGGCTAGTCTTCTTGCAGTTGTCTTGTTAGTGCCAATGGCTATTAAACATGATACCAACACACTTCTGGACAGAGAAGGATTTAAACCTGGTTCTCCCACGCCCAAACCCACCAAAATATCTGATAGCTTCTGCCAAATGCAAAGGGTTTTTCTCTTTTCAACGGTCTAGGCTTAGTACTCCAAGAATTCACTTCTCCAATAATGATAAAGCACATCCCCCAAGCAACAATATACATTATTAAGAGTTTTACTTTTTCCAAATTTGTGGAAGAGTTTTCATGCAAGCTGCTGCGAAATACGTAAACGGAGAGCAAACCTGGGTTTAAATGATGCACGAGCTCCGAGAAGCTCCGATCGCTTCCCTAGACCAGACAGTCCCAAACATCACACACCACCTGGCACATGCTGTGTGCACTTTCCGAAGCCCAGAAACAACGACCACGGGGGTGCCTGCCTGAATTATGGCTGAGGAAAAGGGTAAAGCCAAGCAACTTCCCTGCGGAGTTTATTAGCTAAAATCTGAAGGTGCGGCAAAGACAGAAAGTAATAAAATGTTTTATGAACAACTTTACTTCTCGTGTTCTAATACTGCGGAGCTTATGTGGACTATTTAGCTCAAGCAAGCGAAGGACCTGCTAGGAAACTTCCCACAAGGCCCTTCTTTAATAAAGAAAAGGTTCTGCTCAAGCTGTGAACTCCAGGAAAGTCAATGTCCTCTGGAGAATTGGGGTGTTCAGCAAAGCGGGCTGCAGAAACATAAAAGGAGAGGCGCAAGGCAGAAACGTATCCCATTTCTGTCCAGCGAGAAGCTAGGAACTGGAGATTTGAATAGCTTAATGCTAGCAAGCAGTTAGCCAGTCAATTAAACCAAGGTGCAAGTGTGAAAAGAGAAGGGAAAAGGTCACCACGCCTGCAGAAGTTAAGCCACTCACTTCTGTTTGAAGTGTTGTCATTCTATTGTTGAACAGTATAGCTTTCATATAAAGGAATGGCTAATACATTCCCATTGTGTTTGAAAGGAAATTAAATTTACATTCTTTGGGAATATGGTATCATAATTAGTTCATGACTTGATTACACTTTGAAGTGAGCTGGGGTGGTACACGGCGCATACAAATGAGCCACGCGGAGGTTACCTGCCTTAAAGAAAAAAGGCACCAGCACTCCAAACAAAGGGAAAGATTCCCAGCTTTCAGCTGGCACAGCCAGGATATCAAATTCAAATGTTTTCTGCTCCCATCTGGCATCAATAAGGCCACAGTAACTTAAAGATGCAGCATCCTAATCAGCTGAATGAGTTGTTTGGAAAACTAATCCTTCCATCTCCACCCATACCACCTGCACAGCCGTTGCTAAAATTGATTTTAAAAGCAATGAAAAACACTAAGCTCCTTACATCGGTCAAAATTGCCGATATGATTTATTTCCACAAACAAGATGGAAATTTCATGAACTACCGAAGGGAGATTTACATGCCATTGCTCCTTTAGCAACCTGAATTTGTTTGCCAAGATGTTTTTGAAAATAACATATTTAAACCACCACCAAAAACATAGAGGGCAGTAGAGAATCACAAAATCGCAGAGACTGCTTCCAAACCAAATTACCGAAGGAAAATTCAAATTAGTCACTGCAACCTATTCACTTTTGCATGAAGGCAAAATGGTTGTTCAAGCCTTTTTAAAAAAAAAAAAAAACAAAAACAAAAAAAAAAACCTGTGTCCAGGTTTCGAAAGAAAACTCTTGAATCCCTGGAATGGCTGTACCAAAAGCTAGTCACCATTTCTCATGGTTTTGCTTGACATTGCCAAAGCCACCTCCCTTTCCTTAATGTTCCTTGCAAAACTCGCCCTCACTCAAAATCACTCTCTATTGCCTTTATTTGCCAACAGGGGCACAATCATGTCATCAATCCTGAGTAGCTGCATCCACTCACAGGACTGGCCACCTGTCATGGATGCTTTAGTTGAGGTTCTTGCATCGCAGGGGGTTGGACTAGATGACCCTTGGGTCCCTTCCGACTCTGCAATTCTATGATCCTGTGACTTTGCTCATTAATATCTAGGAACAGCATCGCATGAGACACACAGTCGTGAATTCCCATTAACTCCCTGGGATCACCCAGAGGAAAGAGTGGTGCTAAACATATTGATGACGCCACACTCCAAACCTCCTGGTGCATCTCCAGGCCTTCATATAGATGTCAAATACCATGGGGGACAAGACGGAATCCTGTGAACCCCACAGGATATCTCAGGATGTGAGCAACATCACGGGAAGGGTGCTTTGAGGATGAAGGTGAAACTGGGAAGCTCCCTTGTTGTATTTGCTGTGGGATGCTCCGTGTCGTTACAGTTCTAGTATTTTTTGTATGTTATTTTATTTGTGATTGTTTTGCTATGTTATTATAGAATTGTTTTTGTAGTGTTTGCTTGAAATCCATCCCTGTTTCTTTGTTGTAAGCTGCTTTGAGCATCGTCTCTGTCTGTCTGTCTGTCTGTCTGTCTGTCTGTCTGTCTCTCTCTCTCTCTCTCTCTCTCTCTGGTGTGTGTGTGTGTGTGTGTGCGTGCGTGTGTGTAAAAGCAGCATCCAAATGAAAGAAAGAAAGAAAGAAAGAAAGAAAGAAAGAAAGAAAGAAAGAAAGAAAGAAAGAAAGAAAGAACTCCTATGGTGCCAAATAATAGCCTCACATAACTATTTTCTGGAAATGACCCTGGAAGTAGGAGTGGAGCCACTGAAGCATAATGCCCCCCAACACCCACTTCCCTTAAAATGCTCCAGAATTGTCAACAGTGTCGAAAGTCACCAAAAGATGAAGGAGAGCGAGCAGGCCTGAATCTGGACTTCTGAGCTGGAGTTTTCTGGAACCAGAAGAGAATAATGCAACGTCCTTGGGCAGGGGAGGAACCAACACAATGGGACCCTCTTGTAAGAATGCTTCTGGTTAGTAGGGGCATCTGGGGCTGGCCCTGAGGGCAGTATGTTCTCCCACTCCATATCCCTGGCCTCATTTCCCAAAATGCAGGCGTGGGGGGCTTCCCTCCCAACATTTGCAGTGTCCCGAAGATCACCACCTCCATGCTGCAGCGTGGAGGCACCAATCTTGGACACATCATAAGTGCTGGGAGGGAAGATAAAGGCCCCTCCCCAGCTCTCCTGATATACCTTAAAATCACAGTCCCTGTTCTGTTTAGCAACATGGATATAGTGATATTTTCTTTGCTGTCCTGGGGCTTGGCTGACTGCAGGCTGTCCACCTAGGCTGAATAGCAACAGTTGTTCAGAAAGCTAAAAGGCAGAAACAGAGGAATACAGACTCAGCAAGGATGGATGCAGACAGAAGATGGCTGATTTTCTCTCACACACAGGATAACACCCCAGTTGCAGAACACACGTTTTGGGCATACAAGATCCCATGTTCAATCCTTGGCATCTCAGGCAACTTTTTCCCTTTGGCTCTGAACAGCCACTGCCAGTTAGAGAACACAGAATTGGCCAGAACAGGCAATGACTTGACTCTTTGCAAGTCAGCTTCATACATACACAGGCAACAGCTAAGTAACATGTTTAGCCTGGAGAAGAGAAGGTTAAGGGGTGATATGATAGCCATGTTCAAATATATAAAAGGATGTCATATAGAGGAAGGAGAAAAGTTGTTTTCTGCTGCTCCTGAGAAGAGGACACGGAGCAATGGGTTCAAACTACAAGAAAGAAGATTCCACCTAAACATTAGAAAGAACTTCCTGACAGTAAGAGCTGTTCGACAGTGGAATTTGCTGCCAAGGAGTGTGGTGGAGTCTCCTTCTTTGGAGGTCTTTAAGCAGAGGCTTGACAGCCACCTGTCAGGAATGCTTTGATGGTGTTTCCTGCATTGCAGGGGGTTGGACTGGATGGCCCTTGTGGTCTCTTCCAACTCTAGGATTCTATGATTCTAAAGAAATTCAGTTGCAATTTCCAATCATTTTGACACAATATTTAGTTGGACCTTGGAAGAGGGAAGAGAACAGAAAGCACTGTTTCTGTACATTTAACCAGAGTTCTTTAAATTCAAGCTGAGTTGAGCTCTAGGTGCTGCAGTGATGATTAGAAGGGTATGGTGGTCTCAAGACTTACTGGTTACCAATGGCAAGACTTTGCTCTCTGTTTACATTCTGCACAGGTTAAGGCCCTCCAGAGCCTGACCAAGAAAGTCAGCGCAAACTACACCTGGGCCTATAGAGATGCTCTTGCAAAATCCGTTTTGGCTTTGGGTGCTTCCATTGGCTCACCTGCTAGTAATCAAAGCTCCTCCAACAAGGAGTAGCCAGGGGGCCCTTGGAGCGGTGGGGCTGTGCTGCCTTTGTCACACAAAAATTGTGGCTTCGGGACACAATTTTTCCTAATGATATAGGATTTGTGGGAGAAAACTTGTTCTATTTGCAATGCACGCACACAAAGTAAACTCAACCCAAGCTATAGCAAGTGCTGGGGGGTGGGGGTGGCACAGAGAGAAATAAGAGAGAGACTAAATCTTCCAAACACAAAGAAATAGGTGTACTACTTCCCCCCTCCCCTTTACATATTTAAAGTGCAAGATTAAAACAAATATAGAGAACGCTGCATAATTTAGCTGTCATTTTCTATCAAATTGCTCATAATTGTAACCATAAAATGATAATATTCTACCATATGTGCATCTGCAAAGCTGACAAAAGCATTGGTCAGTGCCATGGAGACAAAATACGGACCGAAGGCTCCCCTTAGTGGCTGCTGTGGGGGATATCACGGCAGCCCAACATTCCTGATGGCCCTCAGCAGCAGGAGTCTTAAATGTGCAGGGAGAGAACCTGAAAGGGTTGCTCTGACATGAGCTGCATCTTCAGACAGACTTTCCAAGCAGGATAATCAACAGTGACTCTATAGGCACACGACTTCTACACTGGCCAGTTCACGTCTGCGTTGTCTGCACACCACTCCCCACACGCAGGCACTAAGTCAGGATTGAGTCCCCCAAATTTCTTCCTAGGCACCCCATTAATTCGAACAGATTGTTCACCCTAGGGACCTGTGCTTACTGAGTTACGTTCCTGCCGTGAATTTCTGCTCAGTGGTGTTGACCGTGATCCACTTCTTCTTAGTGGTGGATCAGTCCATTTTGGTTCTTTTTGACTCCAGCTTGAACTGGTTCCCATTAGAACAGAAGACGAGGCTTCTCTAGCGCTGAAATTAAAGGAGGCACTTCATTAAGACGGACGGGTGCGTAGCATGGGTGGAAGTCATGGAGGCAGAAATAGTGAGAGAGGAAGTCACACATGGCTTACTGAGAAGAGGCAAGGGAGGACGGAAACTGAGCCCCTTCCCCTCACTTGCCCCTACATTTTAGCCAGCCCTTCGGCGTGGGCTTCATTCACTTTGTGCAACTTGCCTTGCTAGGGCAAAGTAGGCAGTGTGAATGCTCCTCAACTCAGTCCAGACCTTTCCTCGAGAGCAGAGCTTTCTCCTCTCACCCAGTTCAGACTGCTGACCATGAGAAGACAATACCTGTCTTCTTTGAGCACAAAAAGCAGCATAGTCTGAGGCTGTGATTTGGCCATGCTGGCACTACAAACCGCATGCAACCCCAAGGAGAAAGGAGGGTGCACTACACCGGACGAGCAGCATGACCATGACAGAAGAAGAAAAGCTGCCTTTTGAATCCAGGCTTCACAGGCCCTCTCTCATCCATCCATGCAAGTGCTTTCTTGTCAATACATTTCCTGTTCTGCACATGATGCATGGAGGTTGACAGAGGAAACCGAGGCCATCCAACGACTCGTTTTGTAGAACAAGATCCGAACCCAGATCCACCTCAAATCCATCTGAGACCAACCCATAGGAGCTTTGAGGCAGTTCTTTCTAGGGCTGTGCACACTGCACTAAAACTAGGACTATGAGCTATGAAAACTGAGCATACTTGAATACATTCGTTATGCAAAGAAGTTACCTAAAGACAGAGCAAGCGCCGGATCTCAACATCCATAGCATGGAGCCATGTTTTGCAGCACAGAAAAAATTACAGCATTGTGGTGGCAATAGAAATGCTAACAGATTTGTTCCTCAACTGCTCCCATAGAGCAACTGCTACTTGGCAAATGGCGCAGCTGATCTTCCATTTTTCCTGCTGCTAGACAAACATGTCAAGGGGAAAGAAATTAAGCATAGCACTCCAGCTTTGAGCACTGGACGTCCTGCTTAATTCCACCAGCATTGCTTTACTTACCCACACACCCAGAGAGAGAAAAGGGAGAGAGGGAGAGAGAAGGGATAAAATATTCACCTGGCTATTCTAGATGCTCTCAAGGCTATTTTCACCATCACAAAAGCAAGATGCCTGCTCTTCAGCCAAGTGAAGGCTGAGGCTCTCGCTTTGAAAAATCCTCTTTGTCTCCAAACACACACCTGCATATTTCTAGATTCACATATTTATCTTTGGAAGTTCTCAGCAGATAATGATACTTCCAATTTACATTAATGGCATTCATCCATGACTATTTGAATTCATCTACCTGGGTCTGTTCTGCAATTTGATGAGAGCATTCACTTAAGAAACAGGGATACAATGGATCTAAGAATTGGCAGCAGTTATGTCTGAAAAAGCCAAAGGATGGACCTCATATCCTGGAAGCCATGACAATAGAGAACTAGAGGACAGCATCCTTCCCCAACTGGTGCCCTCCACATGTTCCATTTATATATAGATATAAAGTGTTAACAGGAAGGCATCCTATAGCAGGTTATGGGGGAGGGAAACAGTATAATAAAAAGGGAATGGAAATAGAACACTTTTTTTTTAAAAAAAAGAAGTAAATCACCCAAATGCCTAGGTAAATAAATAGGTCTGCAACAGGAACTGAAAACTCACAGTAGTTGGCACCAGCCTGATTTGGGAGAGAAGGAAATTCCAGAAATTGAGGGCTTGTCCTAAGAATGTTCTCTCCCACATTGCTGCCAGGACAGTAGCCCCAGGAGATCTCAAATAAAAGGCAGGTCTGTATGACAGAAGACACTTGGCCAGTTATCTAACTACTTCAGGCTTTGTATGTCAGTATAAGCACCTTAAATCTAGCCTGGCAGTCAGTAAATGCAATGTGTTTCCTATAGGCTGCCCCACACTGCCATGCTCTGCATTGTGCCCCACCTGCAGCTTCCAGACCAGCTTCCAAGGCAGCCCTACACAGATTGCATGGCAGCAGTCAAGCCTCACGGTTACCAGTGCATGGATCACTATGGCCAGAATCTACCTAGTCCAGGAACGGCCGCAGTTGGTGCACCAACCAAAGCTGGCAAAAGGCCAATGGCCATCCTGGCTGGGGTTGACGTGAGCCATAACACAAAACACATGGAGGACACCAGGTGTGGGGAGGACAGAATAAAGGGACATGTGAAACTGCCTTACACTTGGAGAGTTCATTGATCTATTTCACCAAGCAATGTTTCCTCTGATAGCAGGTCTTCAAAGCCTCAGGTGGTAGCACTGCTGCCTAAGATCCTTTAACAGAGATTGAATGTAGAATATTCTACATGAAAAGCACATAGTTTTGCCACTGAGCAAGAAGGCTACTACCAAGTGAGCAGGACAAGGGGGCACTGTGCAGTACTAGCGTTTGGTTCTCTCTCCTGCCCAGTCACTGCAGGGGAAAGTTTGTGCTATGCATGGTTAGTAGAAAGTGATACCTCTTTGATGCTATAACCCACTTATTTCTGGGAAGGAACATGGATATACCAAAAACTTGCAACATGAATGAAGCTGGAAAAGGGCCCTGGCATTTGAGGCTTCCTAGATGGAAACTGCCATCCTGGTTCTCAATGAATTTATGCACATAAATCTTTCCACATGGACCAAGGAGAAAAAATGAGATTGAAACTAGAGCAGATTCACACTCTCTCTCACTTCACTGAGTAGCTGCCTATACTCTTCAACACAGAATCAATTTCTTGCAGGAACTTTTAAAAGAGAATTTTGATAGATGTTTGCCAAAGATTATTTCGGTGTAATGTATGACAATGGAAGCCCTTTTGAACTATGATAATCAAAACCCTCTCCTTAGAAATAAGGAGGCAAGGGCAAGAATCCTTCATGTTAAGCTTGCTACCCAACCCGCCCACCATCTTGCATTCAGTTGCATCTTCTCGCAAGAGACTGCCTTGAAGTCACATCTGCTAATACGATTCGACAAAAACTGCAAGCTGAAAAATGAGGAAAGGAGCCCATCAATTATCAGGGCTCTTCCCTCGCTAAAGAACATCAGCCAACCACCAGCTTATTCACATTTTTGTACAACCAATTATGACATTCATATTCCACCTTCCCTCCAGGAAGATGAAAGATGTGTATACAGGGTTCCTAAGTGGTCTAGCATCCAAGTACGGGACGGAACGTCTGCAGTGGTGCTGAACAATGTGCCCTTGGCCCTCACTCCCATTAGCCCACGTCACCCAGAACACAGTATGGGCTGCAGAAATGAGCGTGGAGGAAGAAAGCCAAGCCACACTCCAGAGAAGGCAAACAGGACACTACAGTAAGCCTTAGAAAGGATGGTCACTCGTACGGTGCAGAGCACAGCTGCTGCTAAACAAGGGTGCCCATACAAGCCAAGAAGTCCTGCCCTTTCAGAGGTACCACAAAGCTAACTGTCTCCGGACTGCTCTCATTAGAACCATCCAGCACGGCATTCGCTTGAGTATGCTGCAATTTCCTCTTTCAAAACGGCAGCTATTTTGACAGCTTTTCTAACCTTATTAGAACACAATCTGTTTACAGTGCTTGTGATGGGGTTGGGAGGGTAGGGAGAGAGCCACAGCGCTGAGACGGGAGTCGAGGTCATACTGACAAATCCTCTGCGAGGGGAGGGGGGCGCTAGCACTCGCTGCCAACAAGACAGCGAATGCACAGAGAGAGAGAAAAGCCTCACATTACCATCCCATGTGCCAAACCTAGTTAAGGCCATTTCCCTACTTCCGCCTCTGAAAAAAACCCAGCCTTAAGAATGTGCCAAACCGAAGAACGCCAGTTGTCCTGAATCAAAGCCAGCAAAGAAAAGATTTAATAACAACCTCATTATAAGGTTCATTGTTGTAGGACTATTTAATATACAAGATTAACACATCTTATCGGCCAGTTCCGCCGAAGCCTATTATACCCCTCATTAATACATGCACATTGCTACATCATTTACAATGCCAACTTCTCAAGTAACGTTGCATGAAAAGAGGGTGTGGAGGCAGAGGAAGAAGAGGCAGCGGCAGCGGCTGCTACGAATAAATTGCCTTCTTCCGTACAAAGAGTAGACGCTGAAATGTTCCCTATAACTCAGGCTGTCAGACGTCGCTTTGGAGGAACACTTACTTCTCTGTAGAGGAAAACCTGAAGACGGACGACAGCAGCTTCCCTCGGTCTCACCAGGGTTCCTGTCTCCGAGTTATAGCAGGTTGAGAAAGGAAGAGGCAGAACCATTAGCATCGCAGTCCCAAGACATCTTCTGGTTTCCAGCTTTGTTTTGTTTTAACATTTACAAGCTGGTGAATTAAAAAAGGAGAAAAGCGAGACAAGGAGTTCTCTGCCATCGGGAGCCTTCGAAGGTCAGGGTGTTCAAACAACTTACTCCGGAGTGGTCAATTCCATACCATGATGGGTTTGGGAAGACACTGAGCCCAGTGTGCAGAGTCCTTGATAAAAGCAAGGCTAATGAAGAGGCCTGCCAGGTCATATCAAGCCCATCTAATCCGGCACACACTTCCCAACAATGGCCAGACGTCCATTTCCAACAAGCGCAGACTGAAGGCAATAGTTGTGCACCACACGTTGTCCTAAACAACCGGCATACAAACCAGTACACTGTCTCTGAAGGTGGTGGTTCTATTTGGCCAATATGCGTAGTAACTGAGTGATGCAGAACACGACACTTACTTTTGTCTTTTCTGAACTGACGGTCAATTAATCTACGAGGGTGGTCCCGATTCTACAACTTCAAGAGAAATAGTCCTATACAGTCTCTTGACACTATCTTGGGCCCGTAATCATGGCACAGGCATAAAGTATATGTTTAAACCCTGAGCCAGGCCCCCTTCTCCAGGCTAATGGGTCAAATGTCTAAACGCTCTCACAAATAAAATGCTGTTTATACCTACAGAACTAGGGTGCCACAAAGAAGGTTCTAGACTAGCTTTCACCTGACATTCATGTAAAAAGTAGTTTCATGTTGTAGGGGGGGATGAAGGATCACCAACCTATTAGCAATCTGAAATGGTCCGACCCAGCAACAGATAAATCACCAGGGCTTCTGCTGATCTGTTTAATTATTATTACTACTGTTATTTATTACATTTAAACAAAGACAACTAGCTGGAGGTTGGAAGGAGTAGAAATAGCTTTGGGGATCTGGGGCGAAGCAGAATGGGCGAAGGAGGTAAGTGAGAGCAAAGTTCAAGTCAACACAAGAGTTTCCCAGATTTCAATGGCATTTAGTGCAACTGACTCTGCTTTCTCCTTCTCTTTCTATGCAACACAGAGAAACCACAACGAATGGCACAGGCTACCAGCAAAAGCATCTCAAACGGAGATTTAAAAACATCCGAATTTTGTGCCAACAAGTGGAAAGTGACCTGCAAGTGCAAATGAGAAGCACAGTACGTGGCTTCATATGTGTCTATTTTATCTTAGTAGAAATGCAAAATAAGAGACTGAGCAAGGAAGGCAGAAAAGGGCTCAACTCTCTCTCCGCATGTTTGCAAAGCTCTGGAATCAGCAGGCCACTTTCATAAGGCACCTCTTTCCACTGCATTTGTTTAGGAGCACAATAAGCGTGCCTCTGAAAATGCCAAGGAAACGTGGGCCCATAAATAATGCTGCGTTCCTATTTGCGCCTAACCTAAATATTTATGTAGTAATTTAGCAGTTAAAGATGCAAACTCTTTATTTTAAATGTTACTCCGCATTAAAGGTTAACCACATGACGTGTTTACTATGAGGCTTTTCAATGACATTAAGGCGAGAGCTCGCTTTGGCCAAGCTTCCCGCAAAAAGCGTTGGGAGTTGAAACGAAACCGACACAGGCGAGTCCTCAAATCCACATTCCGCAATAATGAATGAGAGTGCCAAGACCTTTCTAAGCTTCCGCAGGCTCTCCAGCTGTAGCTTAGACAAAAGCCGGCAGCACAGCAATTTACAAAGCGGAGGCCATCTTCGCCAGGAGGAGGCCTGGGAACACAAACACGTGAAGCAAAGCCTCACTTGCAGACTGGAGATGGGGCAACGCGAGGGGGTCTTTGAGCCAAAAATGAGGGTCCCTCGACAAGAACTGCGACCCCTTTCTCATGCGGTATTCTGTATCTTCCAGCACAAAGAGGAAACTGTGCATTCCACTTGCAGAATCAAGAGTATGGCTGTTCTCTATCTACCGTAGGGTTTATTGGACTGGAATTCAGGTGGAAGGGAAATGACAAACTGACTGCCACATCCAAAACTATACTACCAGAATGAAAACTGAGCAGAAGCAAATCCCAGAACTGGAGGAGCTGTTACGACCCAAATCAGAGGATCTTGCACCGGCCTGACCCATGTAACATAGTGGTTGGCCACTATGGAAAAAAGAAAGCTGGACAAGGTTGATTTCTACTCTAATTGAAGAGGGCTCTTCTGTAGCCCAACGATTTTCAAATGCCAACATTGAGAAAAATCCCCCCCCGCCCCGCTCATTTCCGTACTGCTTGTCTGCCTTGGTGAAAACCCCACAAATATCAGAGTATTTCTGGGGCATATTGTAGAGCACACAATGGGGAGCAAGCCAAAACCTGCTTCACTGCTGCCATGCACGAAATACATGTGTGCTCTATACATAAGGTCTCCTAGTGGTGGGTCAGGACCTATAGCAGGTCACAGCCTAATCCAAGGTGTTTTCCAACAGGAGCACTGCCACCATGCAAATATATGGCAAAAGGTTAAGAAATGGGTCCCAAACGCACATTTGGATTAAAAGTGGGTCCTGGGTCTGAAAATGTTGGCAATACCTGCTCTAGAACATCCCCAGCAGCTGTGCTATTACAGGGAGTAGCAGGCCCGCCATCTTTCAAAGAAATCTGTTAATGACTGAGGAACTCTTTGAGGAACTCCTGAGTTCCTTGAGTCACAGTCTGAAAGCAAAGGGAAGATCCCCTTCCCCTCTTCTACCCTGAGATGGATTTATAGCACCTAATGAAACCATGGCAAATGCTTCTCCATGTGTCCTTTAAAACCCCCAAGGAAAGCAGCAGATGCTGTCATTTTTCCAACCAGTTTATCTCTTTGTCAAACAGCTCCTACAGTGAGTACAGGTTCACACCACCAGCCTGTATCTTCTTGCTGGGTTCCCTGCAGAGCTGCTGAACGAAGTGGTCCTTCTTGAAAAAATGGTAAGCATCAACGTGCTCCCTTTGCCACTGCGGCATCCTTACCTAAAATACAGGAGTTTTCAATCTATGTCACAGCAAGCCTCTCTGGGCCAACAGACTAGTTTGAGCTTTCCTAGAGTGCCACAAAGGCAAAGCAAAGATTCATAGCCTATATTCTGCAGTTTTATTTAAAGCAAAGATGGGGAACCCTACAGATGTTGCCATACCTTGCCTCCCATCGACCCCACCAGCTGGTGCTGATGGGTTTTGGAATCGAGCATCATGAGAGCCTCTGGTTCCACACCCCTGACATAGGGAGTTCTGGAGCATCTCGACACCATACCCATTTGTGGCCAAGAGGAGGAACTCGGATACGCCATATTCCCTTTCCCGTAAGGGAATAAACCACATATGTCTGTTACTAGCTTCCTCCACTTTTCCTTGGCAAATACAGCTTCATGAAGGAATATGTTAATTTTCACTTCTTGTGTGAGAGGGGGAGATGAAGCATTCATTCTTACTGATGGGATCTGTGTAAGTCTGTAAGCATAAGCAAACTTCCCAGGCTGAGGAAACCCGTTCGCAAATATTTGCGCTCTGAAAACCACCATTCACTTGGATTTTATTTTCCTCCAGTCCAACTGTATGGAGTCTGAAGGATACTCAAGGCAAGGCGTAAGTGCAAACACTGACCTTTCCAAATGCAATCAAAATTCATCTTGGGGTTATGCAGAAGGAAATGTAGAGCACTGTAGCCCATTCAGTAAAATAGGGTGCAGCACACTAGAACAGAAACTGGCCCTCTACACCATTTTTTTGTATTTTTACCCACCAAGAAAGCAATGGAATAGGAGTAAGAAGTACTTTTGCAGGTGGAGGAGGTTGCTTTGGCACAGGCCAGTACAGAAAATTATGAATCAGATTCCCCCCCAACCCCCGAAAATTTTCTAGGTAGTTTGCATCAGCTAATTTGCATTATAAAATGTTCTGATGCCCTGGAGAGTGATCTAATTTAGCATGTTTATTTTACTTGTATTTAGCAAACAAAGCTAAAAATGCTGAAACTGCCAAGCTTGCCCAGTATTGTACTTGCAATTGGCACCCATCCATTGTTTCTAATGAACTCACAAAATGGGGACAAAAAAATATTCATGGAAAAAATAAAGCACTGGGAAAATGAATTTATTTATCTATTTATCTATCTATTTTCTATACTGCCCTTCATTTGAGGATCACTGGGCATTTTACAATATAAAAACACAAAAAAATATGTAATGTACATTGCACACCCCATCAGTAGTTGTAGTAATGTGATGTTCTCATTGCCAAAGACGGGACACTTTTTAAAAACAGGATGCTGGCTTCTCTCTTTGGCAACAAGAAACTGCTCAGATGCCAACATCAATGAAATCTATGAATAAGAGGGGGTGTAGACAATGAATTTCTTGTTAACTTTATTACTTGCCCAATCAAAGACTTTCAGGATGGCGAAAACAATAAAGAAAGTTGCAAAAGTTAGGGAGACAAATAAATTAACTGGATCTGTACAACTGGTACAGAATCCTCAAAATCTCAGATTCATGCTTTCTTGTGTTTCTACCCCCAGAGGGGTTTCCATGTTAGTCTCTATAATCAACGATCGGAATTCAGCATAGCACTATGGCAATCATTCCATCAGCGCAAGCATTCCAGCTTTGCAGGCAGAACAATTCCCACTCTCCTTCCTCCATGCACTGTTCTGGGGCTTTTCCCGACCCCCGTGCAAATTTTGGGGAGCACAGTGTGAGGAAAATGGGGGTAACCACGCTAGTAGAAGTTGCACTGCAGTGGGCTAGATTAGATTTCCCTTTGGGTCCCTTCCAGCTCCACAATTCTATGATTCTGAGTCTTTGCACAGACTCCTGCTGGCAGGATTCATTACCTGAATCCTGCCCATTGAGCTGCATCTCATGTAGTGGGCTTGTGTCCACAAAAGCTTATGCCATAATAAATTGTTTAATCTTTAAGGTGCCGTAAGAATTAGAATTAGATTGGTTAGAATAATTATAGGCCTTCATGGGTGCAGAGAGGTGTCGGAAAACATGAAGGCAGAGCATGCGAAGTGGGCCAAGGGATTCATCGAGGAGACTTATGCACTGTGGCATGCTAAAGGTTCACAGCCATGGCCCATGCCAATCTTGTCGGTGCCTCCTGTGGAGAATTTTCCAAAGTGGCTGTTGCAGCAACTGTGGTGATCACACAGGGTCCCCGGACGTTTCACCGTCGATTGATCCCTGTGCCACCACGCTCTCTTCTCCCGCTGCCACCAACCAGGGCCTACCTGGTAAATCTATTGAGTCCAGTCAGGTTTAAATTGTAACCTCAAAGTTATGTTTATTTAGTACAGAATAAAAACGCATGTGGTTTCATAACGTTACAAGAATACTTACTTGTCTTATTTGTTCCTCACCTAACTGAACTAATACCTCTTTCCTCACTGCACAACTGACTCTCAACTGCCAACCAACTACCCACTTCAAACCTCCCTCAGAACCTCCACCCAACAACCAACCTCAACAACCAACCAACCAACCTCCCCAGAGTGGGTTTTTATAGTCCCCCTGACTCCACCTTCCCCCTCCCTCTGGGTTCTGATTGGGTAATCTATTTAACTGTTTCCCCTCCAGCACTCCCATATTCTAGCTTCCCCTACCTGTACCATCACAGCAACCCACGTGCCCTGTTGAAACTAGCCCTAAGTACTTACTAATTACATCTAAATAAGGTATATTCTTCCCTTGTTACTTTAGCTTCTCTCCTCTCTTCTTCTTCTCCATTTCCTCGCGTCTCCTCTCAAGTCGAGATTGGACAGAGACTCCCCCCCCCCAAAAAGCCCCATCCATCCATCCATCAATCCAGGGAGAAGAGTAAAAAAATGAAGAATAAATAAAAAGCTTGGGGGGGTGTCACATCAGCTTTCTTCTTCTTCTTCTTCTTCTTCTTCTTTTTTACTATTCTCTTATTTTACACCCCTTCATCACAAACAGGTTAGGATAAAAAAAGAGAGAGAATATACCTTAGTTAAGCTCAGGGTTTTTTTCCTTTAGCTACGGCAAAAGCAAATATTCCTTTTGACACCATATCCCCAGGTGCTTATAAGGCAAAGTGCTTTATTGCACCTCTTGCTCTGGGAGAAGAGAAAATGAAGCATGAAATAAGAAATATGCTTGCAGAACAATATTCATTGGACACTGATAAGGCTGTACAGAAGCATGGAGGAAAAAGGATTCCGGTTATGTGGATCTTACCAAAGGTTGTGTGGATCTTACCAAACCCATCCAGCAGAACATTTTTACACCTGTTCTCCCGCTCAGCAATTCTCCAGGCTGGAGAATTCTTCTTTCCCTGTTGCTTAGCTCTATCAAGCTGGTCAGCCAGAGGTAATTGCAAATGTAGCTGATAGTCTTAAAAGCTCCTTTTTTATTTTTATTTTTAAAGTATTTTATAAAGAAACCCAACTGTGCCTTGCATGAAGATTAGCTGCTCTTTCTGCAGGCAGCACAAAAGGAGCCTTGAATTGTGTGAGGAAGCCAGAGGAAGCCCAGATACACCTACACACTACAAGCATGGTCCTCCATAAAGCCATTTTCTTTCTCCAGTTAATAAGGTTAATCAAACCTCATTTCAGACACCGCAGGCCAGCAATCACTAGCCAAATATTAAGGCAAAGATGCAGGCAGCTTTAAAACTTCTAGTTTTCCTTGGGGTTGATAAACAAAGGCAGCAGTCCCTCCGCTTCTGATTCCTATTGTTTTCAGGTAGACAAGCTAGCCAACTTCCAAACCATCTTCTAATTTGAGGGACTAACCAACTTTGTTGCAGGAATGCCCTGGCACTATGGGCAAGGGGACCTAGCTCAACGGGGATGGATCCAGGCCGTCTGCCTACATCTTCAGCTAAAGGATCTGTCACAACCCCTCCTTATCCAGAACCCTGGAGAGCCAGTGGCTGGGAGGGGATAGTCAGATCCCGTGTGCCCTTGCTTGTGGACTTGCAAAAACATCTGGCGGCTGGTTGCTCTTGAAAAGGAAATGCTCGAACCTTACTCTGGAAGGCAGTTCTTGTGCCCTTGCTAGGTGCCTGGCTCAGTACAGGACAGCCGTCTCTACTGCAGCCCAATAACAACGGACACAACTTGTTTTAGTTGCCTAAAACTAAAATGTTCAAAGAGATGGTGTGAGTTCAAAGAAAAAGCCCAGCCTGAGCTAACTAAAAGCCCTGATGTTCACTCAGGATAGCATTCATCTAGTACAGTGGTATCTTGGTTCTCAAACGGATTAGTTGTCGAACAAATCGGCTCCCGAACGCCACAAAGTGTGCGAACATTTTTGGGAAACCGAATGTCCGATGCGGCTTCCACTTAAGGGCAGGAAGCTCCTGCAGCCAATCGGAAGCCGCGCCTTGGTTTTTGAACGGTTTCGGGAGTTGAACGGACTCCCAGAAAGGATTAAGTTCGAGAACCAAAGTACCACAGTAAAGATGTTGCTGCACATCCCCTTTCAGGAGGTTTTAGCTATTTGTCCAGCCTGGCAGTGCCTCCTTCCCCAGCTGGGCAGAGCAGACACCTGAGTACTACTTTAACTTCAGGTACAAGAGTGGATCTGGTATCAGGCACATGGTACTGTGCCATAACTGCGCTGCCCATCCCAAGACCAACAGAAGCAGAATAAATTATGCAAACTAAGGGGGAAATTCTGCATGCCTCCTCAATTTATACAGTTTGGAGAACTGGGGTTTTCTTTCCACAGAATTTGGGTACCTAGATTTTTTTGATTTTGATTTTTTTTTAAGATTTGAAGTATGTGGGGGGAAATAATTTTGAAGTTACATGCGAAGTCAAAGCTTGAAAGAAAATCCAAGTCACCAGGAGATGTTCTTTTTTTAAAAAGGGGGGGAAATGTCTTACAGAGAAAGGTTTGCGTGACTTCCTTCATTTGGATTTAAATTAAGGATTCTTGATTGAAAAGAGCTGTAATTGAGTCAAATCTCAACAGATGCCTCAAGTTCTGCATTTAGCATCCAAGAAAGGTATCTGATGCTCAGCGGGCAACTTGCACATCCTATGGGAAAAGCCAGCTATGAAGGCATCATCAAGGGGGTCATTGAATTGTTCGTGCCCCTAAGGCGGCAACTCAAGAGCCTCCGTCTCTATGCAAGGGAAGCTGGCAGTCTCACACCCTCTCAAACTTGAAGAGCTACTAATCCCCACCCTGTGATGCTTTCGCACACTTTCTGGTCCCCAGGGCACATACTCAGGATGACAGTGATCCTGCCCACCCCCCACCCCCCTTCTTCCTCACTCAAGAGATCTGCGCACAAGTCTTTGCCTCCCCTGTTACAAATGGAGGACAGAAGGACAACACAGTATTGTTTGCATTAGAGTTGGCAATCTAATAAGAAGCCACTATGCCTGGAAAAAAAATAGGGAAAGGTTTAAATCTTTTATTAGTGATTTGCTTGAATAATACATCAGACTTGCTCTAATGCAATAGACCATGCGAGATACCCAGGGATTTGCCAGGGACTCGCTAGTCAAGAGAGGTTTCATGTAAAAAACCCATACAAAAAACAAAAAAAAAGATATAAGTTATAAAAGGAGCCCAGAGATAATCTCAGTAATTTCAGGGCATTTATTACCTACCGTTACAGCACATCCCTGACAGTAGTGATGGCTGAAGCACTGGGAATATACAGTACAAACAAAGAAATGCCTCAAAATTGCTGAGCTTATCTGAAATTATTCTCTCTTTTATTGGCTGGTGGGGGAAGGGATGCTTGCATCTGTACCTTCAGTCTCCTTCAACTCTGCTTTAGTCTCATTCCAGGAGGCAGGCAGCCCCTTCTCCAGTGGGAACAAAGTCAAAAGCTCGATTCATATTTTAAATCAAAAGGGACAGAAATTTATGATGCTAACACAGTTGATAAAGCCTCAAATGTCAAAGCATCAGCTAATTAGCAGAGGGACAGTCAGCACAGGGGGTATGCAATGCCTTCACCTGTCTCACACAAAGAAACAGGAAAGCTGTATTGCTGTTTATCTCTTGAACCATCATGGCTAAGCTATTTTAAGGATGCTCAGTTTGAAATTATGAATCCAGTTGGTACTGCAAAAATCCAGGATTCTAAGTCATGTTGGCGCATAAGAAAAACTCCGAAATTCTTATTACTGCTTATTGGGAGAACCAAAATGTCACAAATAACTGGAAGCTTTTGAGTCCTCCAGAACTCTTCGTCTCAGGGGGAGGGGAGTTGGCTGGTGTAGAAGTCTGCACTGAGTCACAGCCCTAAGATGGAAGCTAGCACACATTCCAATGAGGCTCCGCTATGCAGGTTTCAGGCCACACCTAGGAATTCTGGGATGAACAATGGTTGATTCCCCATTCTTGAAATATAATATCCAGCTGTTGCCCAGACCCACTCTTCAACCTAGGCGAAACACCAGGATTCTATAGTTGGTGGTAAGCAGAAGTAAACCATGTAATTTTGATATTCACAAAGCTGTAGACTAATTTTAGATGGTGTGCTGGGTAGAGAAAAAAGTCAACAGAAACCTAGGTAATTGCAATGTTTTGTACATGGGGCCGATTATTAAAATGGTCTGGAAACTGCAGTTGGTCAAGAGCAGAGCCCCCAAAATTATTAACTGGAACTGGGCAGTTTGGCCATGTTATGCCAGGGCCTTGTCAGCTGCACAGGCCCACTTTAAAGAGCTGGTTCTAACCATTAAAGCCTGCTTTGATCCAGTCTCCCTAAGAGGCTGCCACCTCATGTACCTGTCAAGGCCTTAAGATCCTGTCCACAGCTGCCTAACAAATTGAAGCATCTTTTCTGCTCATTAACCACATTAACATAAACTCATTTATTTACTGCGTTTATAAACCATCCTTCTGCCAGGGCACCAAAATGGTTTACAATTTTAAAATTCTAATATATATATATATATGATATTTAATGTAAAGTTGGTCTGGATGGGGGGGATGCAGTCCAAGTGGAGAAGGCCCTGATGTTGCCTTTGTCTGCATCCTTCATTCCCTTCTTTCTTCTCATGGGGCTTCTTGGCCTGGATTGAACTTTGCCTCATGACTTTGCCTTTCAACTTCATTTTTACCAATCCCCTAAGTTTGGGAAAGCCTCCTCTTTTGAAGTCAAATGTGACCATGTTGGATTTTCTTAGCAATTGCATATATGTTGGATTTGGTAGCACTATGGGACACCGTTCCCAATCGGTCCAACAGCGCTTGCATCTCATGCTAGGTCCTGGGCACCACTTAAGATTTACGCCAGGGCTGTTAGCCCTCTGCTTGTGGTTCTATGACCAACGGTTTTATGGCACTGTCATTAAGGACACCCGGAATCAAAGAATCATAGAACTGTAGAGTTGGAAGGGACCCTGAGGATCATCTAGCCCAACCCCCTGCAAGACAGGAATCTCAGCTCTTTCTCACGACTGGAACATGCACTCAAGTCTATCTGAGGGTAATTGAAGTCACTTATTACTGCATGTTTTGGATGCCTCTCCTTTATCTCATTTTCCATATCAAGGTCTCCCTGGGTATTTTGGTCAGGTCCTCAGTACTGCATTATTAAATAACTAAGTAATTCACTACCCATGATTCTGTGGTGGAGACTGTCCCTTTGGGGGTTTCTAGATGGCTGGACTCTGTGCCCTTTTTGACATTCAATGCAACACCACCCCTCGTACACCATCCCCTTTTTTCCTACAGAGTATGTATCCCGAGATAAACATGTCCCACTGGCCCAGTCCACCAGGTTTCAATTATGCCCACCATATCTGTGCTCTCCAAGCACTCCAGCTTGCCCATCTTGGCTTGCAGGTTTCTAGCATTAGCATATAAACACCTATACAATCTTTCTCTCTCCAAATGTCTTTGGCATGGACATGCGACACTACAGTGCTAATGCCCCTTTGAATTGCTACTGAAAGCCCCTGCATACTCAGTGGTTACTTATAACCCCCCCCCCCCAATTTGGACCACCATAAATATTCTCTCACACATCCCTGGGGTGTGATTTGCTCCAAACCTGATGCTCCATGGTGCTCTCAGCTTTCCCCGAGCAGTCAGTTTAAAAGCTGCTCTGCCACCTTTCTGATTTTAAGTCTGAACAGTTACATCCCAGTTCCAATGGAGCCCGTGCCTCTTCTAAAGGCTCAGCTTGTCCCCAAAATATTCCCCAGTGCCTAACAAATCCAAACCATGATCTCACCCATACAGTGAGACTGTGTTGTTGTTCAGTCGTTCAGTCGTGTCCGACTCTTCGTGACCCCATGGACCAGAGCACGCCAGGCACGCCTATCCTTCACTGCCTCTCGCAGTTTGGCCAAACTCATGTTAGTAGCTTCGAGAACACTGTCCAACCATCTCGTCCTCTGTCGTCCCCTTCTCCTTGTGCCCTCAACCTTTCCCAACATCAGGGTCTTTTCTAGGGAGTCTTCTCTTCTCATGAGGTGGCCAAAGTACTGGAGCCTTAACCTCAGGATCTGTCCTTCTAGTGAGCACTCAGGGCTGATTTCTTTAAGAATGGATAGGTTTGATCTTCTTGCAGTCCATGGGACTCTCAAGAGTCTCCTCCAGCACCATAATTCAAAAGCATCAATTCTTCAGCGATCAGCCTTCTTTATGGTCCAGTTCTCACTTCCGTACATTACTACTGGGAAAACCATAGCTTTAACTATACGGACCTTTGTTGGCAAGGTGATGTCTTTGCTTTTTAAGATGCTGTCTAGGTTTGTCATTGCTTTTCTCCCAAGAAGCAGGCGTCTTCTAATTTCGTGAGTGCTGTCACCATCTGCAGTGATCATGGAACCCAAGAAAGTGAAATCTCTCACTGCCTCCATTTCTTCCCCTTCTATTTGCCAGGAGGTGATGGGACCAGTGGCCATGATCTTAGTTTTTTTGATGTTGAGCTTTTTGATGTTGAGTGAGACTACTCAGCTGTATCTGCCTAGCTAGTCCTGCACACAAAACAAGTAGCATTTCAGAGAACGATACCTTGATGGTTCTGGCTCTCAACCTTCTACCTAGCAACTGAAAATCCACCTCCAGAGGCACACAACAACATTTCGCCATGTCACGGGTGCCACAATACAACATGACCATTGACTCCTCTCCAATAGTATCTAAACATGTGTTTCTCCAAACCAGGAACCTAAGCCTCAAGGGAACAAATTTGCTCCCTGTACGATGCAATAGATAGACCACACAGCCCTGTTGCCTTTCTATCTAGCATTCTTCATTGTTGGACACATAGCAACAAAAGAGTCCAAAAGCAAGCGGGCTTCTTCTCTTTTTAAGTTCTTCCATCACAATTGTGCCCTGCACTCCTCCTCTGCAGTTTACAATTGATATTGGTGTCCTTGTTCCAGCTGCCACCTTTTTTATTATATTGTGCATGCACACACACATATCCATAAATATGCACAACATTGCAAAGGAAGCTGGCGACTATTCAGTGTCGTGACAGATACATTGAGCAGCAGGTATAACAGTACAGTCTTTTGCCAACCAGCTAAGGGAAAAGACAGACCAAGCTCAACATTTTATTGAGTGATGCTTAGCACCACCTATCCCGGGTAGCTTATGCACCCACTGAAACAAGGTATGGACCTAGCAGCACCCCAAGCCGACTATAAAGCCCTAATTCCTTCAGTCCAAGCTGGAGATGATCCTGCTCTGCACATCGGAAAACTTAACCGCACACTATATATATTTTATCATTCTTTTTCCTCTCCTCATCCCCTGATTTCCCCTACTTGTTCTTTCAAGGGCATTCCCATTAGGAACAAACAGTGTTCTCTCCATTCTCCCCCTTTAAAGCACAGGAAAGATAATCATATCAAGAGAAACTTATTACTGTTTTCAAATTGTCTCTGCCTCTCAGCAGGCACACTCTCCAGGCAACAGTTTTGCCGCTACATTAGGACTAATTTTTCTCCCCCTCCAAATGACATTTTGTACTGTGGGTACAGGAGGGAAAAGAGATGAGAGATTTGCAGTCTGGGCTGCAGATGAACCCTCACAAACAAAAACGCAAAACAGGAGAGCTCAGCCCTCTTTGGCCCGGAATAAAAAGGTTCCGCTTAGAAGAAAAATGTTTCCCAGCGTGAAACAGGTGTGTGCGCCTGTATATTCAAACACAATATCCATTTCATGAAGTAGGGTGAAGCCCCTGCTCCTCCCAGGACCTGGATTCATCTTTCCAATTTTTCCTGGCAACCCAAAGCACATCTAGAGAAAGAAATATCTCTCATATCTATTGGGATGGGCAGAGCACACACTGTATGATGCTGCCATCTCGTGTCCAAACCTTTCAATAGCAGAGCTCCGGCTGCAGTAAGCGTTGGCTATTGTCTTTTGAAAAATTCAGATTTTGTCGTAGGATTTGCAAGTTTCCCCCCTGATCTCAGCCATCTGTTTTCTGTCAGGTTAAAGCAGGAGTGGGGAACCTGTGAACCTCTGTATGTGGTTGGATTCCATTAGCCCTAGCTAACACAGCCAATGGCCAGGGGTGGTGAGATTTGGGTCACTCCAGGGTTAAAGTTTTAGCAATTTTAAATCAACCTTTCACAAAAATGACCTGAGATCAAGGCCAATAGAAGAAAAGTCTGCGCCTTCATATTAATTTGCACCGGACTGAAAAATCTGTAATGTGGCACTGCTAGCAAAGCCCTTAAAGAAAGAGGCCGTGTGGCAGCAGCCAAGCCAAGGTTTTAGTGCTTGATCTCCAATACAAGCCCATAGACCCACCGAGTTCACTGGGGTTTAAGCAGATATAGTTATGCTGGATTGCAGCCTTAATTCCATTAGAATGACAAATGGGCTTCTAGATTATATTATTCTATGCTATTTGTTAAGAAATGTGCAGTGATCAAAAAAGCACATCGCTGCTGGCCACAAATCATGTCAACCATGAGAAGATAATGTCCTCTGATAAGCCACTAAAGGTACATAAATGCAATAAATAAATAAATAATCCACTTCTGGGGGTGAGGGCGGAGAGAAGGGATTTCTTAAGATTAGAACTACTTTAAAAGTTTGTCTCTGAAAAGAGTGATGCTGTGAAATCTGTTCAGCTTCTGTTATCCTAGTCTGCACTTCGTAATTTGCGTTTTATTCTATAAATGTGCTTTGATTTGGCAAAAGCGGCGCACAGACAAGCAAAACCACATGCTGGTTCCCCAGTCTAACAGGCCAGAACATCTCTGGCTGAAAGGCACGCCGGCGTTGCCAGAAAAACAGACAAGTTATCACAACCAGACAACTGCACAGAGGCTGCTGAACGCACAAAGGAAATTCAACTGCCAAGATGCAGCCAAAGGGAAACGTGTGGCACACAGCACAAGCTCTCCACTGTTCAACCAAAGTCAGCCTTCCTAGAGCTTAAGCCCATTGCTATGCATGATCCTATTTTGAGTGCACAGGGTGCATAATTCCCCGGGCTTCTGCTGCCCTTGCCCAGCACAAAGATGCCACCCGACTCCTCGAGTGCTCGTAAAATGCACACAATGTGAGGGGAGACAGAACTGTTTTCTTTGTCTCTGCATTATTCCCCCCCCAAAAAAAAATAAAACCCCAGAAACATGGGGGTGCCTCTCCCTTTACAGAAAGCAAAATCAGCAAAGCACTTCCACAAAAGCCTGGAATCAAGGCAGCCAAACACTCATTTCCCTGACCCGAGTTCTGTGCCCACGTCATACAGGACTCAGTGGGATGGGCAAAGGGCAACCATAAACACTACTAATGAGAGACAAATACCTGGACTTTTGGGTAAGCACACACAGGACTGGGTGTGTAGGTCAGCAAGCTCTGAACCAGGACATTCATAGTTTTAAAAAAATCCTGGCTCTACCATTAGCTCACTGGGCAAGCATCCACCTTGCCTATCTGCACTATAGGGTTGATAATACTGACATTCCTTACAGGACTACAATAAAGAATTCTTGAAAATGTAGATGAAGCTACCGTGTTTCTCCTAAAATAAGACACTGTCTTATATTTTCCCCCCTCAAAAAAACACAGTATGGCTTATTTTCGGGGGATGTCTTATTTTAACCGCTCTGCGTCGGTACGCTGCATAGCCACGCCTATCCAGACCGTCTTAAAGGAGAGGCACCACATCACTATGTCTTATTTTCAGGGTATGGCTTATTTTCACAAATGCGTAGAAATCCTGCTACAGCTTATTTTATGGCTACGTCTTATTTTAGGAGAAACGGGGTACTTTAATACAGACAAGGACCTAGCACACAAGAAGGGAAAAGACCCACAGCTCAGTGGTAGGGCAACGGCTTTTTGCATGCAGAAGGTCCCTGGTTCAATCCCTAGCATCTGCAGGTAGGGCAGGGAAAGGCCCCTCCTTTCTGAAACCCTGGAGAGCTGCTGCCAGCCAATGCAGCCAATATTGAGCTACAGGGCCCAATGGTTTGACTTGATATAAGGCAGATTCCTATGTTCCTGTAAGAGGCACAGTGCAAATATGCAGCAACTGACCACGAGATTCTAAAATAAAATACCTCTCAAGGCCAAATTTCTGGACCCCACTCAGTCTCACCCTTCTTCTTTTTGGATATTCATTAAAGTAAGAGGAATTCTAATTATTGCCATTCCATTTTTTTGTCTTAGCTGACAAACCTTTAACATGCTCTCATTTCTTGTACGTTAGCACCTCTGCTTCAAGTAGACACTGAAATATATTTTTTTCAGCACTAACCTACAACAAACTGTTGCCTAGGTCCAACAGAAAAAGCTCCCCCCACTCTTCTATGCCAAATAGAAGTTTTCTCACTGACAGCTCACCATCCATTTAGAAAGAAATCTGTCTAAATTCAGTTTAACACATCTCCACTAGGCAATAACCAGCCAGGATGTTATGCCTTGTCTGAATGAAATATTTCTTTAAAACATCACAGCCTATAGACTCAAACAGATGTTTAAACTGAAGTGGAATAAGATCCTGCTTCAAACGACAAGATTTGATTTTCTGGATTCCCTTCGGTTATGCGAAGAATCAGCGTCCAGTACATAAACCTACTTACAGAAAATATCTTACTGCTCCAGAGAGAGATTAAAGCTGGTGCTTGGAGGGTGGGGGGAATCCAGGAAATCAAAAGACAAAAGCTAGGGAGAACATCTGTACCAATATTCATAAAATCATGTTAGACGGGTTAATACAACAGAGGCATCTGGAGAATTTATGGACCTAAACACGATTAAGAAAAAGAGAAGAACGAACTCAGAATACCTGCTGGGCCTATGAGAAGGAGAAGGGAATTGTCTTTATATTTATTGAGGTGTAGGGCTAAAGTACAGGAGAACAGCAAAAATATGAGAGCCTAATGTGGTTTCCAATAGCAATGTCAGTGGGAAAAATGTCTTTGTAAGATAGAAAGTGGGAAAGATTTAAAAGGAAACAAGCTGCTGCCGACAGCATCTTGTCTAAAGTGGAATGGGAATGAGCTTTCCTTCCCACCTCTCAGGCCGAAATGCATTGCTCCAACTACACAGTCAAGAACACAGAATGCTGCTCCCAAATCCTGAAGGATGTGCATGCCTCCTCACAACTCTCTTTTGTTCCATAAGGAATTTACATGTATATAATATCTAGAATTCGAGAGAAGTCTGTCCTTCAACAGCAGGGCTGAGGAGCAGAGTCTAAGCCCAGGTTTTACAACATACTCCTTTAAAAAATGAAATATGGTTTGCTGTGATAGCTGAATTAAACTGGTAAGCAATTGCCTGGTAAGCAAGGGGGTGGGGTGGGATGTGAGTTGGGTGCAGGTTTCTGCTAACCCTGGTTTGATGTGATGTCTAAACAAACAAGCCAATGTCATGCTCTGCATCCAGAGGCTGCTGCATCACAGATATAGGAAGTAAGCTAACAAATGTGCTGAGATGATGGAAATCCGACCCGGGTAGACTGGGATCTGGAATAAGAAAATGAAATCAACATTATGAAAAACAGGGGATTCAGTACCAGGTTGACATTTTGTATTCTTGTTGAAAAGTTCTGATGTATTTTTAAAGGCTAGAGGAGTCGATTACTGTGGTGGGGGTGGACCAAGCAAGAGGCCATGAGCTGGGAACAAAGGGGAGATATTAATTGCCTTGTGCCATGAGATTTAGTGCCCTGAGCCATCATTTCCTGAATCCTTTCCCAAAATCAGGGCTCCTCCGGTAATTCCTGTAGTAGAAACACCCAGAGATTTCTTTTTTCTTTTTCCTCCGCAACTATGTCAGCTAGAATGTTGCTCAGCTGTTTAAAACAAAACAAAAAAGGCCTTGCTTACTTCCATGGAACTTACCATAAGATCACAACAATAGTGTTGAGACAATGCCGAAAGTAGGTTATAGACAAAAATCTACATAAACTGAGTTAAGTCTTAGTTGACAATGTCCTCCTAGCTACTTAACTGTGTTCTCTGCTATCACCGATAGTGGAGATACCTCCAAATGTCAGAACACTGAACTTGATGATATACTATCCTGAATAGGTCCTGGCACAAGGCAGGGTGGAACGTCTCCAAGGGACAGCATCCACCAAGGTAAAATGTGCACCACGGTATCTGTAAGAATATCTGCTACATCCTTCTTCCACAGTGAGAGGCTCGTTCTTCCAGCGAAGTGTTTTCGGCACTCAAATGAGACAGCAAATAATAAAGCAACCAAAGCTATTAGTGGCTTGCTTAGAACTTGTTCAACATGAAGAAAAAGGAGGAGGAACCGTAAGTCATAGGATACATGAATGGTTGCCTTAAGGAAAACGGAGGCAAATAGCTCTCCTCATCTAAGGAATAAAACTGATGCTTTAAGTTATTTGGGATGGACACCAGGAAGTTTTTAAGAGATGGGGCAATAAATCAAAATTCCTCCTAAGAATCAGCACAGAATCCAGAAGGCAGATTTCTGCAAATTCCAACCAAACCTTTTCTGCAAATTCCAATTACATCATTTATATTATAGGATCCTTACCTGAAAAAAGTCCAAATAGTACCACCATCTAATTCACATTTTACGTTGAGGCTTTGGAGATGAAAGTTTCTCACATTATATATATATGTTAGTAGAGGCTGGAAAGAAGGTAAACAGGGTGTACATGAATGGGTCTTTTGCACACGTTTGCAGCCATTTGGGCTGGGGAGCCCCCCAGAGTTTGGGCAGGGTTGCTGAGGAATACTGCAGCTCCTTTGTTCCACTAGGTTTTCCCTGGAGTTCCCTGGCACCTTCAAAATCACGTATAGGGGGCATTTGCTTAGCTCTGTCCGAGCTGTAATTAAAACTGCAACTTAAACTAAAAGGTCAAATAGTTAATACTCTGAGAAAAGGGAGTTAACAGCAATTCAAAACAGTTTAAAACAAATTACAATTTGCTTTTTTAAAAACTGCTTTTCGAAAATATTTGTATTGCTTTGGACAAAGTCTGAAAAGTTATGTGACATATCAAGTTTCTTTGATAGGAGAGACTAATAACCCAAGCAAAGCTACATAATATAAAAATGGAAATAAAATTTAATATCTATAATTTCATGTTTATGTATGCTTGTCCAGATCACAAAAAAGTGATAGCAAAACCTAAATCAATATGACCTGCAAAGCTGGGATATTAACCAATGAAATGTCTATTTTCAGACTGGTCCCAGGGAAATTATTACAACTAGTTACAGAAATTAAAGATGTGTGAAGGTGCCTTCTGATAAGCTCAGGATTATTGCCATAAAATATATTTGCAGAATATAAATTATTGTATGTTCTCAGGTGTTCCAATGAGATATTCTAAGGAGGCTTCTTTCAAAACATTTAACACTTATTCCGTCGCTTTTGAGGCAATAATGTTAGGGTTGTCAGCTTTATTGACAGACATCAAAAAGCTAAGGAGAATTAAACATGTAAGACTTAATCCTGTATCACTGCTTCAATGTAGAACAAAACTGCAAAAATGAACATTTGAAGAGCTGCAGAGCACATACTGTATCTTTTACAGCATTTTATCTTAAAGATGAATATAATAAACGAGTTATTTCAGGGAATGAGACGGATGTTCTCCAGCCAACTTTTCCCCCCCTTTTTTGCAGAAGAAAAGGGTTTGCAGGTGGCAGAAACATTTCCCATATCAACACACACACATCCCAAAAAAGCTTGCCATTTTTATACAGGTTTGCTGCTGTTCACAGCCCCTTGACTACAGCTTCTGTATGAAAAATAGCCCTGCTTCTTAGTAACAGTGACATCACACAGCTAGATCTGGCAGTGCTAGATGGCCCCAAAATGTTAAAAGCCACTTGGGGTTTTAGCAGGCTTGCTGTCAACAGGGAAACATGCTGAGAAAAAAATGGCACACTTACTCTAGAGGCAGCTTCCATACTGGAGATGAGAACCTCAAACTGCTTCTAAAACCAGGCAAAGTTTTGACCGGAACACTTTCAGTAACTCTGGTACCATGCATCTCTAGCAGTTAACCAGTGGATTTTAATATGCAGAATTTCCCCCCTGCAGCAAATCAACCATGGCTGGTGAAACTAGGAAAAACATGCGTGCTATGGTATAAGGAATCTAAATTTTGAAACACGGGTGTTCAAACTGTGACACAGACACGGCCAATGTTAGTATCTACATTAATAAGCTGCTTACAACTTGGGCTACAGAATCGGAAGGGATGGTTCGCTCAAGTGCTGGGCGTCTTATCTGTGCCCTGAGACTGGAGCGGGGGGAGGGCTCCTTGTTGAAGTGTGGCTCACTTTGTGGCAATACAGGAGCCTTTCCCTAGAGCAGGCATGTCCAACAGGCAGATCGTGATCTACCAGTAGATCACTGGATGTCTGTGGTAGATCACTGGCTCCCCCCAAAGAAGCTGAACAACTGTGGCTCCCCTAAAAAAAGCTCAACATTTTACCTGCTCCCTGAAAAAACTCAACAACTTTCCTGAACCCCCAAAAAGGGGGTAGATCACTGCCAGTTTTTAACTTTGTGAGTAGATCACAGTCTCTTGGGAGTTGACCACCCCTGCCCTAGAGCATATCCCCAACTGTGGAACTCCCTCCGCTTGGAAGCACAGAAAGCAGCAACATGACTGGGATCCGATTCCAGGTTAAGATACTTTCACCCATGCTGGGTGTTATTCTGAACTGCTCCTGCATTTCTTCATGGTTATGGAATAATGACAGTTGTGTTGTAGCTGTTGCAATTTTCAGAGAATAGCAGACTTGAAAGAGTTGCAAGGGATCTAGTCCATCCCCCTGCAACGCAAGAATAATTTTCACTGCTTTAATGACTTGTTCTGTTTAGTGTTTTGTAAACTGCCCTCAAATCTGCAACTGATGAAGTGTGGTTTTAAAATCAAGAAAATAAATTAAATACTAATACTGTGCTATAGCAGGGCTAGCTACATCTCAGGACCTAGGGCAGAATATGGCCCTCATAGCTTCTCTATATGGCCTTAGGGATTCATCCTGGGCCACACCATTTGCCAGCCTTCCTCCAACCCCTCCTCAAGTGCTCAGCTGTGGCAATGCCTTTCTGCTCATCTGGATAGAATGTGTGTGAGCTTGGGTGTACATACAGATGCACACACCTTGCTGACTTTTGCATGCCTGTAAGGCAACCTACTATAGAAAGGTAAGAGTCATGCACTTTTGCATCTGGTGCAGCCCACGTCTAGCATCCAGCCCTGGTAATGTTGCCCCCCTCCTAGCATGCAGCACTCAGGCAGAAAAATGCAGCCCACCCCCAAGACAGAGTGTGTGCATTTCAACAAAGTAAGCTCTGGAAGAGCAGCAGTGGCAGGAGAGGGAGCAGAGAGGCACTGGGTCACCTGCTCACCTCCTGGTCAAGGCAAGGTCTGAAATCAGGGTTCTCTGGTTCAGGGCTGGCCATCTTAACCACTGCTCCTCAACAGCTGCAAACATGATGAACCTATCGGAGATGCTTACGGCTTGCATAAATCACCTGTTTTGGCTAAACATGCGCCATTCATAGGGGCTTAATCTAGCAAAAGCTAAAAGCCATAGAAACCAGACAACCCATACATACAAGTTTGCTCATTACCCTTCATGTCCCACTCTGCTGAGGAAAAGCATATTGACTTTAACTCTGTTCCTTACTTGATGTCAAAACCCGGAACCATTCCAAACTTCGTTACCCCTTAATATGATTTTAAGCAAGCCCTTTGATGCCATTTTAACATAAATTTGGATAAGTATGCCTGTTTATTGGATTCTTTTTACGATCAGGCCATAAAGCCTGGTTCATACAGTATCTTCATCTCTAATGATATTTGTCTAATTAGGAGATCATTAAAGAACTGTGCTCAGTAAGATAAGGCTGCCATATGGATACATTTAAGCAATGTAGTGATGGAAACTTGAAAGAGAAATCCAAGATAGGATAGTCTAAATTGCATATGGATAAATCTTGAATTAACAGTACCTTTGATTTGGAAGATTGTCAGTCATTTGCAAACCTAAATTGATTTAATTAACGCTAAGTGTGAGAAGCACATGACCTCTGAAGCATTTCTGTGAGATCTGTAGCCACACAAAAAGGAAAAAGGCACCCAACTAACAGTCAAACAAAGAGCTAGTATAGTGTGGAGGCTTAAAGCTCCAACTTCACACTCATTTACCTGGAAGCAAGACTCAATGAACTCAAAGGGACTTACTTCTGAGTAGACACTTGTATAAGCAGAAAGGGTTCATTCCTAAGCACTTACTAGGAATAAGTCCCTCTGCCTCTCCTTCCTTGGAGGTTTTTAAGCAGAGGTTGGGTAGCCATCTGTCAGGGATGCTTTAGCTGAGATTCCCACATTGCAGGGGGTTGGACCAGATGACCCTTGGGGTCCCTTCCAACTCTACAATTCTATGATTCTATAATCTGCAAACCAGCAAAGTTCCCATTTTCAAATCTGCCTGTTTCAAGAGGTCACAAAATGTCTTGGGTAAAGCCACAACCTCGACAATCTGTGCTATTGGGCTGATAAGGCTGACCTACTTTGTGACCCTAATGTAAAGAATTTTTAAAATGTAAGCAAAATTGTTGAACACAATCCAAACCATGACATACCACACAAGAAGGGAACAAAACCACGGTGGAACAGCACAGGGGCAGAACCAACAAGAACCCCCAGATTTGTGTTTTCCAAACTTATCTCAGGGTTTTAAAAGACTGAAGATTGATGTGATAGCTAAATGGCAAATTCAGAATCATCATGCTTCTAAACACCAGGTGCTGGGGATAATGCAAGAGAAGATGCTTGTCTCTTTCCCCCCAAAAACATATGGCTAGCCTCTGTTAGGACAAAAGAGTGGAACAAAACAGAACCTTCAGTTATGAACCAGCAGGTCAGACCTTACATTCTAATAACCCAGGAAGCACCAATGGCTTTTATTTAATGCTCAATTTAATAGTAGTTGTTGTTGCTGTTCTTTCGTAACTGAATACAGAGGTGGCTGCTGCTACCCTCCTTGGTCTCCAGCTATTTGTGCACTTTTAATATCATGTGCTACTAAGGAGGAAAAGGGAACTCTGTTATGTGTATGTGTGATGGGTAGGTGGGTGTTGTGCCTACTTTTAAACCTTCCGCTGTACAAGCAAATCCATAATAGCTTAACTCAATTTCTGTCAAAGCCACAACTCCATTTTGCAGACCAGGTTCCCCTGGGGTAAAATCCAGTGAGGCACTCCCTGCAGGAGGAGCAGATTTACTGAACTCCTCACCGCAGGAGTACCGTAGCAGGAGTAATAATCCCGTATCCCTAACTGGCTACTGTAGTGTGCTTCCCAGGACACCAGTCCGGGAAGGGATGAAAACTTGTACATACACAATTGATGCTCTAGCATTCAAAGCTGAGACCAAATGGAGAACTGCGACTGGGGACCAACCCCATTGTTCCCAACTCACATGATCAAGGCAAAGCGTGAATAAACAGGGAAATGGTTTGATCTGCTCTGACATACATCATCTCCTTTCGGCATCTTCCATCTTGCTGTGGAATGCAGCAGATGGGCTCCACTCCTCAGAATGGCCCAAAAGGCTACCAATAACTAATTTTGCCTTCTACCCAACACTAATATCCCAACTGTAGAAAAGGAATTAAGAGGCAATATTCTCCTTTACTTGGTGGGATAGGAAATCTACTATTCTCAACCAAAAGAGTTAAATAACCTTCCCATAAGCCCAGTTTTGTGACATCTTCCCATTTTCATGACAAAAGTGCATCATTATTTCAGCTGAAGCCTTCTCCCTTTTTTCTGAGCCCCACAAGAAAAATACAAAGCTGATTCCACTTTCTACAAGTTAATTCAGACCATAGGGAAGAACCCTAAATGCCTACAATACACAATTAAAGCAGCCCCCAAACCTTCAAGCTCCATCACGTGTGAGAACAGGCAACAAGAATTTCCAATTGAGCAGCAGTTTTAGTGCTCACTTTTTATTGTGCTGGAGGATTTAAGGGAGCACAGTAGGAAACTTGGTATACAATACATTGAAAGCTACTGCACTAGCAATCCAAGTCTATTACTGCCAAATTAGCTGCATTTCGAACATCTGTTTAAAACTTTGGGATGACACCAAATGAAATAAAGCCATTCACGCACGACAGCAAGTGCTTTGGAAATTCAGGGAGAAGAGTGGTGATTAGCTGTAAAGTTTGCCAAACACACAGTTCAATAGCACTAACTCCTCTGTATTGCTGCATTCAATGGCTAGCAAAGACACCCCAACTACGCCAGCACTAGTCCCTCGGGAAAGAAATGTGTGGGGTTTAAATTACTCTGAGCAAATGCTCATGTGGCACAATGGATAAATTCAACCTAATATCTGGCATAATTATTGACTGCCTGAAGTTATCCCACAGACACATGGACAAGTTGCAGATGAACTAGCAATCCACTTCAGGGGCAATCCCAGTAACTGGATCCAATAGAGAAGCGTATCAAGAGGCATGTTATTATCCCCCTCCAAAATAAGCAGCTTCAATACATAGCATGGTACACTTCTCTATTTTATTCTGATGTACATACCTATGTTTTTGATGTCTATACAAATGAAATCCAGTAATCAATATACAGCATTCCAAAACCTGGCAGAGTTGCAGAGTCCAAAGGAACAGACTGCCCGAAACAGGGCCACTGAGGTGGGGATAATATATACACACACACAAGAAAAAAAGGTCTCAGATTCATCTTGGAAACCATAAATACCTCTTCTTACTAAACCATACATTCTGTTTAGATAAACAACCAATTTTCTCAGCGGTATTTAACTTTTATGGGGCACTCAACTGTTTTGAATAGGAAATACATCCCAGCCACTGGCAGGCTGTTTCCTTTACACCTTTCCAATCACTCACCTAAAGGCTTCCAATCTATCTCTGTTTCGGGCCCATCAGCTGGCCTTTTTGCCTTCCTTTAAATACCTCCACTCATTGTATTTCATGTACAGATTAGTAAAAACACATCCACACCTCCGGCATGGGAGTGTCGTACGGGGAACAGTGATGAAGAGGGCAAGCCTCCCAGGTCCATGGCCACAACCAATATGTGTAGACTATCTTGCCACTCAGAGAACGCCTGAGAACCAAGCACAAAATCCACATGAGCCATGTGAATTATGGACAAGAGCATGTGAAATGGTAGGCATGTGAAAGGAGCCCTGGTCCTTCTCCAGTGACCTCACTTGTGTCACTGCAGAGAAGTAGGTGTACTTGGTATCTACACCCAATGAAACATCCTGAGAAGCCAACTGGGCAAACCGAGCCCTCATGGTTCCCACTCACAGAGAGAGCCAAATGTAGGCTATAGGCATGCCCTCGACTGGTGGAGAGCCTTGTGGCCAGGAAACTCAAGGGACAATGGAGGAGAGAGGACACAGAGCCCCACTCTTCCACTTCACGCAATTATCAGTACTTTAACTCAGAGTTACAGCAAAGTATTCAGAGAACTCTCTTCTCTAGCTATTTACAGTAAAGTTTGAATTTTCATCCCCACAATTCAGCAGCAGCCTTTATCAAACCTAGCTTTTAATACAGAGGAGTTCTCTTGCATTATGGAAATAGAAGTTTGAGGACACTTAATTTAAAAGCTATTCCAGGCAGACCAGAACTGACAGCGCCCAGAATCTTTACATGATGAACATACGGAAAATCAGACGCCACAGCGGTAGAGTACATTTCTATTAAAGTTCAAGAACAAAGAGAGGGGGGGGGGTTAAATGAAAAATAACTCTCCACATGGTTTGCACCAGGAGCTAAGCACTTGTTGGAATGGCCGCTCCTGCTGCTGGTAGTGGATTTGCAGAGGGTTCAGAATAGACACCTATTCAGTCTGCTCACGTGATTTTAACATGCACTCCAGAATTCTTAGAGATTAGTGAAAGAACAAGACCATCAAATTTATGAACACTCAAAACAACTAGTGTTGAGAAAACCAACGCAACCAGGATGATTGACTCTTCCCACAATCATATACCAACCAAGTGTCAACTTTCATACTTCACGGAGGCAAGAATTTGAGCAGGGGTCAGCAACCTTTTTCAGCCGTGGGCCGGTCCACCGTCCCTCAAACCATGTGGTGGGCCAGACTATTTTGGGGGGGGGGGGGGAGGAACAAATTCCTATGCCTCACAAATAACCCAGAGATTTTTAATAAAAGGACACATTCTACTCATGTAAAAACACACTGATTCTCGGACCGTCCACGGACCGGATTGAGAAGGCGATTGAGCAGCATCTGGCCCCCGGGCCTTAGGTTGCCTATCCCTGAATTTGAGTGTAAATGCTCAAAATTCTAGAGCTGGGAAAGTTGCATTAAAACCTTTTTCTGGAAAAATCTCAGGAAGAAAGATTCAAACCATTTTCTAGTGAGAAGGAACCCAAAATTCATAGGCCTAAGTCACTGTGGAATGTACATCACAATTCTATGGAAGTACAAGAAAGGGTGTGATTTAGGGCATTAATTCAGCTTTTTTAAATATATATTAAAAATGCAAGTTGCTAGCCCTGACAATCTGTGGATATATGCTTGAAAGTGTGTGGGCAAAGCTCCCTGAAATCTCAGAAGCCATATAGGTCGTCAAATACCATTTTCAATTGTAGGGAATAGAGCATTCAGTGGCCTGCACAGTTCCCCATGACCAGCAAAACAACAAAAAACAGCAGTTGTGTTGGTTTGTTCAATTGGCTTGATATTTACAGGTCATTGCATTCACTTCCTTGGTACAAAATCCACTGACATATTCTTAGGGCAGTGTACACATAGCCTGGCCTAGACAAAGGAGTGAATTTTTGTATTTCCAAATCAAATTGCAACAAGGAAAGAAATTTCCTTTCAGTGTCAAGACTCGGTGTGCTATATTCTCAAGTTGCTTGACCTATGACTGTAGAGTTGGCCATTGCCATGACTAAGGCAGGCTACAACCATGCCACATAGCATGGAAACTGGTCTGCTGAGGATTCGAAGAGTGTGCTGAGCTAATTGAGAGCTAGTTCCAGCACTCACAACATCTGACCACACAAAGCTAACTTCTACCAAGTCAGACCATCAGTACATCTATCCTGGTATTGACTCCTTCGCCTGAAGCACCGCTCAAGGGTCTTATGTAGAAGTCATTCCCATTGCCTACTAACAAAACCCTTCTAGCCAGACACAACTGAACCTGGGACCTTCTGCATGAAAAGCACATGCACCACCACTGAGCTAAGATTAATGGTGTCTTGATAGGGCTTCACAAAGCCAACTTTTATATGACAGGAAGCCTGGAATTTAGTGCTAAATAACCACAAATACTTCAACCAAAAATCCAAGTTTTTTTAGATGAAAGAAGCATGCAAACTTGTATAAATATACTTCACTTACCAAGTTATCACTCTAGGAGCCAACGCGAACTTACCAGCTTGCCTGCCAATGGTCTACTTTGTTAGATGTATGAAGCACACCTCAGCTATGCAAACATATGTTGAAATGAATCCTTCAAAAGAACATATTGCAGAAATGACCCCAACCACCTTGGTGTTCACTAATTCCTACCCACCTTTTCAGTGATAAGATACCAAAGAGTAATATATTCACCCACCAAGGAAAGACACTCCAACACATGAGTTCTGTTCTTTGTCAGGAAGTGTGCCAGATCATATTCCACCTTTTCCATTACTGAAATCAAACACAATCAAGTTGCACAGGTGCTGCTGAACACACAAATTGGACAGCAGTCCCTTATCACTTGGCCACGCACAGCGTTCACCGTAACTTCCAGAGCCCCAACAGAATTTCCTTTCCAGTTACAAAATGCAGACCGCTCCATATCCAAGACCACAGCACATCCAGCAACATAATTTTCAGTCACCTCTCCATGTCCCCTTAAAACATTAGCGTGTGATAGGATATTTCCTAGGGAGCACCCGTCCACCAGGAATGAAACTATCTTGGCACGGCCGAGGAAAGCTAGCTGGCTGGGCTATACAAAACGAGGACAGACTTAGCAGGTCAGTTGATGCCCTTGGCTTGAGTTAGATATCTCAGATAGCAGCAGCAGTCACCTTGGCTGGACAATCAGGCTTCTGAATCCAAATCTTTTGGCAAGGTTAAATTTGTAGTGTGGAAGCCTCGTCCAACATGCCAGCTGCCTTCTCTTCCTGCACCTGCGTACGCCCAGGCAAGAGGAGGCCCCCAGACAGCTAGCTCTTCCTTACATTCTCCTGGCTCGTCAACATTCACATTTGAATAGGCCGAAATTGTTTTATTCTTAGTCCTCAAAATGCAACCTTCAGACTGCTCACATTTAAATCACGTTGGTATTTAAGCTGTCACACTTGTGCTGCCGGGCACTGCTGAGTCCCACCTGAACATTTCTGTTCCAGTGCCTGTCGCATGGCACCAGTGATATTCAGTTTAAGGTTAAAGGAATGATTTAAAGGATGTTAACATTTATCATTCCTCACCATTTTATTGCAACATATATAAAAACCAGAAGGCATGCCTATGAATCCACAGTCTACTCTCCAGGATCTGAGGAACAAACACGATAACCTGTAGGTTTTGCTTTTCAATACACCCCAATGACTCCCTTTGTTCCCCAAAGTTTTATGCGGTATAAGGTAACGGTAAGGATTGCCAAATGACAGCACATCATCTTCTTTTTTACTATTTTTAAAAAAATATTGTTTTAAGTTGGAAATAAAGTACAAGGCAATTAATGTCTTTGCCATGGAAGATTGCAGCAACTCCAAGCAATTCCCAAAGTAGTTACAGTATTTGATTTGCTGCCCCACAGAGTGAAGAACTCCCAAGTTTGCTTTGAGGAAGGTCCTACCAAAAAAAGAATAGCCATTTGCAGTGGAAGTCACAGCAGGTCTGCCAATACGGTATATTAAAAGATGAATTCCCAAAGGCAGAAGTATGAACTTGGGTGCACAGCATTCTCACAAACATGAGGCGCTGGGATGGGGAACACTTTAGAGCCACCCCTTCCTGCTTTGTTGTAACTTGGCACGCTAACATTGTCTCTTTTCCAAACATGCCATGGATA
The DNA here is from genome assembly GCA_034641385.1 of Darevskia mixta. Lineage (NCBI taxonomy): Eukaryota > Metazoa > Chordata > Lepidosauria > Squamata > Lacertidae > Darevskia > Darevskia mixta. Next base: position 3,028,243 of record JAWWNH010000111.1, on the reverse strand, counting down.
TTCTAAGGGAAGCTGAAGATTTAAGCCATAGCACCATGTGAGGGACGCGGGTGGTGCTGTGGGTTAAACCACAGAGCCTAGGGCTTGCCGATCAGAAGGTCGGCGGTTCAAATCCCCGTGATGGGGTGAGCTCCCATTGCTTGGTCCCTGCTCCTGCCAACCTAGCAGTTCGAAAGCACGTCAAAGTGCAAGTAGATAAATAGGTACCACTCTGGCGGGAAGGTAAACGGTGTTTCCGTGCGCTGCTCTGGTTCGCCAGAAGCGGCTTAGTCATGCTGGCCACATGACCCGGAAGCTGTACGCCGGCTCCCTCGGCCAATAATGCGAGATGAGCACGCAACCCCAGAGTCGGTCACGACTGGACCTAATGGTCAGGGGTCCCTTTACCTTTACCTTTTACCATGTGAGGATAGAGAATAGCACTGGGCTTGGATTTAGGTTCTGACATGAAGGCAAGTCTATCTCCTCCAGCCACAGATCCTATGTGTAGGAACTAGGAAATAATGATAAAGGATTGTTGGGAGGGCAAACACAGTATGCTGCATAAAAAACAAGAAGAAGTGTGCATGCACACGAAAGCTCATACCAAGAACAAACTTAGTTGGTCTCTAAGGTGCTACTGGAAGGATTTTTTTTATTTTTTATTTTGTTTTAAAAAACAACAGTAACCTTTCCTCCTCTTGACATATCAAGCTAATTTGGGAGCATCCTATAACTCCCTTCAGTCCTCCATTCTATTGCTTCCTTTATTTCTTTGTCCTCTTATTCTCTCCTTCTTTCTTCTTTCTTTTCTTTCTCCTTATCTCCATGCCCTTTCAATCTCTTCCCACCTTCCTTTCTCCCACCTTGTTTCCCCCCCCCTTTCTTTTCCTCACATCCCACTTTAGTATTTCTCTCCCTTTCCCAACCTTCCCCCTCCCTTTTCTTTTGTCTACTGCTCAGCAGAACCTGAAACTCAGCCAGGAAGGATGATTTTAAGCCCATTTCTGGAGCTGCTGTGCACCCCCCTCCCCTTAATTTGGAGGACGGCCCACCCAAGGCTTGCAAATGATTATATGACTTGATTACGTAAGTTCTATACTGCTTAATATATATATATATTAAAAAATCTCTAAGAGTTGGACACAAAAAACAACCCTCAAGCAAGAACAGGCATCTTAAACAAAATATTACAAAAATACACAGTTACATATAAAAATGTTGCATTAATACAAAGTTACTAGTATAAATAAATCAGTATCAATTCATTTTCATTCTGACACACCCTCCCTCTCAGCCTCCAGGTTGTCACCCGGGGTCCAAATAATGGGTTGCCTTTGCATTCCCTGAGGGACAGCAAGGCCCTCCCCCCAAGACAAAATAAGGGGTCATAAAGGGACACTGCCAACCAGTACACGCAGTACAAGTAGATAAATAGGTACCGCTCTGGCGGGAAGGTAAATGGCGTTTCCGTGCACTGCTCTGGTTCGCCAGAAGCGGCTTAGTCATGCTGGCCACATGACCCGGAAGCTGTACACCGGCTCCCTCGGCCAATAAAGCGAGATGAGCGCCGCAACCCCAGAGTCGTTCGCAACTGGACCTAATGGTCAGGGGTCCTTTTACCTTTAAAGGGACACAAGAGAGTTCAGTGCTGGGAGAGTTCAGTGCCAGAAAGCAGCCAATCTCCTGCGAGACAACCGGGCACTTCCTCCTGAGATTGCAAACTGTGTTGCCGGATCATCAACCTAGAACCCACAATCATGGAACCTCAGAATGACTGTGTTTGGTTTCAGAGCTCTCATGCAAGAGGTGGGCATGGGAAGAGGAAGGAACTCCAGCCTCCACTACCTCCTCCTGAAGCCTTCTGCTTTCCTCAAAGCAGTACCACAAACCTCAGGGAAGGGCCAGGGACCAGCACCACTGCCATTCTTCAAAACGACTTCCCACTCTCGCATCAGGCAGCCACATCCCAATGCATATTAGCTGCCCATCAAGAAGCTAAAACAATTAAATACAATCAAGACAAGACAAATTTCAATACACCACCAGTTCGTATTAAAAATGAGCCCTGGGTCTGATAGGGCGGAAAAGGACCGGAACGCATCAGGGAATTTATCATGGCGTTCTCCTGCCTTGGCTTCTGACTTGTCTTAACTCCGAGGGGCAAGTCCTTTGACTTTCCTCCTTACACACACACACACACACACACACACACACACACACAAAGTGTCAGGACTCTGGCATCATCTTATCCAGAGCTTCAATGCTGCCAAACAGCTACCTTGCCTCATTTCATCACTTCTGATAAATCTGCTGACCTCTGCATATAGCGGCTTGCTTTATACCCTTCCGAAAATTATCGTGCAAAGAAAATAATTCTCTCTGTAGAGATTCTCCTCCATGGGGAAGAAAGGTTGCATCTCGCGCTCCTGCAAGGAAAGTAGGTGTCAGAACATTTCAGAGCAGCAGCTGAGGTCAGGACTGGGTGTTTTTTTTACTTCTCACAGCTATTTGGAGTGACACAAACTACATCTAAAAAGTGCCAAGAGCAGTTTTTTTTTAATAAAAAAAAAAATCCTTTGCAGTTTGGGGAGGGATCGAGGAAGGCAAAGCATCTCTGATTTGTATATTAAAGCACAAACATCTGTCCTACTGATGATATTCTAGGGAAGCACATTAGCATAAAATTTAACGATGTCAAATAAGTGGATGTGAAATAGGGACTGCGTAAAGCCACTATTTCCAAGCTTGACAGAAACATCACTGTTTAGAAATGCAAATGAAACCATTATGTTCAATAATTATATGAAAATATGAACAGTTCAGCATGTTTTCCAGCCCTGATGGCGGTTAATGGGATGTACGCTTATGTAAATAACTACTATTAAAGCTAATGCTGAAAAAAACTAATAAATTCACACTAAAGCAACTGATTTAGTACGCTTTTAAAGCCCAGCAGTGCTCACTTATTAGGAAGGAGTGCATTCTTATGTTTAGAACTCATCACTGTTACAAGTCACTGCAACTCCATCAATTACCCGGCATTAATGAAAATGGGACACATACAAAAAAAAATTATTGCCTCTCAGCAGTTTTCCTTAAAGACAAAATATAGAGGTATTACTGCCATGGGGCCTGGAGGGGAACTCATCAGCAACATAATCTTTATTGCTACAACTGCACTTCCTGCATTTTAACCCAGGGGTATTTCTCTTGTCCCAAAAAGAGCTATGCTTTCCATGAAATTTATAACACACCTGCATTTCAAAGGGAAGCTCTGAAAACTTAAGAGTCACTTCTCCAACATAAAATAGGGACCTGCTCTAAGCAAAGCATAATCCAGCCACCAAGCTAAGCTGCCAAGGGCAACAGGCTGGGATGTTGAACCTGACCGAATCCATATAAAGACTGTATGTTTTGGTCTGGCCGCTTGCTCCATTCCCTTCAAAACAATTGTGAATCTTGGGGTCTTTCCCATGCTTGGAGTTGGAACCCAAAAGATCACCAAAAAATAACCATGATTGGTGATGTAAAGTTGGCCTACCACTCATCTTCAAACTGTTCTTCCAAACATCACTGGAAGGGTGGGTTGCAACAAGCCTCTTGTCATTTTTAATATTGCAGCCCAAACGGAAACTTATGAGAGAAGTCCAAACTTGGCACTTCTATTGTGATGATGAGGGCCATTTTCGATCCAATACCACGCTCAGAGAATTCAGTGTGACACTCTGCCACAGCAGAATTCACTCAAGCAAAAACTGTATGCAAGAGATGTTCACCCAAGCTCTGGAGAAAGGAGAGTCACAAATTCCTGAGTTGCAGGTTAGGACCTTCTCCCCAACCTTTGGCTTGCCCATAGGTATGGTTTTCAGTTTGGTGGCTTCGTTGTCTCAAGACCAAATTCTCTGCCCCATGCTAAATTAATCCCTGGATATATAATTCATCTCATTCCTCTACCCCAGATTTATTTATTTTTTCATTTTTTTCCAATGCTGCCCTGATGTTGGGAAAGATTGAGGGCACAAGGAGAAGGGGACGACAGAGGATGAGATGGTTGGACGGTGTTCTCGAAGCTACTAACATAAGTTTGGCCAAACTGCGAGGCAGTGTAGGATAGGCGTGCCTGGCGTGCTCTTGTCCAATGGTCCATGGGGTCACGAAGAGTCAGACACGACTGAACGACTGAACAACAACAAGCCCTGTGCAGAGTAGCTAATTTGCTGCTCAGGGTAATTCCTCCTTCTGTTTGAACAGAGTAAAGCTGAGTAGCTTCTGTTGTTGTTGGAACTATGCTGTCAAAGGTAGGAGCATTCAATAAAGGCACAGTTCTGGCAGGATGTAGGGAGGAAATAATCAAGCCATCCATCGTTTTAGGGCGAGTATCCTTCCAAAGGAAGATTTGGTAAAGATGGACACACATAATAAACTGATAGCAAAGTCTAGACTTTTTTTAAGGCTTCCAACAAAATGAGACAATCATGGGATCTTCTTGATTATGATCTCCAGTACAGTTCTTTAAAGATACTCATAAGCTTGAAGAGACAATCCAACCTAAGGAACTTTAGCACCTCTGGATTTCCATCTTGGTTTTTGTGGACTGACATACAAAAATAAGTTTCACATTTATCTTATCTACATCATATTTTATTTATAATCTGGGAGGATCTGCCCAACTGTGTAATTCTGCCCTCTTTGTTCTGAGATTAGGAACAAAAGTAGCACTTAAAAAACAAATACCAGATGAGGACCCATGCCACATTGAACTGCTTATTCCTTCAGGGACATGGTGACAGGGCTGCCAACTAGGAGTTTAGCTCTAAACAGAAATTGAGCAGCCACAGGACCTGGTTCACACACAATCATAAACTGCAGGTACAAACTATGGTGTAACTGTGAATAAAGAGCATGCTGGTACTCACTGCTCAAATAGCACCAACCCCACTTCTCCCTTTGAAAGAACCAAATCAGAGGATTAGCTTAGTACTGCATGTGAACCAGCACGCATGGTTAGTTTCTCTTCAAACAAACCATGAGAGGAAGCCAAGAACAAACCTTTTTTGGACAGAACCCAACCACAAGGGCTAGTTCACACATAATGTTAAGCCAACAAACTTTTTTTCCTCCTGTGTCAGAAAAGGGAAGAGGGAAAAGAGCATGATTTGAGCAGCAGGCATGGTAAGCCACAGCTCATTTGGAATTATGGCTTACTAGGACATGCCCTAGGCATGCCTATAGAGCGAGATGAGTGCGCAATCCCAGAGTCGTCCGCAACTGGACCTAATGGTCAGGGGTACCTTTAACTTTAGGACATGCAAACCAGGCAATTTCAGCAACAACCAAAATTAGACTACAAGACAGCAGCAAAATTGTTGTGCCTATGACAATACTGCAAAGCTGTATTATAGGACTGCTGAAGTTTCAAGGCAACTGGAGACATATAATATTGTCATGGTCTTCAAGGAATTAGCAAAATTGAAACAAATATGAAATGGAGGACACTTAAGATGTGAAGGATCTTAGGCAAAACAGTTCCAACAAAAAAAATCATAATGCTAATTTTCTAACATGCAGCTTACTCACCACAGCAAAACTTCTATAGACAGTAGAACACACTCATGTTTCCTGAACCCAGTCAGGCAAAAGCAAGAGTTTGAGAAAGGTCTGCAAAAGTGCCTCACTTTGGGGAAAGGGATGAAGGGATGTCGCGGCCCAAAGAATTATTTAACTGACCCTTCCCTATACCCCAAATCAAGCTGGTTCAGAGGACTGAAACTATGAGGACTGAAACTATGACAGTCAACTTTGCAATGGGAAAACACACCCTGGGAAAACACACTCGTCACCCTGCGAAATTTCCTACATTTAGCTTAAAAGGAGGGTTGGCGGTAGGGAAATGCGGAGGAAGAGATGGGAAAGACATTAAAGAACTTGCCAACGAAAGGAGGGGACATTTTTTGGAAAAGGACAGATGGCAGATTGGGAGATGACAACACCCAGTGAGCAGAAAAGCCAGAAACATCAAGTCTAGGGCAGGTTCAGTAGAGGGAGAAAGCAAAACAAGCCATTCCAACTCAGTTGAGCCTTCTGAACATATCCCAGCCTTCCAAAAACCAGCAGCCTGACAAAAGAGCTAGCACTACATTGCAAAAATGTGTGTCATTCCTCTTACTGAGAAGAGGATGTGCTGGAGCTTGATGTGAGAGTCAATACAAGATTCTAGATATGCACACTTGTAAATTGGCAAAATATTGCTGATGTTTCAAAGCTGAGACTGATACCTCCATCTTTGAGTTGGCCTCCCTCCTTTACCCTCTTCTCCTCCTGTGAACTTTCTATTCTTCTGTTTTCTCTATTGTTTTTCTTTGAGCCAGCTTTCATCACGTTGGAGGTACTCTATCCTCCTTTGCACTTACACAACCTCTTTTTCCTGTCTTTGGGTTTCAGAATTTGGAGGAAGCCATCGCTTTTAGTGGATGTTGACTATGAGATGAATGGCAATTTTAACAATATGAAAGAAAAAAATGTGGAAATCCAATAAATATCTGAATTTCAAAACCATGTACTTGGCTGAATCCTATTAAAATGGATAGTATGAGAGGCAGAGTTCCTTGCTTGGGTTCTTAAACTTGCTCTACTTTTTTATCCAGAGTTGGCCCAGTGAAGTCACAGCAGACAGCTCAGGTCACGACAAATGTACAACCTGAAGGAAGCACAAAAGGCCAGACAAGAAGCCATTGAGACACCAAGCGGGTGGTGGAAGCTAATTTGTTCACCACTGCATGGTTACAATCATTGTGATAAATGGCTTGCAAAAAAAAAAGGATACCAATTGCTTTCACCAAATAAATCCTTTTATCCAAAAGGGAAGAGAAGGGATAAAAAAGTGTTCTGCCATCTGAATCACCGAAACTACTTTACAAGTGAAGGCCATTCTAAGGTTAAAAACAGTAAGACAAATTTGCTGCTGATTAATAATAAAGCCATTCATTTTATTCTTCAAATCTAAAGTAATTACAAGCCAGAGTATGGCAAATGGATTTAGCTGAAGCCATTATTACGTCAGGAAAATCCTTTAAAGAAGAACAGTCATTTAAAAGACTAAACTGAATAATGAACTCTCCTGAACAACAATTATTATGAGATTGATTTATTGAAAGTGCATTTAATCATGCAAGAAATGTTTAAAACTTTGCAAAACAGTTCAGTAAGGCAGCAACGCCAATCACGGGGCTGGCCCAACGTGCTCATTACTGCCGAGGGGGCAGGAGAGACAGGGGAATTCATTTCGGTAGGAGCAATAAAGTATATCAATTTCTCTGAATCCACATTTCTAGTCAATTTGCTACAGTGCAGGCTCCAGCAATTAATGATCTCATTTACCACTTGTGCCTCCATTTAGGAGACCTCAATCTTGGCCTTCTCTTGGGTCCAAGTGTCAGCAAGCAGACCATAACTCAGGAATGCAACCCGTGTGCACAGAACATCCACAACGCCAGGGCCCACTGTAAAATTATCACTGCGGTGTCGGTTTCCACACAGCAAGTTGCATGTTCAAAGCAGCTCGCTCGCCGCATGGACAGGGGAACCTGCCACATGCAGCCTGAAACCCTTTGAGAGTTGGAACTCATCCATTTCTAAATGAGCACTAAACAATTTCTTAAACTAATGAGGGAACACTATATTACTGAGACTCCCCAGAAAGTATTTCTGTATCAGGGAACCAGTGCAGACAATCCTTGAGCAAGGAACAACTTGTTCAGAGAAATCACAGCTAGGCTATTATTTCTTTCTTTCTTTTTCCGACCTCCCAAAAATATGGACTGGCTATGTGCTTAATTTTTAACTTGCCCCATCCCAGTAGCTCTGAGTAGGCCACATTATTTAAGATGTAAATAAAAACTTATTGAAAACGTACCCCATAGGAAACAGTATGTATTTAAACAGTAGTTTGATTTATATAGTGATTTTGGATTCCCCACACCCAATAATCCTTGCAACAACCCTTGAAAGGCAAGTCAACATTAGTGGTGTGTGTCTTGTCTTGGACTACCCGGCAAGTCCACGCTGAGCTAGCATTTTAACCTGGTACTTCTCAGCTCTTAGCCATTATGCACCACCCACTATCAGCTGTTTAGCCAAGCCCCTAAAATCAGAGCAGACAATAAAGGATTCTTAGCCCAGAAAATCCTCCGGCTCACACTTCAGGTGGTTGGAGAGCCACCTGGTCCAATTTGCCCCACTATAAGAACTCACAAAATCTGCCTCTAACTCAATTAACACTGGGTGCCACAAGCAAAGGAAGACTCCGCGCCAGAAGTGCCTGCAGTCCAGGAAAGAATTCAAACCTCCGTAAGCAGTGGCAATGCAAGAGGAGTGACGCCTCTGCAAAAACTGTGGGTCTTGGCAACTGTCACAGCCAGGGCTATGGATTTAATAGGGGCCAGAGTCACTGCCTGGACATGAAAGTTTGGCAGGGTGCCGCGCTGCATGACAAGACAGCCCATTCGGGATTGCCATGAGCTTCTGTGATGACACCGCTTTGAGGTTTAATCCCACAGAGCTGGCATTAGGGGCAAAATGTCATTCTTTAAGGACACCCTGTTAATCCTAGCTTCCACAACCATGAGCAACCCAATCCGCCTTTGTTCTCATAAGCGTCCGGTATTTCAAGGGACCAGCTAAACCAAGTGAATTAAGACCGAAAGTGTCTTCAAGAGCATTTCTGAGCTTTGATAAATTTAAACACTTAGCATTATTTTAATGCCGGTCTTCCTTGATGTTAGTTTAGGAGTTCATAAAAATTTCAAGGCATGTGTTATTTACCCAACAGCCCTTGACTACGCCTTCTACATTTAACAAGTTGCTAAATACATATATTATTTAACTGATGCCACCCTTATGGTTGAGCATATAAATATTCAGGGAGTTTTTAATAAGCTGAGCTTTTATCCATTAGGCCGTAATGACTGTTTGGAAACCTTTACTAGTGGGGAGCCAAGATGCTCACTATGGGCACCATCTTCAAAGGCTGGGTACTCAGGAATTATCAGCTCTTCTTCTCCATTCTTCAACTAACCGTCTCTTCCCAGAGAAAAGAGAGTGAATTGGTTCACAATTACACAATACATTCCTTACCCATGTGAAGCCTAGTTTTGGCAGCTGAAAGGCCCAAGGTGCACAGAGTCCACAAAGGTAAGATTAACAAATATTACATTCCTTTCCCTTCACAATTATTACATGGTGATATTCAGAGCCATGTGGCAAACAGTGACCTCAGTTCACATGCAACTTTAAACCACACTTTTAAAATAAACTATGGTTTAATGCACACTAGCAATTTGCCCCTGACTGTGATGTGTGGGAAAGGAAACAAATCAAGAGTCTAGTGAACCCAGTCTCATGGCTTGCTTTCTCCAAGCAAACCATGAGGGCTAAGCCAGAAACTTGGCTCCATTCATGGTTTGTTTGGAGAGAAACAAATCATGAGCCCATGTTCACACATCCAGCTTGTACCTTCACCCACCTGACACAGTCAGGAGCAAAGGAGGAGCAAAGGGCTGGTGTGAATTAAGCCGTTGTTTAACACAGATTGCAAAACAGGGCATTCTGGAACCTGAACCAGAACAGTACATTAAATAATATCTCAACCAGCAATACTGATAGAAGGATATTCTCAGATTACTTGTGTTCCGTGTGCCAGAAGAGCCAGATTCTGAGCCATGTGGCAAGACTGCAAATGTGTGTTTCACCCTTTGTAGAGACACAAGGCTATTAAGTACTGGCAGTGACTGTAACCGGGTGCTAAACCGCTACCAAAACTATCAATCATGCACCTGCCTGGCTAACTAAGAGACTGAAGTTGGTATGCAATTTCAGATCATTAATGTCCAGCCAGGCCAAGCACAGCACTGCACGCCAGCTCAAGCTAATGGTTGCTCTACGCTATTGGAAGGTAACTTTTCCCAAACTGGAGAACCCACCAGAAATGTTCACAAACACATATTCAAATTTAATTTCTGCGTGGAGACATATTTTTTATATTTTTGTAAATACTAGGATTCTCAAGAGTTCCACAAATGCTACGGACTGCAGGAAAAAGAACTCTGGGTATGAAAGCAGCTCTGCCTGACTGCAAAGGAACTGCATGTACCGTAGCTTGTATGCCTCTGATCTCTGCCTTAGGCGATTAAAGAGATGATCAAAGGCATGATTGACAAAGGTCATAACACAAAGACAAGGCCCATTTTAAGCACATTGCCATCAGCAAGCAAACACACACAGCCACCTGCATAGCATTACATGGGATCCTGAAATAAACAACTCAAGAATCTGTATCTGTTCATGGCCCCTTCTGAAAACAGAGCTCATTCCACACTTCAAGATGGTGGGTAAGGTAATAAAGAATGCCAGAATTATTTCTTTGCTTATGAACTGAGCATTGGTCATCATAATCTTCCTGATTTTTTTCTCCTCACTGCTGATGTTTTTTTCTTTTACATTTTGTATTATTGAAATGTGCTTTTATAACTTACTGTACATCACTCTGAGTGTTTGGTATGAAAAAGTATCGAATGTGTTTTATAAATATACAGCATAGCTAAAGTGATTGCCATAAAACAGACACACCACGCACCCATACACACACCAACTTAAGTCTCTCTTGTGACCATCAGCGACAGTCACACACCTCGGTTTTGCATACATGCGCACGCGCAAACACCACCAAAACCTAAGGCACATAACTCTTACCCATCCATGAAGAGCATTCACAGGCACCTCGAGCCCCTAAAAGGAACAGACTATGTTTACAAATCTTATATGCTCAAAGCTGTTCATTTGTTCCATTATCTTCAGAAGTCAAGAGCCAAGACTGGTTCAACACAATGTCCCACTAAGGCTAAGATGACAGAAATTACTTAGAAGTGGGGACAATACAGCACAACCATCAAGAGCCATGAACTTCCCTTACGATTGTTTGCAATCTTGATTAAAACTGGATCTGCTTCATCCACACTCCCCTGGCTATGCTGACCGGCTGCAACCTTCTCTGACGTCAGTGGAAAAATATTCTTCGCATCAGAACTTGGCTTCTGAAGTTCCTCTTTACTTACCTTCATGGGGTTGTAGCCACTATCAATCATGCTCAGAGTCATCTAAATCGAGAGACATTACTAATTTAGGTCCATTGATTTCAATGGGTCTAGTCAGAGAAAAACTCAGCTGGACACAACCCAATATTTCTCAGAAATATTATATATCACTTCTCTAAGAAAGCCTATTAAAATTATCCCAAGGCTATAGGAAAAGAGTTACTGACACAAATGCACTCCAACTGTACTGTATATGGGGATTCAGCAGCTTTCTTTGGCAAGGCCAGTCCACAAAATCCCCTTCTACCTGACAACGATATAGTGAGTTAACCCTTTCTCTCTAGCTGGTTAATAATTTCCCTAGTTATTTTCACCCCCAATACAGCAAACAATGCAAAATCGCCACAATGTTTTCAACTAACCCTGCAGCTAGAGGATAGAAGCTCACATTTAAAAATATGCAAGCATAACTTCAGCACACAACAATACACTGTCAAAGATGTGGTACCCCAATTGCACTAGAACCAGATGGCCCCTAATGTCAACACCAGCTCTTACGATTCTGTGAATTGTTCAAATTCTATGAACTGTTAGGGGCTTTTTCGGCCATTAAAATAAATGCTTCTGGCTACTTCTGGGATGCCCAGTGTAAAGAAACGAAGTCAGGAAGTGTGTGTTCATGAAAGAAATGCACCTTGGAAACTGCCTGCACTCCCCCAGATTTCTAACACAAATTTAAGGGCTTCCTAAAAGTGTCAGGGAGTAGGAGGCGCATCACATCTGTGTCCATCCCATATTTGTTTTAAGCATGTCCCGAACAGATGCCTTCCCACATTCCAACACAGCACCAAGTTTCCTCCCCTTCTTTGCAGGAGACCAAGCATTTGTATTCCAGATTGATAAGTCATTTACACAGTTCCTTGGCCACTGAGCAGACTTCAAGAGAACTGAAATTAACTGATCAGAGGTATGTGAAGGATTTTGAATCATTCATGTATGATGGATAAGTGTTCGCGTAGTTAAAATTATATTGTTTTAAATTATGTCCTTGTTTTATGTTTCTAGTTTTTATAGAGTTTTATGTAGTGTAAAATCGCATGTATTAACCTTCTGCCATCTTTGCCAGACTTCTCCTGAAAGAAGTATTTATGCTCGAATAGTCTCTCGCCAATAAAGGTAAAAACAAAAACCCAAAGGGATATATTTCCTTCTTGATAGCTCAGTAGCACTCATTAGCATTAATGGAAGTTACGCATGCAGAAATGCGCCAAAGGAGAAAGAATGCCCCCCGGAGTGTGCATCCCACCTCACATCCATAAGCATATGCAAAACTCAACGCCTAGAACAATGCACCGCTAAAGGAACGAAAGACACTACGAACACAGCAAATAAGTACAAAGTTTCAAACTCTGTTCTAAAAACATCAAGGCTCAGCCCCCTAATACCCAATCACACAGTTTGGGGTGCTGCAATGGGGCAGCAGGTGGTTTGCCCTCTCATCAAATAATTCTACAAGCAATGATCTCTCTGCTGGGGGATATTTGTTTGTTTGAACCCGTGGGTGTGGTCAATACAACATATAATTCCGAGAATAGGCATTGTCAACGCAAGTAATATACCCTAGAAGCATAGCTGTTCAACTGGAATGAGAGGATCAGGCCAATGGCCCATCTAGTCCAGCATCCTGTTCTCAGAGCGGCCAAACAGATCCCTGTGGGGAATCAACATGCAGGACCTGAGCACAAGAGGTTTCCAGCAACTGGTATTCAGAAGCATCACTGCCTCCAACAGGTTTTCTTGGCTGCCTTCTTCTCTGCAAGGTGCGAGGACTATCCTTACTCACACCTTGCAGTGGGGAGGGGGGAAAGGAGAGAGATTTACAAGTGCAATATTTTCATTCACTTTTGAACACGCATAAGGCAGGTGTATGTGACATCACTGGGAGCGCTGTGTCTTTTCTGAATCCTGCAGCCCTACCTGTCCCATCAGGTGATATCCCAGAACAAGCTATGGAGTCGGAACCAATGAACTTCCCAGCAAAAAGCTGTCCGGGGGGGCAGCGGGAGATTCCCAGCTTCCCGCTTGTACACTACGGTCTACCAAGGATACCTGAACAATGTTCTGCTTTACTCACTGCCCCTACCCTTCCCGAATCCCACCCCACCTTCTTCTACAGAAGCACACCCAGCAAGCCCTACATTTGCACCCAATCAGGCTGCAAGGTGGGAAATGACACTGCACCATTTGGTCCCCCCCCCCCCCGCCCAAGTGCCTCTTGTTCTGTTTTTCACTCAGTGATCAAACCATCAGTCAGTCAGTCAAACTGACAGATTAGCACTCATAGTTCTGGTTAAGAAATGAACCCACAGTGGCAGTTCAGACACTCCTGTCTGCCAAGGGCCTGGGTCAATGCCTGACCAACATCCTCTTTTTTTTCTTTTTAATTTGGGCATGCGCACCCTACCCTACCCGAGATCACCGTCTGTTGCAGTGGCCAGCAATTTTATTCTGAACCATTCAGCCCCAAGTCGTCTCACTGTTGTGCAAGTCTTGAAATAAATGACTATGTCGGAATTTCAAATACCGTAATGCCTGGCAAACATCCTGTTTGTTTCGATGGGTTTTTCAGAGATAAAGGGAGGAATTCTGTCATGCTAAGGCAATCGTTCCATCAGGGCGACTAACACCCCCCCTTCTCCTCCCTGCCCCCTGCATGCTGTTCTGAGGGTTCTCCTACCCCCACAGAGCCAATTTCAGGGGGCATGAAGGAAGGAGAGGGGAGAAAGGCCCGTTGTGCAAGCAGAAGTCCTTGAACACAGTTTCTACTGAGGAGAGTCATTAGTTGAACCCTGCCCAGTAGTTTTGGTGACTGAAGACCCTTCTGCCTATTCAATGTTTTCAGAAAAGCAGAGGCAGGCCACATCAAAGCCCACCTTGCATTGATCCGATAGTGTGCCATTTGCTCCAGGTGAGGACCATGCCAGGGCCAACATTCCAGGCACCCGGCAACATCCAGGTACACAATGCAGGCAAAGTGCAGGGTGATATCTCTGGAAGCCTGCATTAGCCATCCGTGAAACTGCTGGAGCAAGATTAAGCAAGGGAGGTGGGAGGGAGAAGTCTATATTTTACTAACGCACAAATTCTGTTTCGTTGTTTTTAAGTTGACAAATATCTATTTCACGGCAAAGCAACATCCTGGGAACAGCTGGGTGGCACTTTCAAGCTCAAATGAGCCAGAAGTGCATGCTGGCAAGTCACCTCCGATTGCTTCTGAATGGCAGCACATGGAGATTTATGCCCGGCTATAAATTAGGACAATTATTTCTCTCTGGTTTGCTTTTTATTCCAGGCAGCAACTCTGTTTTACTCCCCACCCCACCCCACCCCGCTCTTAAATAAAAAAGGATATCTTCCCTTTCTTTGATGATGAGTTCGTTCTGTTCCTCAAGTTGTCTGATCTTCTTCTCAAACGACTCCTGCTCAGCTTTCAGGCGCTCCTCTGTCACCTCTTTTTCCTCACTCACCCTGAAAGAATGAAAGAACACACACGCTATCAGACAAATACTATGCATGAACACAAGCGGGGAAAGCTTCTGATCAGGGCCAGCCTTAGGCATCGGGGCAACTTCTTCCCCCACCCACCCCAATCTCATTCCGAAACATCGGGAGGGGAGGGAGAAATGTGTGGATAGATTTACTACTGCGGCTTCTGCTCATTTACATAGCCCCTGTCATCAGCAGAGCAGCCGGTTCCTTTTATTGCTTTCAATCTCACCAGCCGCCATACGAAGTGAGTCATTATTATTGCTGTTCTACCAACGGGGAACGAAGGCTGAGAAAGTGACTTGACCAAGGCCAAACACTGAGCCCACTGGCAGAGGTGGGACTTGCTTTGACTGAGGAGCAAAAGTCTCAGGGTCTTATCTGCTGTTGGAGCGTATCATTTCCAACTGCAGGTGGAGAATCAAATGTCTGAAAGTTTCCCACCTCGTAAAATACTCTCTACACCAGCCTCCACCAATCTGGTGCCCTCCAGTTGTTTTGGACTATGACTATGAGCCTCCACCAATCTGGTGCCCTCCAGTTGTTTTGGACTATGACTATGAGTCGCAGCCTAAAATACCTGGCGAGCAACAGGCTGGTGAAGGCTGGTCCACGTTACATATCATGGAGGAAGTTCTAGGCAAGGGTGCCCCATGCATGGCCCAAGGGTGGACCTCCTGCTCTGTCTGCAGATCTCCCTCTCCATTTCCTCCCTCACCTGCAAGAGGGGATCCTGCAAACTCTGCTGGTCCCTGACTCTGTCCCCCAGGGACCAGAGGATTGTGTCCTTAAAGGCTGCTTTATTTTGTGATCTCAGCTTTTTTTTTTAATGTGCTGTCAAAGATTTAAGCTGAGGTTATTGGGGGAGGGAGGGAGGTTGTTCTGTGTATGAAATAAAAATCCCCCAACTCTGATAAACTGGCTGAGGAAACCATGAAAAGCCATGTTGGCGATCAGACTGACAAACAAAGGAATGTGATATATAATAAGCAAGAAAACAAATCTGTGTCTTTTTCACAAACTGTTATGAGCTGCAAAGCCAGATACCAACACGTGTCTGTATATAAGGCACAGCCTTGGCTTCCACTACTAACATCTACCTCCTCTGCATCTAGTACTATACCAATGTGTGCTGCCACAACTCTAGCTCATTTGCACAAGTGGAGAAAGTGTTCCTCCAAATGTTGGGAGGGGGGGAGCAGCATCACAGAGTGAGTGTGTGTGTTTGGCCGGAGGGGGGGGGGCAGCCCTTGCAAAGAAGATAAGCCTTAGAAGATACAATTACTCACAGGTGACCAAAAAGACAGCAGAGAAAATGGATACACATGCTTTGTCAGATTATGTCAGATTTATGTCAAGGCCTATTCAAGACCTGCTGGAGATTACTGTGTACTTTAGTGCTTTATGCCTCATGGCGGAAATGCCAAAAATGATTTCTGGGTCTGTCAGGAAGGAAATCACTGGAAGCTAAACAAAAACTTTGGCTCACTTGCTGCACTTCCACTTCCGATTCATCTCCCCAGAACATAATGTTCTACATGTTACTTGCTATGGCAAGAGCACAAGCATGATGCAACTTACTTGTGTTATCCTTCGAGAAACTAGTGTTTTTCATTTTATTATTTCAACTGTGCACTGTACTTGTTTTAAATGGTATATTTTTGTAACCCACCCTGGAACCATTTGAGGAAGAGTGAGCTATAAATGCAAATAATAAATGAGCAAATAAGTAAAGGCTTAGGGCATTATTCAACTACCGTGTTGCATCAATACAAGGATTTCCATGCGTGTTGTTGTTGTTTAGTCGTTTAGTCGTGTCCACCTCTTCATGACCCCATGGACCAGAGCACGCCAGGCACTCCTGTCTTCCACTGCCTCCCACAGTTTCGTCAAATTCATGTTGGTCGCTTCTATAACACTGTCCAACCATCTCGTCCTCTGTCGTCCCCTTCTCCTTGTGCCTTCAATCTTTCCCAACATCAGGGTCTTTTCCAGGGAGTCTTCTCTTCTCATGAGGTGGCCAAAGTCTTGGAGCCTCAGCTTCAGGATCTGTCCTTCCAGTGAGCACTCAGGGCTGATTTCCTTCAGAATGGAGAGGTTTGATCTTCTTGCAGTCCATGGGACTCTCAAGAGTCTCCTCCACCACCATAATTCAAAAGCATCCATTCTTCGGCGATCAGCCTTCTATATGGTCCAGCTCTTTATGGTCCATGCGTACAATGGTATTTTCTTCCCCCGGCACATATTCCACACTCTGCCCAAATCTACTCCAGAGGGTTGGGGAGCATGTGGGGAGGAGAGGGAGGGAATATTCTGTTGCACAAACAGAAATCCTTGCACTGACCGAACAAAAGATTTAACGCTATACTGGATTCCTCCCTAGGTGACAGGAGCTCAGTTGAGGTCACCAGGTCAGGTTAACATAAAATGAGTCCTTGCTATCAAAAGAAAATACCATCTCATCCAATGACCTGTTTCCTGCAATAGTCAACCATTAAGTATGACTACACACCCCTGCTGCTATTATCCACCAGCTGAGCAAAAACATACAAAATGCGGCTTGGTGTCAAAGTAATTTGCCCATCTGTTTGTGTATTTATTTATTCATTTATTGGATTTGTATATTGCCCTTCATCTGAAGATCACAAGGCGGTTTACAACATAAAAATGCAAAATGAGAAAACAAAATGCATAACAGAAAATACAAAAACAAACCAATAAAACTCCTACAGACACATTTAAAAGGACGCAGATTGGTTAAGCAGCCAAAGGCCTGGTTACAGGGAAACAGTTCTGCCTGTCTTTCGCCTGTGGCAAAATTTATTTTTCAAACGCAAGTCCCTAGACATCGGGTTCCCCCATCATTTAGAAAGTCCAAAACAAGAGCAGATGTGAGAAGAGGCTCGTTTCCACTCATTAACAGTGAGCTACCTCCAAATTAAGGGACCCAGGTGGCGCTGTGGGTTAAATCACAGAGCCTAGGGCTTGCCGATCAGAAGGTTGGCAGTTCGAATCCCCGAGATGGGGTGAGCTCCCGTTGCTCGGTCCCAGCTTCTGCCCACCTAGCAGTTCGAAAGCACGTCAAAGTGCAAGTAGATAAATAGGTACCGCTCCGGTGCGAAGGTAAACGGCGTTTCCGTGCGCTGCTCTGGTTCGCCAGAAGCGGCTTTGTCATGCTGGCCACATGACCCGGAAGCTGTACGCCGGCTCCCTCGGCCAGTAATGCAAGATGAGTGCCGCAACCCCAGAGTCGGTCACGACTGGACCTAATGGTCAGGGGTCCCTTTACCTTTACCTCCAAATTCTTAACTAGCACAAGAAAGCAGAATTCTCTTCATTAAGGATTTGAAGGAGTAACAGGAAAGGTCTCCTACTAAGAAAAAGCGATATCTGGCAAAACAAAAGCTGGTGAAAGCTTTGCACAATGAGATGAAAGGAGACATTATGTTTCATAAAGGAGACATTATGTTTCAACATTTAGACCCCTACGTTTCTTATCAGGGTGCAGGCTCAATACTATTTCCTCAAGAAGTGTTATCTTCTGGGAAGGCTCTGTTGCTGAAATTTGCTATGCAGCAACACAGGGGAAGAGCCTTTTTGGTGGTGGTGTCCCAATTGTGCACTTGCCTCCCTTCTGAGTAACAGCTGACACCAACACATGTCAGTTTTCTTTTGTGCCTGACTGATTAGTGGATATGAGTCCATTTTGTTATTCTGGCATGGTTTGATCTTTCTTGCCTGATATTTATAATGTGTTGTTTCAGTTTTAATGTCCCCTGCCCTGGGACTGCCTTTGGCAATATAGGGCAAGATAAAAGGAAAAGCAACAAACAAATCAAGCGAAGAACCAAGGCATAAAATAACTCCTGCTGATCAAAGCATTAGTCTAAGAAATCAGAGTATGGCAGTCAATCTACGATGCACGGTTCAAAACAGAAAAAAGGAGTATGGCTACTCTGTTTTGTTACTAGGAATTGCACCAGTGCTGGTTAATAGTAATGGGGGGAAAGAACCCTTCCATCTTTTCCAAAGAGAGAAGAAAATTATGGCAAGCATTAAAAGAGTGGAGGTGAAAGAAACTAAAGCTTAACTCCCTCATTACGGTGAAGAGGTCTTTTTAATTATATCCATTAAAATATGATTAGGTTTAAAAATAAAAGGAAAACCAAGTATAAGAGAGTGTTACGCTCATTTTACTTTTCAGAATTAATGTTGCTGCAACTTTCTATTTTTCTTCTAAGAAATGGAAGGTAGAATTATCAAGCTGGCCCTTGGGGGGGGACTCAGAGCATCCAAGACTTAAAAAGAATCTTGATCTTAAATGAGTTAATGTATGTATACAGAGGAGATAAAAAAACAATGCTTTCCTTAGAAAAAAAGGGGGAAAGCATATATATTTATTTAAATGAGGATTAAAAAAAAATTCCCTTAGCATCTCTTCCAAAAATAACTCAGTTTGAAATAAATTTAACACCAACATAAATGCTAATGATTACACTTATGATCTTTTACAACTGAACCACGACCATCCTGGACCCTCTGCCCAGTTCCGACATAACAAACCATGGTTTGCCATTTCGTGAACAAGCAGCTGACTTGCATGCATTCCCGCAACCCTTCTTCATACACTAAGGAACAAAATCAGAAGCTTGCAGGACCAGGTTTGATATCCTGCAAACGAACTACAGTATGCACAACACATGTTTTGCCACAGTTGGTTTTCAGAGTTCACTACTGGACAAAATATGGTTTATTGCAAATGAAAGCATCTGCCAAGGGCATCATCTCAAGGACAAACAGTGAAGGATTGAAGTGGGTCAAGTCTTAGTGGCTGCTCCCTGTGGTTCATTCTGCTGGAGATAAAAAGATAAGATATGCCAAACTCGGCTAGGCCTCAGGTCCAACCAGGCTAGATCTCAGTCTGTGATAGCAACCAGCCAATTATCCCCAAAAATACACAGATAGAGGACAATGAAAATACAATTCCCCCATTGTTCCCAGTATGACTTGGTTCCCATCATGACTATTAGGTGACCAACAGACATAGCCTCATATTACTGTTTGTTCCAATTGTTTCACTTAGCAATTTTTATCATAAGCCACTTTGTGAGGGAATGCTCAAAAACGCAGGGGTAGAAATAAGTAATTATAATCTCTTCTCCCATAACTTCACCCAGTTCATTCTCAGTACCCAAATATCACATTCTGCCCACAAGCTGTGCAGTAGGGAACACAAACAAATATGAAAACACATGCAAACCTTGTTTTCCTTGTTTTCCATTCTTACATTAATAGGAAAGCAGTGATCACAGACTCATGGGAAGAACAAGAACCTCATAATGACTCAAAGGAGGTTAAAGCTTTTCAACAAGAAACTCCTTCGGTTACAACCAATCTTCGGTTACAACCAAAGTCAACAGAACATCCGAATTGTAGGATGATGCTATATAAAATCTGGATAACAATACATGACTGACTCCAGCTTCAAGACCTCAAGAGAACTGGTGCATGTTGAGCTTAAACTAGGAAAATGATGAATGGTGCATAATTGAAGAAAACAGTGGGCTTGGCTAGGGAGCTAGAAAAGCATGTGCAAGGCTTATTAGCGCTGCTTCCGGACACTAGACAGCCAACATACAGCCCAACTTGTTTAATCCTTCCATTGATTCCAGCAGCACATGTTCCAGCCTTTTACCATAGCTTAGAGCAGTGGTGGCTAACCTTGGCACTCCAGATGTTTTGGAACTACAACTCCCATCATCCCTAGCTAACAGGACCAGTGGTCAGGGATGATGGGAGTTGTAGTCCCAAAACATCTGGAGTGCCAAGGTTAGCCACCACTGGCTTAGAGGGCAGAAAGCAGAGACTATCTAGAGTGCACCTGCAAAGCCAGTACTAGGCAGCTGGATTATTAAAGGGGCAGTGCAAGTCACAGCCACACAAACAGCAGCGAGACTTTTGCTGTTTCCCCCAATTTGTGTTCAGGAGTGAACCAAAGACAGGTTTGGCTGAAGTGGATGGCCATAGGAAACGACCCTCCTGCCGTCTTGTAAGTTTACATACAGCTGCATAACTGATGTCTCTATCCCTGACCTTCTTGCCAGCTAGGTCAGGAAGATGCATAACAATTCACTCCTCCTTGGGAAGCTAGGCTGCAACAATGGCAATGGGATAATTAGTAAGCAAAAGGGCGCCAGGAGGTTTTGAAATGCTGAAGCCTCCGCTTTAAGATTCTGGTGCCAGGTTCCTTCAACCAACTGGGAATCCCGTAGAACTGAAAATACAAACTAGACAGAGCAATGGCACTTCCAGGATGAGTCAGGCAACCTCAGGTCAGATCACCTGCACACTCACAGGTGTGCACACTCACAGTTTCAGGAGCACTTCAGCAGGTGCCAAGGGAACTAACTTGTGACTATCTTTCTAATTAACTTCCCCTGTTTAATTTGGACCCTTATTTAGAACGCTTATTTTAGACGGTTAGAATATTGCTTTTATATGTGCCTAGAATTGTGAGTGTATGCTGCTGCACTTTGTTGATAAAACTACCTTTATAATAAATTCCTTATTTTTTATATTATTTCCATGTGGACCCACCTTTGTCGTTTGGGAGGGTTCAGATACACGCATTAAGGACAGCACTCTGAGTGACTCCTGCTGAAGATCCTTTGGGAGTGTGCTCTCAGGACCACATGGGTGCTGGTTTCACACAAAGCCTCCAAACACACATGTCTATCAGGCCCCATGTTAACATGTCACAGTCCAAAGCAAGAACTTGTAGGTGCTTGGGGGGGAAGCAGCAAAGTGAGATAGGGCACAATTTTTCAGGCCATCCATGACACAACTTTTGGAGGAAACCCTTTGAAGACCTTCCTTAAACAGCAGCAGTCTCTTGCAACAGAGGCAGACAACTGCTCCATGCCCTACTTGATCATACCTGTGCCAGCAAGGAGTGGTAATATGCTTTTAATAAACATGAATGCTTAAATTTCATAACAGTAATTGGAAAGAGAGTCTCATCCTAAACCTGATGCATTATCAGACAGTTTATCCTCACCTTGCAAGCTCCTTAATTAAGTTTGCTATGCGCCTCTTGTCTTCAGGACATAAATCCTTTAGAGAAGCACTCTTCATTCCTCCTTTGTCAGGGACCTGAAAATTAAAATCAGCATTTTAAAAAGCAATCATTAACATGGAAGAAGTGTTTCTGAATCTACAATAAAAGTATTTCAAGCACCAGAGGCTGCATATTCAGCCCCAGATGAATTAAGAACTGAAGAGAACACAAGTTTTTAAACAATAAAAAATCAACCAGTAGGATAATTTCCCAAATTGTGTGCTGGAGGATTCACCATTAAATTGTGCTTCTAAAGATAAGCTCCAGCTGGAGGGAGAAGTTCGAAAGGGGGCGGGGGAAGGAGAGTGCAGCCAATTTGCCCATTCTGTAATCCTTATTAATGATTTTATTTATTAATTGGTTGACAATGCAGTTGTTTCAGGAGAAAAAGATTGCTCTGCCCAAGGTGCTACTGAGAAAAGTGTACAAAAGTCAACCCATGAATATATCATATAACTGTCAATACAATAGGATGTGTGAATGTTAAAGGCAACCTTGTTAAATGCAAGTCATAATAGTAGGGGGGAAATTGTTTACCATTTCAATAAATGCTATTCAAGATTTAAAATGTTTGAACTTGTTTACTCTGGTTATTTCAGAATTCGGCATTTAGTTCAATCCGGTGCAGTTCACAATTCAACATGCATTCCATGGCTCAGTCAAAGCTGATGGTGCTCGAAGACTTAAAAGGAGCTCCAAAACCTTAACGGTCGATAGAACTAATGTGCCTGCCATATCAACCCCACTTTGCTACTGTGCAGGGACCAAAGGAAACTGAAAACCTCAGGTTACTACAGCAATGAAAATGTCACTGCCTGTGCTTTGGTCATCTTCCCTTACTGTAAGAACTGGCTAACTTTGCACTCCTTGTCCGCCAGAGGGCATTTCATGCTACATAAATGCACAGTTTCCTTCAGCTCTCTGCATGCATGTAACAGCTAAGTCTTGAATTTTCACAGCTAATACAATGTGCACCTTCGGAGAGCTGAGTTGGGAGTCTTCCATGATATTCTCAATTTCAGTCATGTAATAGCACCTTTCTCCACAGTGAACAACACAGCAGCAGAACAAAAATACTGAGAATGAACTATAAATTACTGGACTGCGCAGAGATGAAATCCGAGAATAATTAATGACTAATCCTTGAACAAAATGACGGTTTACAAGTTGGGAAAGGATCTTTGCAAAGAAGGTCCCAATGTACAACCTGCCACACCTCGCACAATCACACCAGCTGCCACCGTTACCACTAAACTGCAGGAACAAACTCAACGGAGCTTAAATTTTAAAAACTGTTTCAACACAAACACACACATACACAATGCAGACATGCATATAAGCATGGGTATTCCTTAGATCCCAGCCCTTGTCTAGGCATTTGTGTCTCTGCTTTGTGCAAGGGTTAAAAACAACCATCCATTTCTCTGGTGACATGACAACAACTCAGCCCACTAATAACTAGTATAGCGTGAACCTACAGCACAGGACACCAGCCCCATAGCTGTACTCTTGCCAGGACAAGAAGAGTTCAACAAGGTTGCAGCAGTAGTTTTCCTTCATCCTGCTGCATCCATTTTGTACACAAAGGGGAGTAGGGTACTTCTTCAATCAGCCTTACAAGTAAGTCAAAAAGTTTGTGTTGTTTAGTCGTGTCCGACTCTTCGTGACCCCATGAGCCAGAGCACGCCAGGCACTCCTGTCTTCCACTGCCTCCCACAGTTTGGTCAGACTCATGTTGGTAGCTTCGAGAACACTGTCCAACCATCTCGTTCTCTGTCGTCCCCTTCTCCTTGTGCCCTCCATCTTTCCCAACATCAGGGTCTTTTCTAGGGAGTATTCTCTTCTCATGAGGTGGCCAAAGTACTGGAGCCTCAGCTTCAGGATCTGTCCTTCCAGTGAGCACTCAGTCAAAAAGTTACTAGCCTGCAATATTTGTTTTTTCCCCTCCTCCAAAGTCAGCATGGAAACACAATAAAAAGTGCCTTCTTCCATGACGGATGGTGGAGGAGAGACACTCCGATAGTCCACTGTGTTTTTTGTGCTGACAGCAGATGAGATAAGACTACTCTTTCTTTACAGCTAGCCAAGAAATCTAGTGAGTTGGCTGCTCAGTCACCTGCATGGAATTCCTGATTGCCTGTGGCTACTAGGCAAGTCGTCAAATACAAGGCAGTCCAGTGATTTTAGAACCGAACCCTTTCACCATTTGAGTCTTCCCTCTTAGGTGCCACTTTAAATTGGCCAAAGGCTAACAACACAATGCTTTTTTTTCCCTCTTGAAGAGCTTGCCATTTCTTGCCAACAGAGGCCTGTGGCACAGATCACAAAGAATGAACAAAGGGTTTGTATCTCTTCTATGCGATGCCTCTTCAAGAGCATGACTGGGAGTTGTGGCTAGACATTACCAAGAAAACATGCCCTTCTGGGTTCAGCTTCTCCTTTCAAAGAAGTCTTCAAAAGCTAATAAAATTATTATTTTAAGCCGTCTTTGAAATGGATAGCAGTGATCAACCTGTACCGAGTGATGTTTCTCACAACCCCAGGCATTAAAAGAGCTTCATTCAAACCTTTTGATTTGTGTTTAATTTAAACAAGCTTTTCACTCAAAGCACTTCAAGTTAACAGCTGCAGGTTACATCTGCGAAAACTTTCTCCGCACTTCTCAAAAAAGGATGACTAGTTTCCAAAGGCAATGGCTCACTCCCTACATTCACACCAGATCGATGCTCTCCTGTTACGTTTAAGAGAAGCACCCATTGCAGGTACCCTGAGTCAAATAATTTCTGCAACAGAAATTATCCTTGGTGGACACTATGCATAGGCCTTTTAAAGGAGCAGCTTTTTCAAAATCATGAAAAACATGAAGGAAAGCCTGGTTTGAAGAACAGGACTGTCCAAAAACACTGTGGGGAGCACTGCACTCCCAACGATAGTCACTAATTCACCAGCATGAAATATATGACTGGCAGATTATCTTCCTAGCTATCAAGAGGAAGTCACATTTTTTTAAATAAAGGCACATTGAGAGAACACATTTAAGCCTAACAAGCTGTGGGAGGGCAGAAGGGAGCCAGTGGCAGCAACCAAACAGCTAGGCAGGGGCGAAATGGTGGAGATATAGCACGGAATAAGGAGATCATCTGAAGAGAGAAGTCAGTAACACACCCAGCACACAGATCCGGGGGAGAACCAAATCTCATCTCAGCCACAAATTCAGTAGGCAACCTTCAAAACCCATGTCTCAAACCCTACTCCATTCACAATATAGGGACTAATACATACAGGGTTGTTGTAAGGTTCACAATATTACACGCACAGCTCTGCACTGTATGTTTTGTTGTGTAAGTGATGCATTACTCCAATATAGAAGCAGCACACAGACCAGATGGGTGGATGAGCCAAGCTAGAAATGGCTGACAGCTCTTTAAGCCATGGAGAGAGTTTGCTAAAAGACATACAGAGCAGAATGAGAGGCATGGCATTGCCATGAGTGAGAGGAGGGCATAAATAAGGCTGAGGCTACCAACTGCTTGTTTATGCAATCTCAACCATGCCAGTAGGTCATTCTGCTTTGACCAAAGCAAGGTTACCACAGTCTATGTTCTGGAGTTTGCAGGTATTTTGTGCAGACAACAGCACAGTAAACAGCATGGCTTCCTCTTCACCTTGGCCTTTGAGGTGGAATCTGGCAGCTGAAGTAGCATCGCAAAACAACAAGGATTTACCAAGCCACCAAGATTCACAGGATTCAGGCAGAAATGCCCCTTCTTTCGCTTATGAGGTTATGCAATAACCTCATAAGATACAGGCAAAAAACAATTCACCGCAGTTCCTGCACTTACTCTCCAGGAAGGTCTGCCTGGTGACAACATTAACAACCTTTCAGCACCAGGCTAATGGGGAGGGGATTCTGTGGATGCCACAGGAACCACAACTGGTGACCCCAGATGTACCTTCTTCTCCTACGAACTGGATGAAATGGGATTGTAATGCTTACTGCTGTTTCTGTGTTTATTTTTGGAGGAACATTGTTGAACTCAGCAGGTAGAGCATGAGACACTTCACCTCATGGCTGTGAATTGGAGCCTCATATTGGGCAAGAGACTCCAGAATTGTAGGGGGTTAGACTAGATGACTCTTGTGGTCCCTTCCAACTCTACAATCCTATGGCTCTATGTACCTGAAAGTCTTTTAATCATCTGCAGTTTTCTAAATATCCAGAAATGTTTGTTTTCTAT
The DNA here is from genome assembly GCA_034641385.1 of Darevskia mixta. Taxonomy (NCBI): domain Eukaryota; kingdom Metazoa; phylum Chordata; class Lepidosauria; order Squamata; family Lacertidae; genus Darevskia; species Darevskia mixta. The sequence goes on along the minus strand of JAWWNH010000111.1, from coordinate 3,002,273 downwards.
TAGGCAATAAACATATGAAAGAAAGAAAGAAAGAAAGAAAGAAAGAAAGAAAGAAAGAAAGAAAGAAAGAAAGAAAGAAAGAAAGAGCTGGGATTGACCCCTACAGCACCTCCAGGCCCTAGCCTAGATGCCTTAGACTTACTTCCCGGGTTGTTTTATCTCTTCCATTTTGAGCATGAGCCCTTTAGAGAGACATGTTTCAGATGAAATACCTGCTGCTCACCCTCAACCCTTTGGTGGGATAGAGTGGGAAACAAAACAATAAAAATAAATTGAGATATCAGTTCTTTTCTGAAATAGTGCTGTACTTTTCATTTGCACCACCCAATCAAATCACATCTTGATTTATGACTCAGCTACACCAGCCCAGCTGGGCAGCAATTGGGCAACAGTTCCTCTTTGGAAACAAGGGCTTTCACACTTTCCAATTTGCCCTGTAAGACAGATTGGCCTCAGGGAAAAGAAGAACTAGAGGACTAATTGGTTTACTTGCTCCAGATTTTTAAACTAATATGTACTATGTTATTATTATAATAATCATCTTCATATGGAGGGGGTGAGCTAACATGTAATATTCTCTTTCTGTGATCTCTGCTTTGTTGTTTTATAATCCACTATGGCTTCTTTAGACAGAGGCCCATTAGTCATAGCTATAAATTCAATAAAGGCAGCGTAAGGATGCACTTTTACAGCAGCTCCTATACAACTGAAGTTTACACCTTCCACTTTAGTGACATTGTAATGTATTCGAAAGGAGCACTGCTCACACTGCAAGAATAAACTGCTGCTGTCTTGGGGGACGATCTTTAACTCTCCACCTCAATCTCTCACACAGCCATGGTTCTGCCCACGAGGGGAAGGCAGTTCTGATAACCTAAACTGCTCTTTGCAAAAACATTCTGCTAGAGGGATGGTAACTCAGTGGGTAGAGTACCTTATTGGCGTATTAGTAAAGTTAAAACATCAGTCATTAATCTCTCTGTAAACATGTGGTACAGTGACAATAAAGTATTTCTATTTCTATTAAAAAACTTCCCTAAAAAGGGCTGCCTTCAGATGTCTTCTAAACATCAGATAGTTGTTTATTTCTTTGACATCTGATGGGAGGGCATTCCACAGGGCGGGAGCCACTACCGAGAAGGCCCTCTGCCTGGTTCCCTGTATCCTCACTTCTCACAGTGACAGAACCGCCAGAAGGCCCTTGGCGCTGGACCTCAGTGACCAGGCAGAATGATGGGGTGGAGACGCCCCTTTAGGTATACAGCGCCGAGGCCGTTTAGAGCTTTTGAATTGTGCTCGGAAACATACTGAGAGCCAATGTAGGTCTTTCAAGACCTACTTTCAAGACCTTTCAAGAACCACTGCCCTAGAGAGCCACAGCCGGTGGAAGATAGCAGACTTGGTGAACCAATGTCTGGCCCAATAAAGGGAAGCTTCTCAACAGAGAATGTGGGGGCTGATCACTGCAGAAGTTTGTCTTTGCCCCAAAGAGAAGAGAGACCTGCTGCGAGGAGGCAGCAAATCTCCAAAGAGAAGCACTGGGGCACCTCGCCAGCCAATGTCTGCCCCCCCCCCGTTCCCTTCCAGCCCCAAATAGCAGGAGCAGAAGGACATGCCTCTTTTTGACAAATCCCTTGCAGCTGCCTGTTCATGCTGAAAGACAGCTCATCTGTCACAACACTATACACAGCTGCAAGAACAGGCAATGATGGAGGTGTATCCAGAGTTTTGACTCCCTAAAAGAAGCTTTTAATCCTTAGGCACTGTGACAGGAACTGGTCCTGCTTGCTCCATTTGGCCCCAGGCTTGCAAGCGTTAATCTAGCCACAGTTACAAATGCTAAAGTAAATTTTCAGGTGCCTGGACAAGGAAGATTTTTCAAGGCCTGCACAATTACTTTATCTTTGCCAAAATGACTGTACAAAAAAAGAAGGGGGGAAAGCCTTCCAAGCCAGATACAAACAGCCACTTTTCAGCTGTGTGAGAACAAGAAGAGAGCAAGGGAGGCAGAAAAAGCCTGCATCAAAAGTCTGCATCCAATTGGACTGCCGTCACTGCCACCATCCGAGACCACATTTACATTAGATCTCATTTGTTTTAGTATTTTGACACTGTAATCTGCCCTGGATGCCTTGGCAGAAAGGCAGCACATAAATGTCATAAATAAAAGAGTAAGTAAACTTCACATTGTCATCCTCCACAGGTTTACTCAGTCCTGCTGAATTGAACAGACTTCCAGGTTACCTCTGCCACAGATTGCAGCCTCAAGAGTT